>JARHVA010004645.1:1257500-1320000 GCA_037957365.1 Torreya grandis | reverse complement strand
TTCAACATGGAAAAATTACATACTACATGGAGTTTGATCCCTCTTTGGAGTATCAGTAGGTAGGAAATGCTCAACAGAGGGGGTATTGATGTCAATCACAACTTCAACTAATAACTCCTTTCTACCCTACAATTGCATTCATCATATTAGTTTATTGAGCTATAGTTAAAAGTGAAGGAGAAGATATACAATTTTTTTTAAAGGATCAAATCCTCTCATATTCCTTGGAACACAAGTGTGAGGACAACCCTATTGTTCACTCCAAAATACTACTCAAAAGGCACTCATGATATTGAGTGTTTTCCAAGATAAGAGTAGGAAAAATGTTGTAATTTCATCATTTATTTTAGGATTGATGTGAGATCATCATAGGGAACATTTTTAGGTATCTACATTTATTATAGAGACTTTGTGGAATAGTCTCCAAGAGATGTAGTGCCAACACTATATACTCAATGTTGAGTGTTTGGGCTATGAGTTAATTTATTTTATCCTATTGCCAATGTTATTGTGTTTCAATTTACCCTTTTATAAAATGAGGATAAGGTAATTTAGGTTCTAAAACAAACATAAAATGGGTTTGATATTAAGTTAGGAAGAGTGTCTCTAGGTCAAAATAAAGTTAATGCCTCAACAACCTATCCAAGTGTATCTATAATAGTTATACCACTATGTGTTAAGTTTCACTAGATGTTTTAATGCAATACTACACAATGGGAAGAGTCTGAGGAAATAGGAATAATGGTTAATTTATGAACACCTCACTAAGTATAAATATTCATAATCCCACAATACACAACACATGGACTTATAATATAACCTATAGTCTTAACAGAGAGATTATAAATATTGTGAGGAAAAAGAAAAGGGTTCATAAAGAGGTTATAGTAGATGAGCACATTATAACCATTGACTTAATTAAGTGAAATAGATTTGTTTATAATTTATTAAAAATAGCATTCATTCAAAACTATATACGATAGATACATTGACATACATACCCTATATTTTTTAAAAAGTTAAAGATTAAATTCATTAAAAAAACAATTTTCATTTACAAAATATCAATCATGTCAAACTATTCACAATACAAAAGGGTGAAGGAGAAAATAGGTGAAATATTGGCTTAATTCTAATAGCACTTTGGAACTAAGAGTTATCAACCCTAAATACATAACACAATTATGCATTTATAGATGAGGATGGGGATCTCCTCCAAGTAGTACAAGATTCCTATACTAGGCCATCATGGCCACTCCTAGTTATTACAACTAAATAATTCAAAAACTGTATAATATAATCTCCATTTTCTTCAAAATGATCTACAAGGGACCACTTAACTAATATGTGGATGAAGATTGAATAAGTCATCTCCTAACTGCTTGGAATTTACTTCCCTAGCTTCCATACCATAAGATCATATTCCTGGTCTAGTTTGGCAAAGTTCATTTGAAGATCTCTAAATATCATATCTAACTAAGACACTATCCTTTGATAAACCTAAAGTGAGGCCTCCATAACCACCTTGACTTTGAAAACCTAGCTGATGTTCAATGTGGACTAGGTCAAGAGCTTGATCACTACCTAGACTACATCTTTGTTTACCTTGTCCACCTTCTTATGCATAACCTAGTCAAAGTGACCTAGGTGGACCCTAAATTCTCCCTTATCCAATAGAATTCCATCTAGGTGAAACAAAACCAATATTTTGACCTCCCTAAAGTAGGCCAAAATTATCTTCTTACCATCATCTAGGGGGTCTATCATAGTTTGGACAAAACCTAGCCATTCTTATATTATAAATCTCATACTCCGAATGTAAATATGGTATTAGATCATGTCTAAATTAGGCATAAAATTTAACTCTAGGAACATGATCTTATGTAAGATAACTTCTAGTCTCATGAAATTGCTCTCAACTAGAGTAATTCTCTCCAAATAGGCATGGGTCCCTTGGATGAGCACTCAACTATTTTCCAAAGTCTCTACCACCTTTTATATGGATATGAAAAGTTATGAAAGGGAATTATTTACATATCCAATTAGCTCATCAGGGAAGGAGCTCTTAAAAAACACTTCTAGGGTTTGAACCTACTTCTGTATGTCTTCTAATAGGTTTTTTGAGATATCATGGGTAGCCTTGAGAATTGATATTGAATCCTTGACCACTTTATCCTCCCATATGGAATTATTCATATTTTTTATGGATAAAATATCTTATTGGGTCCACCAGAGTGTAGGTTTACACTCTTTTATAAATTTATACATAAATATCTTTGACATACTCCCTATGGTATGATTGAAATCCCACTACACATCTAGGTCACCTTATATTTTCATACCTGATTCATGCGACACTATAACCACTCAATGGGTTTAGGAAGGGGTTTGTGGGATGGTGGAGATAGTAATGATAGGTGCAGGATGAGTTGGAGGGGATATGAAGTAAGAGGAAGGGGTGAATGAGGAAAGTAATGGGGGAAGAAGCATGTGGGTATATGGAAGAAAGATGAATGTAGAGGCCTAAGGAAACTTTTATGCCTACCATTGATTTTAGGTCATGCCAACTTGAGAGGATATAAACTTTGGGAGAGAGGTTTTTAGTAGAAGGAAAGATAATAGATGATTGAATATAAATACTTGGGTACTTAGGGTGATGGAAAAGGGAGGCTAGGAAGCAATACAAGGAGACACTTGGGTTGGAACTAGAAGGGAAGTAGAAACTTATAGATGGGGAGGATCTAGAGTAAGAGGTACTTATATTAGAAGATGAGCATGAGATAAATTTTGATTATTCCTTGGTATTTTACTTAGATCCACTCTAGATGTACTAGTAGTGGAGGGAGTGTAGGTAGATGAGGCTATGGATGATAATTAAAGAAGTTGTTGAGCTACAAAAGGAGTCATTAGGATGGTCTAGGCTGATTGAGATGTGCACATAGGTGTACTTACAACTAGAGTTACTATATTAATTGAGATGTGCACATTGTGAAAAAGGTGTTTATGTTCACTCAAAACTAATGAATGTAGGAATTAATCAAGTCCCAGGTTGGAGAATGGATGAGGTAAATGGAAATAAATAAGTGAGGATATTATGCATGGTTAAAGCTAGAGTCACTTAAGTGAATAGTGAAGGGGGTGAAATAGGGAAGAAAGGAGGTACCCCATGATTGGATTCTTGAGGGGTGATAAGATGGGTAGCTCTATAAGAATTTATTATAGGGTTTAGGGAGTGGAATAATGGACTTGTACCAATGATGGTTATTGATCATACCCTAGGTTCATATCTAGACAACCAGTACCATCAAACCACAGATCCTATGTGGTTTAGGTTCAAGATACTTGAGCTTGAGTTTCATGTTTTCAAGTCACCTATATCTAAATTAGTTTGGGATAATTTTCTTAAGTTTCCAGAGGTGGTGGAGCTGGAGCTATAGGGTGTGTAGTATGATCTCAAGGGGGAAAAGGTGTAGGGATTCCTTATAGAATTCTCCTAGAAATTTAGGGACGAGTTGCCTCAATGTATTCTCTTGACTAATTTGATGCAGATGAGGTCATAGGTATATTAAGCTAAACCTTCTTACCCTTCTTATTTCTATGAGCTTCAAATTGAGTGAGAACTTCTTAGTCATCTATTACATTTAATAATAACTTGTCTTCATCCTTAAGCTATTGGTCATGATTATTATTGCATTGAGCTGAATATATCTATAAGTGGTCCTTTATCATGCCCTATGGTTCCTAATCTTATGGTTCAGCTTTCCCTAAGCCCAAATATTCTCACCTAGCTGCCATCTTCTCAAGATAAGGGAATACCTAATACACATGGTTTTGAATGGTGATTGGGAGAGGTAGGTAAGCCTTCTATTGATGACTGATACAACACTCAAATACACCCTCCAATATTTGGTACATGATCTCCTATTTTTTAATGTGGCCCAAGATGTGTTAGAGAAAGTAGAGTCACCAATAGTAGAAATATGAATTATATTATCCTCTTGATAATATAGGTACTCACTAATGGTATTAAGGAAGTATCTTATTTCCTTTGATAGATGGGGCATAGGGGCCTATTTGATATATTTTTACACCAATGGGTAGAAATACTTAAATATGATTCTTAAATTGGTGGCCATATAGTTTATAAAAGATCACATGGACCATCGATCCTCTAAGAACCCACATAGTGAAAGTTAATGGCTTAAATTTGGTGATCTCATATACTGCATCTATGAGGTAACTCATCATGTAGAAATCATTTCCTACTCAAGCATTGATTATTGAATTAAACATGTTGAAATTAACCACCCCTCCCTTGTCAGGGACTCAGGAGTCATACTCAACCATATGGATTAGGGGAACCCACAATATGTTGAAATGTATGCAGTTTGAGGCTTAAAAAAATTAGTTTAGTAGAATCATACCAAAATAAATCTCCTCCTTGAAGGTGTGTATTTTGTATGTGTTATCATCCTCTTTATTTACCCACATGGCATCTAGGTTCTTAACCTAGTACTTTAGGATACCATAGATTAGGAAGGTGTCAGTCCAAGTCTTCACCATGCCTACGTAATATGAAAAGGTGTACTCTAAGAGATTATAATAATCCTTGAAGGTGTCTCTCATGATGTATGAAATTTTATTCTGTGAAGTGACTGAGTAGACCATGTCATGAATGTTGTCTTATAACCCACCTAGCTGTGAGAAGTAGCTTACAACAAAATTTGGTGTATGGGAACACTTCCAACATGGTTACAATATTTTGAAACCTAAAATTTTTATAAGCCCACAAGTCATATTTAAATTCCATTTTCTCTTCATTATCACTATCATATTCCTTGGGTACCTAGTTAATTGCCTTGAATATCTCATTATAGTTCTTGAACTTTGTAAAGCCATCTGGGAAAAGAATGTCCTAGTATTCTATCTTAGTCATGGAATTTGAGAATGATATTACTATTTTAATGGGATGGAATTATATGTAATATTACTAAGCTCAAGATAAAGTATAGAGGGTATTTGATTAGAGCAAAAAATAGGGAGTCAATTTTGAAAGTCTAGAAATGATAGTGGTTAACAATTTTTCCTCAAGATATTTATATAAAACCATAGTCATAGCTTTAATGTATTTTTATGGATCAATAATTAAAAATTCAAATTAGAGTTGGTGGCTCAATCCTCCCCTTTTTTCATAATTTGGAGTTAAATTTGGAGCTCATGATCATACACTACCTGCTAGATCTGATGATGGTGATGCGATATTTTAAATTATTTAATCAAGGCCTACTTTCATTTTTAATTAATTCCTATAATGTGGTAGTAAAATTTCCACATAATCTCTAAATCTTCTCAATAATCTCTTTTCTTATTCCATGTGTCCTCTATTTATTGGATTCTATGGTAACGATCAATACCTAAGCATAACCTAATGATCTTCTCTTTACACACATGGGGGGGGGTGGAAATGATAGCCAGGGATACATATAATCCTCTAAATAACCTATTAAATTACACCTATAATTAATTATGACTATCCTAAGGCCTCTAGGGCCCCACCTAATAGTATGCATGGATTTTTCATGTGGTGTTCTATGATACATTAGGCTCTCCTAGGTTTTGACATCTTTGTTAGCTCAAGGAGAATGATAAATCTAGAAATGGGATACATTGAATTCCCTCATTGTTTCTAACTACCGTAATCTATGACATATATATCAAGATGGGATATTGATGCATCTAGCACAAAGGTGAAATCATTGGTCAGATCTAGGAACCTCTAACCTTTGAGGCACGTGATATCTTTAAATTTGGTTAATCCCTCCCAAACTTTGACATATCTATTAGATATAGGAGATTTACCATTATATATTTTTTAATTTGTCATCTCTTCATTGGGATAATCTCTCCTAGCCTCTAACATCTCTCTTAGGACTAGGAGACTGGCCTTTCTTACTTTGGTATAAACTGATTAGTTGGAGTCCTAAAAACTTCTAACCATGGATACATGGAATTCCCTCATTGTGTCAATCTCTCCCAAGATCTAACATTTATATCAAGATGGGTATACTAATGGGTACGATAATGTTGTGCATGTATTTTCATAATTGGCCATGTTTTATCATATTTGAAACTATTGATAGTTGCCTACATAGCATCCTTTCATTCCAACATTCTCCTTTGTCAAAAACCATTAAAATGAATAAGTGAAAATGAAATAAGAATGAAAAATTAAATTTTTACTTAGATAATAGCTAAGATCTCAAGTCACCACATAAGATTATAGGAGAGTATACTCTGGGATGAGACTAAGACTCTAGGAATTTGCAAGTGAGGAAAATCCTTAGAAATTTAGCATGTTAAATCCCCTAAGTAATTAAGAGTCTAGGTTATTTTTATAGTATCATCAAGACTCAATGTGGTTATTTTAAGAAGACTTTAAGGTTCCCAGCTTGGGCCAATTGCCCATTACAAATTCACCACATGCTTAGGAGAACCAATTCCAAAGGGGATATTAAAGATTCACCTTAGAGGGATCTATCTAGAGTGAGATAAAAGGTATGATAACTCTTAACACATCAATTTTAAAGAGGGGTACCTAATTTATATAAAAAATTGGGGTGTGTTGGCCATAATAAATGGTGACTTCCATGGGAAAAGTGGTTTTAAGCACTTATAACCTAAGTTGTTTATCCTTCATTCCTACACAAAACATAGACTGCAAGAGAAACCTTTAGACATACTAGAAAATAAGGTAGTAAATTCATGTAATGCAAGTAACATACTGAGATCTTATCCCATAGAATACCATCAATGTGTGAAAAGTTATATTCAATGGATTTATTTGATTTGAGGTTTCACTCAAGAAACTAAGGTTGAGTTTCACATTAGATTTCCTGAGGCATTACCGGTTTCATGGTTTGGAAGGGAATGGTAAAGAATTTTATTTAATTCTAACCAATAATCTATTCCCTTGATAGAGATTCCTCTAGTCCTTTTCAAGGCCTTGATCCATTACCATCTAAGATGTAAATCTTGAAATTGAGGTTTCCTATATAACCCTTTTGAGGAATACTTATATTTTTAATTTTTCATATTTTACCAATCTTCTTTCAAGGTTTGTTGTGAGGAGATGTAAAATTCCTATCCATTGAGGGTTTGAGACCAATCCAAGGGTGATAGGATGTTAAGGAATCTTTGAATACCTAATTGATCTTATATTAGCTTGGTGATCTCAATTTTTCAATAAGATGTTTTTATTAAGTGTATTTTGATGGATTCTATGAGGACTTGATCTATTTTAAAATATAATTATTTCATTGATAATCATTTGAATTAAATATATTAAATTTAAAATACCTACTTACCATCCTTGATTTTATTGAAACAAAGGCTCAAACTTTGTACTTTGTAACTCAATAGTGCCTTTTAGGCTTTGGTCATCTTTTGGAGTGGTTACTAGCTTTGGTTTCTCTAGGGGAACCTTATTTATAGGGCTCACTTTTCCAATTTTAGCCAAAGACCAGATATGGGATGAGGTTAGCCATGGGGACACACACGACCAAGACACACCAAAACTAAAATAAAAATAAATCAACAAACACAAATGTAGAGCAAGAAAATCAAACACAGATAAAATAAAACTAACCTAATATATACATTATCGCCCTTGCTAAGGTCATTACAAAATTACATTAGAAGGGGAAGCTGAGAAGTAGTGGTTTAGGAACTCTCCATCCACTGCTATTGGTAGGTTATTGCCTTTGAGGTTCTTAAGATGAAAGGTATTTTGGTCAAGGATCTTAACTATTTGAAAGGGACCAATCTAGATAGGATAAAACTTTGAGTGTTGGACCTTATTTTCATGAGCCTCATCCCACATTAATAACAGATCAAAGATTCTAAATTTTCTAACCATATCCCTTTTATCAAACCATCATTTGATAGTATCATAATGTTTTGTAAACCTCAATGGAGCTTCATCCTAGGCTTCCTCTTATTGAATGATGTCCATGAGCTTGGAGTTTACTTTATCATCTAGTTTCATAAATTACTCCATGAACTTATAAGTTGGTATCTTGGGCATGATTTATATAATTAGATCTAATATATAAAATAAAAGTAAAGGAGAGATGTTAACTCCTTACTTATACCTAGTGCATTATGACCATAAATATAACTTTAACAATGAATGCCATTCCTGGGGTTTCTCTTCTATAGAATCCTTGATGGAGTCTATTATATTCTTATTGGTTAATTCTATTAATCTATTTCCTTGAAGATAGTGATTATACAAGAACTTCAATCTGATTTCATTTTTGTATGCCCATTATATAAATTTTATATATTATAAGGAAAACCTATTATCACATACAAAGGAGATTGAGACCCTAAACTAGGTGGTTATGTTATCCTCCATGAAATTTATGACTTCAACATAAGTGATTTTCTTCATTGCATCCACCTCTATACATCTTGTGATATAATCAGTGGCCATGAGAATGAAATTATGTATAGCTACTGAATTAATATTGATGACCCCAAAAAAATGCATCCCTTATTGGCCAAATGGTGTTGTTTCTACCATAGGCTACAATTGCATTTCTTAATGATTTTATCTTTTAGTGAAGGTCTATAACTAATGGAAAATTCAAATATAAACATGAGCATATTTAAGAAAGGTAATCCATTAGTATCATACCCATAGTTTTTTGTGCATCATGGTGTTTTATACATGGTGACTAACTCCCAATATTTAATGGAAACCAACCATCACTTTCCTAGCCTCATCTTATGATAAGCGTTCGAGGTAGACTTCTTTAATATTATTTTTGAAGAGAATTCCATTATTCTACATGTACTATGTCACCTTCAAATAGAAGGCTATTTATAATGTTTAATTAATTCTAGGAGGTGTATACATATAATATTTTCAAAATTTTATCACTTATTAATGGTTTCTATCTTGCAAGAACCCATCAAGTCTGAATTTCTCTAAGTGCATTCCTTAAGGGGTGCACCATGAAAGGGGTGGACAAACCATTATTTCTTCATAGTATCGTTGTTAGTTCTTCTACTTATTATATACACACTTATCTCCTAAAGACCATTTTCCTAAGCCTATTTTTCTCTATTGTACAGTCCTAAGTCATTTACCACCTTTCATTCCCCTTTTTCTAGCCTAAACCCCCTTTTGATAGTTTAAATTACTAGGTAAACTGGGTTGATCCATGTACTATTGTGGGTAAAATTCATTTAGGGTCTATGTTGACTCTTGGCTAACCTGACATGTAACCTAGTGAATTTTTTTCCATATCAGTACTAGGCCGACTGGGTTGACCTTGTTGGCCAAAACTTATGGGAGGGATTGGGGTTAAATATTCCTATAAATAAAATATCATTTTATCATTATTTAGATAAGATAAGAATAAGTAATAACTATTATGCATCTACTTATCCACCAATCTACTTGAAGATCAAGCTTAGGGTTTCTTACTTTCTTTGAAGTCATAGATCTTGTCTTATTGAGCTATTTTGGATTAATTGATAGGTTTTTAAGCCTAGAGTTTATTTATCCTTGTCATCCTTACATACCACAACAACCTTTTACAAATCACCTTGGCTAAGGGAGAGATTAAGGCTCAATGGGTTCATCTTCAAAGGTAAGTATTCCTAACTTTATTTTTCCTTTGTAAGAATAGATAGATTTGAATTTTTACTTCTCTTCCATGCATAGGGATTTCATATACATTGATTTGAGTATCTGTCTCTTATTCATTTTTACTTTTATTATTTCTTACCCCCATTCTATGCCATAAGCTTTGGTGAGTGTTAGATTAGACTTTAATTTACTTTTTATTAATTTAGTGACTATGACAACATAGGGCTTAGTTAGGGTTATTACATGATTATGATTGATTGGAGGATTTGGAACCCTCCTTAGTATTGTTTATTGTAATAAGAGATCCCCTAATTGGGTCTAATAGATCCTCATATTAGTCATATTCTTGATTATATAATGTATCCCTAATAAAAAGTGTAAGTATGATCTATCTTCTCCAAATTAGGATTGATTTATAGACATGATGCATTTTTGATTGCATACATTCTAGTGAACCCAATGTGAATCTAACACGTATAGGTTTTCTTTCACATTTTTCATTATTTTATTTATTATTTTTATATATTTTTGATACTAGGTTGATAGGGTTAGTATAATTTATAACTTATATGCGTAAGTTTAACACATAGTCACATCAAAATGAATCTATTTTATTTATGTAGGTCTTCATCAGATATAGGCTACTAGGTCAAACAAGTCGACAAAGTACACATTTACACTTCTAGACTATGCTACTAGTTTGATAGGGTCAACATAGTATACTACAGGTTTATAGAAAACATACTAGGTAGACACTAATAGTATAGTATTCTTCATATGATTCAACAAACATGAAATTGTAGAACTACGTCAACCTAATCAACATAGTTGGAAGAATTTATAACTAAAAATCAAGGCACTTCAATGGAAATATCACTTTTATTTGCATATTCCAACCCACCAAGGTTCCTTTATCTCTTTCTTTATAATTTATATTATTCATTATAATTCTATTCTTCATAATTTTCAATCTTTAAAACTTCACTTATATAGTAAACTAGGTCAACATGATCAACCTAGTTCTATATTTTGTCTTCTATCTAAAAGACTAGGTTAACACTATCGACATAGTTCTTAATAGATCCTTGCTTCAATAGTAGATCAGTGACACTATCAATTATGTACTATAATGTTTACATATACTATCATCTAAATTGACACTATACTATGTTTCAAATTTTTAATTAACATCTATATGCAAGTAATTAGCTCACACTTTCACTTTCAGTTGCTTGCATGCTTAGAATAGATCACAGAGTCAAATTAGGTGGTTTTTCAATATACCATTTAGCTACATTATTTTTATCTTTCTCACATAGAATAATAAATCACATAATCTTAAAATGAATTTAAATAATTAACTACCCAAGGCCTACCTACTTGTATTTCATCACAAAGGGGGAAGCCAATTTGGTTTTCTAGCCGAGTATAAACACATGGCTATGGTATATATTATAAAATTACCTGACACCCTTATCACTAAAGTATGTGAAGTGAGGGGGTAGGCCCCAATACCAAGCCAGTACCATTTCCAACATAGATCCATTTTAGCCTAAATATCTTGAAAACATCCATATATTACATTCTAGTTCCTTACTTCTAGCCAACTTCTTATCACACATAAAATCATACTGTAATAATCTAACAATATTTAGGATGACCACTTAGTTAGAATTTAATTTCCAATATTACTATTTTTTCATTGATTAATTTTATGTTTTATAGAAAAAACTTACATTGGCTAACATTGGTGCAAGGTTTTGTGTTGTGTTCCTCAATTAGATCATCCTCATTTACCTAATTGATTCTATGTTTACTTTAATTTCTTGATTTCAAAATTACTTCAAAACCTTTCTTGTTTGAGTACATTATCATTATATTCAACACATTCTCTTATAGAATATCTATTTACCATGCCTATAGTATTGAGTTGACCCTATCTATACAATATTCTTTTTTACCTCCCAGGATACAGTACTAGTTTGACCATGTTGACTCTATATCCTTATCTACCTATTTTATATCCTAGTTACAGTACTAGGTTGACCATGTTGACTCTATATCCTTATTTTATTAGTTTTTAGACCTTGTTTTTAGTATTTGGTTGACCTAGTTGGCTATATAATCTTATTTTTTCCTTCCTATTTCATTGCTTTTGCATAACCCTTGCCTTGTCTAGACCTTATTTTTCATCATGAGCTTTCTATTTAAAGACAAAATTAAGTTTAAATAAATGGATATGATGAGTCTTACCAACCCTCATATATTTTATCATAATAAAATTATGTCTCATCTCTTGGATGAAAGTAATATTCATATAGCCACTTTCGCAATAAATTATGGGACCCATCCTCATTCCTCTTTGCTTCATAATCATCTTTTCTCATTTGAAGATCAATCCAAATTAGAGTATAAATATAAAATGCTCTTTGTTATCTTTGAATTTCCTCAACATCAAGTAAACGACCCTTCTACCATTTACCATCTCATGATTAGTGGTCAAGCTGAAGAGCCTCATTCACCTTCTCTCATGTTTTCACATAGATTTGGGGATACTAGCTTCTTTTATTTTTAGCCTCTTCACTCAATTTTGACCCTTTATTATACCATGACTTGTTATTATATGACTTCTTATACCTCCATGCCTAGTATCTCTACTAACATGACAGGTTCTACATCTAGTGGGCCTCTTCCAAGACCCACTCTTCGTAATACTTCTACTAGTGCATCATTTGCTACCCATGGTAATAATACCTCTAGTGCTTCATCTTAACATATTTTTAATAGTCCATATTTTATCACACAATAAAAAATTTCCACTAGTGCCTCACTTTCTAATAGCTCTTCTCAAGTTCTTACTAAGACCCATAATAGTACCCAAGTCACTACTTCCAATTCTAATACTTCAAATATTACCAACAATGCAACTCAAATCCATTAACTCATATTTCAAAATTTTAATTAAATGAATTATTTTCAAGATAATAATACAAATCAAATGATAAAAATGCAAAACCACCTTATCCATCTTCAAACACTCCCTCAATAGATGCCATGGTTCACTCACAATCAAAATGTTCCCCCACCTCCTCTTTTGGATTCCCATTGTAATCTTATCCCTCAACCTCCTCTTATCAACAAAATAATAAATCATATTTAAAATTATCCTTTTAAATCTCAAATTTTTAATATTAATATAGGAGGTATCACCCCTAACGTTTCTTACAATGGGTCAAATGATCCTACTCTTCATCTCAACATAGTTGGAAATCTATATAAAGACTAGGTCAGATTAAATACCTTTACCTCTACCAAGATATTATCCAAAAATCTAATGGCTGATGATTTAGATTGTTACAACAAACTTAAAACTCATTATATTACTATTGTGGAAGATTTAGTAAATTCTCTATGTTGACCCAATTTTGCCCCTCAGGAAAAATCCCAGTCACCTCCTCCACCTGCTTCGCACAGCCAGTCATTTCAGGTTACAAGGTCCACTTTCAAGTTTCGACAGTTTCCATTCCAAAGCATTGGTTCATCGGCCTAGTTCATTGGTGTTCACGGTCGTGAAAGACATAATCTCTGAACGTTCACGCAAGGAGAGAAGAAGGGAAAAAATGGAGCGTTTCAACACTTAGGTAAAAAGGAGGGCAGACAAAATGAAGAGGGCGACAAATTCGCCGCCCACTACAAGGGCGGGTAAAATGAGCCCACCTACAAACATGCAAAGGGCATAAAATTTGCCATCCATAGCACGAAAAGCTGTGGACATCGGCCGATGTCAGCAATACTTCCGTCATCGACATCCTACATAGGCCGACGTCGGCAGAACCGCCGACGTCGAAAGCACAACGGTAGGCACAAAAGATGAAAAGTCTCGCCCTCAGGTGGTGAAATAGAAAACCCCACCCAACGGCAGTGAAATGGAAAACCCTGCCCCATGGTGGGGAAGGAGAAAGGGCCGCCCACATGCAGAAGGTGGCAAAATTGCTGCCCACAACACAATATTGCCGACGTCGGTAGCTTACACAAACCGATGTCAGCAAGACTGCCGCCATTGGCAAATTATCGGCCAATGTCGGCAAGAATCCTACATGAAGTCCATGCAAAGGGTGGCAAATTTGCTACCCATAATAGAGGGTGCAAAAATTCACTTGCAGTGCACGAGAAAAAGCCCGCCTAGCCACCGAAGGAGACCAGCACGCAAAATGAGGCAACAAGCATGGTCTCGATAGAATTGTGACATCAGCTATAGTGTTTTCACGCTTTCCAATGAAACTTCTCTTGGCTCTTCTGCTATAAATACAAGGACTTAGTCATTTTCTAAGGATCTTCTTGACTTTTGTAAAAAGCACTGCTCTACATTTTCTCCACCTGAATCAATAAAAATATAGTTTTTTACCTCTTTCTTGGATGGATACTCTGTGTATGTTCTGTATGTTTAATCTGTGTTCAGTCATTTCATTTTAAATGCTCTCATAGGTTTTAAAATACTAATGTATCAGTTATCTACAGAATGTCAGTTTGTAGCTTACAGGTGAAGAGTTCCATTTAGGGTGCAGAAACAAAGGAGGTCACTTACAGTATGCATTACACAGCATCTTGGTGAGTCCCTGTTTCCTATATCTTTCACTAGAACCTCCTTGTCATCCCAGCAACCTGGTTTTTTCTGCCAAGTTTCAGTGTATGTATGTTGCATTTTTTTGATTCTGAGAGTGGATCTGGAAGGTCAACCTTTATTTTGGTGTATCACCTCTTTTAGAGTAGGCTATTTTTTTTCTTGCACTTCCTTCCCTTTTCATCCCCCTAGTATATACCTATATACCTATATTTTGCGTTACCTAAAACAAATAAGATACATCAGAGGGAACTAGCCCATATCTAGAGACTCTCCTCTCCTACTTCACCATCCCACAGGCGAGAGAGGGGTTTCCATGTTGTGAGGAGAGGGCAGGAATCCATTTTCCTGCCGTAGGGTGCACTTTGCAGTGTCAATAGTTTTGGCACACCTGGTGGGACTGTATTTTTCAACGCAGTAGTATTTTAGGATTGATGTTGGTCCTGCTACAGTAATTTTCAAAGATTTCCAGCATCTGGCGACTCCACTGGTAAGAGCTCAGTTCTTTATTTTTAAGACCAGTCACTTAAACTTATATGCCAAAAGTTACCACTAGGTCAGCTTCAAGAAGGGTCCCCTTTGAGTTCGTTGAACTACCTTTAAACTCTGTTAAAAGGCTCAGATTTGAAAGAACTCACCCTTATCCACTAGTAAATCCTCCTAGACTTGTTGCTAGGAACATCAACCCAGCTCAGCCACAAATACAACCTATTCCAGCCATGGCCTTGCCTTTTACAGCTTTTCATGGTGAGAGCCCTTTAAACCTCCCACGCTATGATCCGATCCCATGAACAGCTCTAAAAAATGTGCCTTCTTTTGATGGAGTGGGACCTATTACAGTGGTTGAGCATATCAAAAATATTGCCAACCTTTGCAATATTCACAATATAATAGAGGAAAACATTTCCATCAGACTGTTAGCCTTGTCTCTGAAAGGGAAAGCTCTTGATTGGTACGACACCTTGCTTGTGAATTCCATACATTCTTGGAACGAATTGGGCACTCATTTAACTGATTGTTTTGGAGAAAAAAGTGATGGCCTCTCTCTTGCCGAGCAACTAACAACTATAAAAAGAGCTCCGCACGAGTATATGCAAGACTTCAAAACGTGGTTTCAAAAGACTTGGGATAGAATTCTTGTTCTGGTAAGACCTACTCCCAGCTACGCTTTCTTGTACTATCTAAAAGCATTAAATAGTGACATTGTGATGATGATCCAATCTATGGGGGGACACATACTACCAGCTACGTATGACATAGCCATTGCGGCCAAAAATTGCTTAATTCAAGCCAGGAAAATCGCCCCTAGACCTCACATGCCACTTTAACCAGAACCGCTGCCCCCAATTCAGGCAGTCACTCCCACAATTGCCCCCTACTTGTCATTGAGAAACCAGCTGCTTTTCCATCCAATGAATTAAATGAAGTTAAGGGCCTATTGCAGAGCATGTCAAATGAACTTGTTGCCCTTAAAAGATAGCAAGCTTAAAGCCACAAGCCAAACCAAGGTTATCAGAATTATGGCCATACCCCTAGACCCCCCTTTCCAAACTATAACCAAGGTCAGGGGCAGCTCACTACAAGCAGGCCCTATCAAAATTATAACTCAGGCCCTTCTTCGGCATCTAAAGCCATGGTACCTACTCAGAACAATCTAGTGTAGGAGCAGCTAGGTTGTTCAACCATGGGACAAGGTCAAGAGCATGCTATCCACATGAATGATATGATTAATTTTTTCCAGAATTCAAAAAATCAGGCTGCTGATTTTTCCCAGTTTTTTGAGTTTCCAGCTCAGCCTAGCACGAGTAACAATCAAACTCAGCCAGATTCTACTCTGATAAATCATGAAGAAGGTGAGCTCTGTGCAATTAATCATGGAGGTGCTACAGACAATCAGGTCAATTACATTGCAGCCAACACGAGATTTAAAAGAAGAGTAGTTGGAGAAGTGCAAGCTTCCCCTCAGGCAGCAACTAATCCTCCATCACACCCATTTCAGAGGGTCCCAATTTCCAAACAATTATTTGCACCCCCAGCTCCTCAGTCTACAGCTCCAGTTGGGATCAACCCAAAGGAGAGCACAAAGGGAATCAACCCCCAAGTTAATATAGTTGATCAAATGAAGAAATTGCATGTGAACATTTCTCTATGGGATTCGTTGTCTCTTCCAGGACAAAAAGAGGTATTGAAGAAAGAATTGCATGAGCTAGATCGACAGGCCATCCTGCCAGACACTAATAACGTCTTAATGATGAATGGGCAGCCTTCTGCTCCAGGTCAGGTAAAGAAAGAAGAAAAGACTCCTCCTTTTTATGTATCTTTGATCATAGGGGATTTCTTAGTACACAATTACATAATTGATAGCGGGGCCAGCACTTCAGTAATGCCTAAATGCATTGCTGATAAGATGGGATTAAAATATGAAGCAATGAACAAAGGAGTCTTACAACTAGATGGGATGCCTGCAAAGATAGCCGGAGTCCTGAAGGGATTGAGTTTAACATTGTATGCCTGCCTGACATTCTCAATCCCCCAAGATATAGTGGTAGTAGACGTTCCTCCATATTTTTCAATCTGTTTGTCAAGGGACTTTACGTCCAAGATAGGTGGTTGTCTAGCAGTGAATTGGTCATATCTGGTTTTCAGAACCAAATACGGGACCAAATTGAAAATCGAATCCGAACCACTCTACAAGGACCACCTAGAGCCCTATTCACCCAAGGCAGCAAATGTCAGTTACACTATCATTGATCCAGAAGACTCTCAAACAGACAAGTCCTCATCTTCTGCTCTTGAAGGAGTCACAAATCTACTCTTGGATGAGTGGGGAAGCAATAACTTCGAGCATGATCCTTATAATTTTATTGAGGAGGCAGACCTTGGCGTCTATTGCTTGCATGAAGAGAGTGTCGTCACGCCTAATATAATGAAGGAAAACAAAGAAGATCTTGGCCTGTGGCAGCTATACTTAAACGGTTCCAAAAGCAAACTAGGTGCTGGTGGTGGGGCAATGTTAGTCTCCCCTTCTAAAGAAAGGTACTTTTCAGCTTTTCGTTTCCAATTCTCTTGCACATGTAACGTTACAAAATATGAGTCTTTGATTCATGGACTTGAGTGGGCAAGAAAGAGAGGGATCAGGAAATTACAAATCCTGGGGGACAGTGAACTAATAGTGAATCAAATCAGAGGCCTGAACCTAACCAAGAACTCCTTACTGAAGTCTTACAAGCACAGAGTCTGGGACTTGATGGAGGATTTCCTTGCTCTTAACATTACCTCTATCCCTAGGGAACAGAATAAGCAGGCTGACAAGTTGGCAGCTGTTGGCACCCAATTTGATGTTTCAAAAGAGATAAGCAGAGATTGTGGTTCACGCCATTTAAAAGTGGTGGTTCAGCCTTCAATTCCAGACAATGTTATAAATTGGCAGGTCTTTGAAAGTGACCAGCAGATAGCTCTTTTTCTGCAGGAAGAAGCCGAGTTTGCGGCCCACAATCAAGCAAAATTGCAGCAACAATATGGAAATCAGATTGTTCAATTGAAGAACAATAAACTCCCTAAGGGTTTGGTCACACTTGAAAGTATTTTCAATGGAGAAGACCAACTAAGAGGTGACAAAGTGTGCATCACTACCAAAGAGGAGAATTATGAAAAAGTTGAAATCTTCAAGGACAAGTTACTAGCACTTGGTAAGGTCTTCATGTTCCAAGAAAGGCAAACTTTTGTTCTACTGTGTCAGGAGTTTGCTGACGTCTTCACCTAGAACTATAGCGACTTGAAAGGCTTCGATCCAAGGCTCGCCCAGCACACCATTGAATTAGATGAAGGCACAAAACTAGTCACACAAAAGCAGAGACCTGTTAACCCGATGGTCAAGCTCTTTATGCAGAAAGAATTGGCCAAGTTGATTGAGTCTGGCATTATATTTCTGATCAAACATTCCTCATGGTTGGCTAATTTGGTTCTAGTTAGAAAGAAAAATTGGGAGATCAGGCTATGCATCGACTTCAGAGACCTTAATAAAGTCTCTTTAAAAGATCATTATCCCCTTCCAAACATGGAGCAGATCCTCCAAAAAGTAACTAGTTCCGAACGCTTCTCCTTCCTGGATGGCTATTCGGGATATAATCAGATTTTGGTGCGAGACTCCGACCAATACAAAATAGCCTTCACCACTAAATGGGGAACGTTCACCTACCAAAAGATGCCTTTCGGGCTATCCAATGCTAGTGCTACTTTCCAGCGAGCCATGGACATGGCTTTTAGTGGTTTGATAAATAAGAACGTGCTGGTGTACCTCGATGATATAACAGTTTTCTCCAAAGAGGCAGGACAACATCTGAAGCACCTCAGGCAGATTTTTGAGAGATGCAGGGAATTTGGCATCTCCCTAAATCTAAAGAAATGTGTATTTGCAGTTCATGAGGGGAAACTTCTTGGCCACATTGTGTCCAAGGAAGGTTTGTTTATTGACCCCGAGAGAGTCCGCTCCATCTTGGAGATGTCCCTACCAAAGCACAAGAAAGGCTTGCAGAGTTTCTTTGGCCAGATAAATGTCATTCGGAGGTTCATTCCAAATTTTGCTGAAATAGTTAAACCCCTAACCTCCTTGCTAAAGAAGGGTGAAGAATTCAAATGGACAACGCCAAGAAAGGACAGCTTTGAAGCTATCAAACAGGCTTTGACCCAGGCTCCCGCTCTAATCAGCCCCGACTTCAATAAAGACCTCAATCTCTATACCTTCAGCAATGGAGAAGTAATATCCACTATGCTCACCCAAGAAAATAGTGATAACTTCGAACAACCACTCGCCTTCTCCAGCCAAGGGTTAGAGGACTTCAAAACTAGGTACACCTATGTAGAGAAGCAAGTCCTGGCAGTAGTACACAGCCTAAAGAAATTTAGATATATGTTGTCGAATAGCAAGATCCATCTCATGGTTCCACATCCTGGCATCAAAGATTTCTTGACCAATCGATACTTAAATGAGAAGAGAGCGAGATGGATCACCAAGGTAATGGAGTACGACATAGACATCAAAATCACCAAGTTGGTGAGAGGAAGGGGCCTGTGTGAATAGCTAGCCACAGATTTGAGAAAAAAGGATGAGGATAGCTTGCTGATCCATGACGCAGCCACTACAGAAGAACCAGCTATCATAAGAGATTGGACACTAGACATGAGGCATTTCCTTCTTACGGGCGAATGTCCATAGGGTCTCGATAGGGCCGAAAGAAGGTATTTTAAACTTCAGTCCCTTCCCTATGTTTTGATTGATGGAGTATTATTTAGGAAGGATCTCTCTGGGGTTCTCCTGAGATGCATTAACTCTAATTAGACTGATAAGGTATTGGCTGAGTTTCACGATGGGCCAGCAGGTGGCCATTTTGCCCCTAAGACCACAGCAGCAAAAATAATGAGAGCTGGCTATTTCTGGCCCACTCTCTTCAAGGATACCCATGCCTGGGTAAGAAAGTGTTAGAAGTGTGCACTCTTTGATGGAAAGCAGCGATTGGCTGCCATGCCCCTACAGCCCATTCAAGTTGAACAACCATTCATGTAGTGGGGCCTGGATTTCATAGGGATGATCAATCCTCCCTCTAGCGCCAAACACAAGTGGGTCCTGACTGCTACGGATTATTTCACCAGGTGGATGGAAGCCATTGCTTTGAAGGAAGCAAATGAAAGTGCAGTCCTGGATTTCTATGAGGACTTAGTGACACGTTTTGGAGTCCCAGCCACTAAAATCTCAGATAACGCCTTGGCTTTTCTGGGAACCAAAACTAGTGAATGGGCGCTAAGGTATGGTATATATCTCAGCACTTTGTCAAATTACTACCCGCAAGGGAATGGACTAGTTGAGTCCACTAACAAAAATTTGATCAAAATTATAAGGAAGACCATGGAAGAAAATCAGAGAACTTGGCATGCCAAGTTGAAAACAGCTCTATGGGCCGATCGAATAACTCTAAAAAGATCAATCAGAAATTCTCTATATACGCTTATGTATGGAAGGGAAGCAAGGCTTCCTATCTCACTCGAATTTCTAACACTGGACCTCGCTCATCAGATGCAGCTAGAAGAAGGAAACAACATGGAGGTCAGATTGTGTGAACTAATGGAGCTCCAGGAGGTAAGGAATCAGGCCATGGTCTCTATGATCAATCGCCAACATCAGGTGAAAAGACATTTTGACAAGAAGTCTTTGTCAAAAAATTTCACCGAAGGAGACATTGTCCTAAAATGGGATGAAGATAGAGCTAAGCCCAGAAAACATGCAAAATTTGATGCCCTTTAGAGTGGTCCTTACATGATTACTCAGTGCAAGCAGCATAACGCGTTCCAGCGCTCCAGGTTGGACGGCGAAGAATTGCGTATCCCAGTCAACGGAATACATCTAAAGCATTGTCACTGAATTTTGGTTTGTCTGTACATATTTTCCCTTGTTTTCTTCCCTATTTTTTCCTAAGTGTAGTTTGCACAGTTAGTTGTTTTTAGTCTTGTGTGTGTTTCCCTTTGTAGTGGGGGTAAATTCTATATTTTTGATTCTGAGATCTTTTAAGCTGTTGTAAACCATCTTCAAAGTCACCATCTGACTCCGCACCCAATGGATATGCAAGGTAATTGGGTTCTAAGCATAGCAGGCACGCTTCCCCCGTGAGTCACCAATTTATTGACCCAATTTTGCCCCTCAGGCAAAATCTCGGTCACCTCCTACACCTACTTCACACGGCCAGTCATTTCAGGTTGCAAGGTCCACTTTCAGGTTTCGACAGTTTCCGTTCCAAAGCATTTTCATCGGCCTAGTTCGTTGGCGTTCACGGTGGCGAAAGATAGAATCTCGAAATGTTCACGCAAAGAGAGAAGAAGGGAAAAAATGGAGCGTTTCAACACTTAGGTAAAAAGGAGGGCAGACAAAATGTAGAGGGCAGCAAATTCGCCACCCACTACAAGGGTGGGTAAAATGAGCCCACCTACAAACATGCAGAGGGCAGCAAATTTGCCGCCCATAGCATGAAAAGGCCGTGGACATTGGCCGACATTGGCAATACTGCCGTCGTCGGCATCCTACATAGGCCGACGTCGGCAAAACCGCTGACGTCGGAAGCACAACGGCAGGTGCAAAAGATGGAAAGTCCCACCCTCAGGTGGTGAAATAGAAAACCCTGCCCAAAGGCAGTGAAATGGAAAACCTCGCCCCATGGTGGGGAAGGAGAAAGGGCCGCCCACATGCGGAAGGTGGCAAAATTGCTGCCCATAGCACAATACTGCTGACGTCGGTAGCTTACACAAACTGACGTCGGCAAGACTACCGCCATCGACAAATTATCGGCTGACGTCGGTAAGAATCCTACATGAAGTCCATGCAAAGGGCGGCAAATTCACCACCCACAATAGAGGGAGACGAAATTCACTTGCAGTGCATGAGAAAAAGCCTGTCCAGCCACCGAAGGAGACCAACATGCAAAATGAGGCGACAAACATGGTCTCAGTAGAATTGTGACATCAGCTATAGTGTTTTCACGCTTTCCAATGAAACTTCTCTTGGATCTTCTGCTATAAATACAAAGACTTAGTCATTTTCTAAGGATCTTCTTGACTTTTGTAAAAATCACTGCTCTGCATTTTCTCCACCTGAATCAATAAAAATACAATTTTTTACCTCTTTCTTGGATGGATACTCTGTGTATGTTTTGTATGTTTAATCTGTGTTCAGTCATTTCCTTTTAAATGCTCTCATAGGTTTTAAAATACTAATGTATCAGTTATCTACATAATGTCAGTTTGTAGCTTACAGGGGAAGAGTTCCATTTAGGGTGCAGAAACAAAGGAGGTCACTTACAGTATGCATTACACAGCATCTTGGTGAGTCCCTGTTTCCTATATCTTTCACTAGAACCTCCTTGTCATCCCAGCAACCTGGTCCTTTTTGCCAAGTTTCAGTGTATGTATGTTGCATTTCTTTGATTCTGAGAGTGGATCTGGAAGGTCAACCTTTATTTTGGTGTATCACCTCTTTTAGAGTAGGCTGTTTGTTTTCTTGCACTTCCTTCCCTTTTCATCCCCCCCAATATATACCTATATACCTATATTTTGCGTTACCTGAAACAAACAAGATACATCAGAGGGAACTAGCCCATATCTAGAGACTCTCCTCTCCTGCTTCGCCATCCCACAGGCGAGAGAGGGGTTTCCATGTTGCGGGGAGAGGGCAGGAATCCGTTTTCCTGCCGCAGGGTGCACTTTCCAGCGTCAACACTCTAGTCCAGGAGTTTTAAACTAGTGATCTTCTTGAGAATACCTTGGCCCATTTTATTAATTGTAAGCAACAGAAAACCAAAACCACCCAAGATTTATTTAAAATATGGAAGAAATTATCAAATAAATGATAACATAACATGGATGATGATAACCTCTTCCATATTTTTACCATTTATCTTTTTCCCAAGTTATATAATCAGGTCCACTCTCTCTCTCTCTCTCTCTCTCTCTCTCTCTCTCTCTCTCTCTCTCTCTCTCTCTCTCTCTCTCTCTCTCTCTCTCTCTCTCTCTCTCTCTCTCTCTCTCTCTCTCTCTCTCTCTCTCCACATACCTTAAAGGAGGATATTAACCAAAATAAATCTCAAATTTTCCTAATTTTTCAATTAGAGCCACCCCAGCATTCTATGGTAATCATATATTACTTAAGAACAATAATCATCATGATACCAATAATGGTGTCATGGACTCTTATGACACCATTCACACTATTAAAGCTATTATTCCTAACCAATTTTTAGAACTAGCTCCCCCTTCTAACTAATTTACAAATCCTCCTTTATATTCACCTAATAACATCAATGTTCATAAACCTTTCTCCTTATCAAAATTAATAAAATTTCTACCTAGGCCTCTTCCAAAATAACTTGATCCCACTTGTCTTATGAAATCTTGGTATGATCTCAATAAATTATATTGCTTTCATGCTATTTGGGGTCATTCTCATGAGATATATAAGTACATTCATAATTTGGATATGGATTTTATTCTTGGTCCTAATTTTGATCATTATTTTATCATTAAAAAATACCAACAAGCCTATGACATTGATTTCAAAGCCCATGAAACAAATACTAAATCTCAAGCTTCGAATCAATCTAATACTCATTTGGCCATTTATAAAGATCCTCTTCCAAATCACCAAGATAACCAAGACAAACATACCCCTTTTACCAATAATTTCAAAATTATTATTAACATAACTCCTAAAAATAATGTGTTTAGTATGAGTAACATGTAAAGGGTGGTTGATTTCATTGATCCTTAACCCATCTACACACCTCCATTATCTTGTACATTTCATGATATACAATATTATTCTCCAACACACTTAAATGAGTTGGGGAAAGATGACCTTATAACCATTTATGAACCAATTCCAATTCCTTCCTTGGATAACACTTCTCATACTATTTATACCATCCCTCCTTCTTCTTTACCTATCACCAATGACACTCAAGCTTCTATCAACACTTATTCTATCAATTATTAAAACCAACGTGCATCAACTGATTCATCTTATCAATATAATCTACAAACTTGTCCTCTCACTAAACCTTATACCACTTATAAACATAAATTCCAATGTACTTTGGCTCTTCCTTTTGAGGACCTCCTTCAACACTATGCACCTCTTTCTAACAATATTCTTATGGGTTATTATGAGTAGGATCCTATCATGTATCTTACTAATATCCCATCCCAAATACCATTTATTTAACTTATGAGGACCTCTCTACATCATCATAACCATATTATGCAACTTTTTTTGAAATGAACATCCCTCATCCTCTCCTAGCAGGACAAAAAGTAACCTTATCTAGATTTGAATATAGCATATTGTAACAATGCAAAAATATGTCTATCCATGTTGATGAAATAATGGAAACTTCACTTTCCCTAAAATTTTCCATCACTTCCATGATCCTTGATGAGATTATTCTTCATACAAATGATCACCCTCTATTCATTAGTGTCATAATTAGTGATATCTAAGTCAAGCATGCCTTGATTGATGAGGGTTTTGGTACTCGTGTTACCTCTCTCAATTTTATCAAAACCCTTGGATATTCTGAATGTAATCTTAGATCCACATGCAACACATTTCAAGGCTATGATCAAAGTAAAATTCCTCCTTTAGGTTGTGTGTGGCTCTCCATTACCATCCCACCTATCACCATTCTCTTGAAGGTGATGATATTTAACTTTCTTCTATATTTCAAAATTTTGGTTAGTAGGCAATAGACTCATTATATACAAGTAGTTACTTCTTACACTTACCAATGCATTAAATTCTCTCATAATGTATCCATCTATAAGATTTAGGGTGACACTAACCCTTGGAATTTTGAATAATTCCAAGATCGAGGTGTATTCAATATTTCTACCCTTGAACCCTTGTCAAGTTTTTTATTTCATGAGTCTCAAAGATTTAACTTTCTCATCAATTCCACTTGAGGTTAAAATGGTCATCCTAAAATAATTTTGAATATTCTCCTAACCTTTTATAATCTAATGATGATGAGCTTAATTAAATCAATCTCAAGATTAAAAATTTTGATCTCTCACCTCATGTCATCTCTCTTCTTATCACTTCTTTTTAGTGTCATTCTCATTAACCACTCTATGATGATATCCCCATGGTCTTAACTAAGAGTCAAAATTACATTCATCACACTTCCTTTGATGAAAATGTCATTACTACCTACATTATTAATCTTCATAATCCTGATTACAATGATGGTTATACCTTAGATAATCCATTCTTAGGAGGTCTAGTTTTGGCCTATGATGCTAAGATTATTTTTTATCACTCCTATTTACTTTAGTATTTTAATATACCTTCCCATGTTCCATCATATATCATTCTTCATTTTATAATTTTTCCTCTTTATCATAGGGTAGATATGGTTTGAAAACCCCCTATTTCTAGAAAACCTCATAAGAGTATACTTATGGATTGTGTTATGATTGGGCCCTATCACTTTGATATATACCATGACCCCAATAGCCTAATTGTTTGTGAGATGCATGATACTCTCATATAGACTTATATATACCCCACCCTCCCTCAGTAGAGCCTAGTTTGGATCCTATTTCTACATGCACTTTAGCTAAGTACAATCCTACTTGTGATCCTATCACTCCTACTATCGAGCCTTTCCCTATCTATTCACTAACACCACTTTCTCTTGGTAATGGTTTTCTTCCCTTACTATATTTGGCTCCTTTATGCACCAAATGGGTTGATCAACATTACTAAGCTATTTTTTTATTTTTTTACACATCCTCTTATGAGTACACCTATCAAGAATATTCACAAGTGTATCTATTTCTTCCACAAAATAGATAATAATTCATCTATCTATTGTAAAAAGTTGTGCCAATATATTTATACTTTGTGTCCTACTACCACTTAGTCCTTAGACAAAGTTATATTTCCCCTAAAGGTACTACCTAAGTATATTCATAGGTATTAATAGGTATATTATTTGTGGCACCAATGTGTCACACATCATATCAATCATTATCGTATCCTTTAGTAACATCTTAAAGATTATATTTTAACAAATCTTATACCTTATATCATTCTTCCCATAGGTAATTATTATAAGAAGGCTCTCCCTTATTCCACTATAGTTCCACCTCTTGTGGTTATATATCCTCCTATGGACCCTTCTTCACCTCCTATTCCTCCACCCATTAATACCTCACCTATGGACCTTCCCTCACCTATGGATCCTTCTCCACTTGTGAGCCCCTCACTCATGGATCCTTCTCCAATGGTGACCCATTCATCTCCTCTAGAGTCTATTCTCATGAATTATCTTGATCATCACTTTCATGATATCCCTCCTCAACATGATCCATTAAGCATTCCTACCTTTTTTTTGAGGATATCAGACATGAAGTATTTTCCTAGTTTTTGATAAATATAAATGAGACATTAGTGATAGTGTCGTATTCAAATTCATAGATACTTATAAGATGTTTTAGATAATGCACATGGAAAAATATATCATTAATTATGAGCACATGCATGGTGTTCTTAAATTTTCATTTGGATTAGACATGTTTTCTAAATTTATCTTTATCTATTTGTTAAATCATTTAACATTATGTTAGATTATTATCTATCTTACATGGTGACTTTGATTTTGCACTTTATATTACTTATTATTTCATTTGTGTTTGTTTATGGCTTTA
Source organism: Torreya grandis (assembly GCA_037957365.1). Lineage (NCBI taxonomy): Eukaryota > Viridiplantae > Streptophyta > Pinopsida > Cupressales > Taxaceae > Torreya > Torreya grandis. The sequence goes on along the minus strand of JARHVA010004645.1, from coordinate 1,293,475 downwards.
TTATTTATAATTTCCTTCATTTTCTTCTTGATTTCTTTCTTAAATATTCCCTTATTCTCTTATCATGATTTTTTGCTATCTTATCTCCATAAACAAGAAAAATTATTGTTTTGACTTGGTTATAAAAACCTTGTTCCCTTTAGTCATTCCTTCTATACCATTTGATCAGTTACCAAAATAATTCATCTCATTATAATATCTTTTTACCGGTCCACTTTGGATCTCCTTTCTTCCCCTTTATTCATTTCTTCAAACTAATAATATACATGGTTGATACTTGAGACAACATGTTAGTTTATAGTTAAGCCTAAGTATTCTAGTTAGTTTTGTCTTTCATTACTTATCTTCCCTTCACCAAAGCTTAAAGTTCATTCATGTATTTCACTCTATCTCTCATTAATTCTCATTCCAAGTCCATATAGAAGATGAATCTTACAAAATCCATAATATTTTCAAAAGACAAATCATTTAACAAAAGGTAATGATCCAAAAAGGTAACATTCAAAATTATCAAAAGTTGGATCATACTAAGAGATGTGATTTCAAACACATCTCCTTCTAGTTAAAGCTCAAAATACATATTTATCCTCACAATAGAGTTGAATTCCATTGGGGTAAAATATTCTAGTAGATTATATAAGGATAATAAAACAAATCTTTAAGTGCTACCTAATTTCTCACGCAAGTAACTAATATTCATAGTAGATCGACATCTCTATAAGGGGTCCTAAGGAAGGGGGAACATATATTGGGAAGGTAGGCCCATTTTAATTTTCTTGGAAAAAATTACCTTCATGATTTGCTATTTATTATCACACTTATTTTCCTACATAACTTTGTGTCTATAGAGAACAAGTTTCCTTTGTACATTAATGTTACTAGTCACATAGTGTCTTTTCATGTCCTTAATATGCCTCATGTATCCTAAGGTCTACTCATAATACACCCAAGTTATTATTTTTACATTAAATTTTTCACACCTTACCAATCCTAATATCTCCCCTTGATAAATCTTGTTTTGTTTGTTGATCACTCCCCTAGGGATTCTATTTTGTAAGTTGAATTGTAAGACCATGGATAGGACCTAGTCTTATTCACAAATTACCAAAATTTCATATTAATATTACCAAAATCAATTTTTCCCACATTTCCACATTATTTCCACCTCATTGGTGTTCCCTTTGTGAGTTTCAGTGTAAGACCATGGATAGGACCTGGCCTTCCTCACAAAATTTTCTAAAAATCCAAGTTAAAACAAAAATTACATATGTCAAATATGAGATAAGATGTGATTGATTATGAAGTTACATGTCATTGAAATGCTTCCCATATTGATTTATTATGTTTTAAATTTTTTACTCTTTCAATTTTATCTTTTTATTTTTTGATTGCATGTAATAATCCAACCATTTATTAAAATTTTCATACTTCCTAGCTTGAATTAGTGTAATAAATTTAAGACCCATATGGCTAATTTTGTTTCTCTTTTATACTTTCCAACATGATTTAGTATGATTGATTTAATTAATTGATTTGTTTTGATAAAATTTGTTATTTTACATGTTTTCCACTTTATTACATTAATTTCATGCTTCCCAACATGATTTAGTGTGAACTTGTTTTAATTTGGTGTCAACTATTTTTTGTGGTTTAAAAACAAACTTTTTACCATCTTACCACTTATTTGGTTTCTTATACTTAGTCATTTTATTTTTATTACACATTTCCCAATGTGAAATAGTTTTTAGTACATTTGTTTTTGATTGAAAATATATTTTTACCAAGTTCTTTTCTCCTGTTTCTTTTTAACCATGCATGTGTCCTACATAATGCAAGAAAAGAAACCACAACTCATATATTTCATATAGCATATACAAAAATATATAAATACATGTGATAGAAATAAATATATCCATGCATCCACAACCACAAACACAATATAAAAAACATAAGATCAACATCCAATTGCTAAAATGAGATATCTATATAAATTAGGTATTTTTGATATAAAAGTACAAAAATATATATCATTCCATCTCTAAGGATGGTCTCTATCCTATATATTTTGTGCCCTAGCCACACTTCCCATAGATGGATAAAGAATACTCCTATAAATAGTACATTTTGAATAGGTTATTCAAGATCTCAAACCTATCACCTATCCATATAAGTTGGCCACCTAGGCTTGTGCTTATGTTAGCTGAGTCATGGTAGCCATATGCATGGATTTTTCCTAAGCCAAGGCCTACCATGAGTATGCCTCATCTACTCCCACCCTTGATGATGGTTATCACTCATGCCTATACACCTATAATCACCTCATGGCCTCTCCTGCTAGTCTAAACTATCTCACCCAAGCTGGGGAAGATAATAACCTAGGATCATCTAGTATGGTAGGGTCCTATGGTATCAGCTCCTTATCTAAGATATCCACAAGTACTCCCCTCACCAAGGATCCATATCTAGTCTCCTTCTCTATAGGATCTACAAAACTCAAACTAGATAGATATTAGTTCATAGATATATCTCACAATCTATCTATCTAAAAAAAACTTAAGTAAATGTTAACCATTTATTACCTATCTAAATGTCGCCTATCACCATCTCCCCATATGCATGATTATTAAACATAATATCTCCATAAAATTATCATCTGAGTACCTCATCCATGGGATTCCACCCAATCTATGCAAACCTTGGGGTCACCACTCATGCCCATCTCAATCTACACATTAGTGGTGCCTCTATAAACCAGTTCTATCTTAAGCTAATAGATGAGTCATTTGGGATGACCACCCTCTATGTTCTCTCTTACTACTATCATCTCCATTATTGGTGTGATTTAGGTGGTCACCACTCATCCTATTGTGGTGTTAGCTATGGTACCTTTGATACTCTTGCATCTCTCTCTATCTCTCTATATATATATATATCATATCTAGCTATCGACTATCATGATTGGCCTATATGTGTTCTCACATGTTACAATCTAATATTTGGCCTTACAAATAGTGGTCTCATTCATCCTCTCCCCCTTGGATCTCTCACATGTCTAGCCCAAAATATGGGCACCACTATCAAATTCATTAGGTGAGGGAGTCCTAACTACCTTGATATGTGATCTACTAGATCTAACTATATCCATTAGATGTAGTGGCCTATAATATGTGCTCATACTAATATTGGTGCCAATATCATCTAACTTGGCCATAGTATCATGATGTTCCCATACAACTACCACACAATATCTTCTTGTGTGATTGTCTATAGCACTAGCATATGGGGTGCAACCTACACCACCTAATTTTATCACCACATCTACACTTGAAGCAATATATCATCAACCAAATGGGGTAACCTAGATGGTAAATACATTAAAAACCTCTCATTTATCCAAGAAATAAATAAAACCACCATCCTCATGGTATTTTACCCTTCGAACAACATCTCATACAAATCATGCATCAGTTGGACCTAAATGAAAGAAACTAGATCACATAATGCCCCCTACTCAAAAATGTACGAGCATAAGTCTATCACATATAAAGGTGCCTTTCCATCCATAATGTGACACAACACCCATGTTATCATAAGTACTATCACTACCTTTTAGATATCCATAATCTAAGCTATATACATGTCAAATAGGCACACTCTTAGCCTAGGATATATCCTATCTAAACCCATCACCCATAAGGCTATGTATATTCTCTCCTCCTATTCATTTATTACTCCTATGATCACTTATGTCCCTCCTATAGGAATTCCAAAAATACGATGGATATCCTCTAGGGTGATACCCACCTTGATGGTATCCTCATCAACCACCCATTTGAAAGTATTACTCAATCAACTAATAGGCATCCGTCTCATCTCAACTATTGTCTCCTTATCACTTTATCTCTTTTTTATTTTATTTGGCCTCTATAATATCTATTTTTATCTAAAAATAAGTAAAAAAATAAGAAAATGACTTTATTTTCACCATATTTAAACATACTAGTCACAATTCTTTACCTTTCAAATATTTACCATCATATTCCTTATTTTGATCATATAATTTTTTTTACTCACTCATTTTTTAGACCATAAGAAGTTATGGAGTTTAGAAATCATAGAGAAAAAGTTCCACTATTATATTCCTATATTCCAAAAATTACGATTTTTACTATTTTTTTACTAATCTCTATAGGTTCACCTAATGTTACCTATTTTGGATGCCTTCACTTCTCTCATGGTTTCCTTATTTATCTATAACACTAAGGTAAGTAAAGGTACATGTTTTTCAATTATATCCTTTCATTTATCTTATTTTATCCTTAGCACATTTTAATTAGGATCAACGTTATGTGTCATCAGTTCTATTCCTGAAGCACCATCATGTGTTACACTTACGTGACACGTCATTAGACTCAAGTAGGGAATATGTATACACATAATATTTTCAAAATTTTATCAATTAAAAACACTCTCTATCTTGTAGGAACCTACTAAGTCTCAATCTCTCTAAGTGCATGCCTTAAAGGGTGCACCAAGAAAAAGGTGGGCATACCAGTGGTGCTTTGTAAGATTGTTATCCCTTTTGCCACTTGTTATCTACACACTTATCTCCTAAAAACCATTTCCATAATCTTATTTTTATCTATTATACACTCTTTAATAATTTCCCACCTTTCATTCTCATTTTTCTATCTTAAACTCCCTTTTGATAATTTACAATACTATGTTGATTGGGCTAACCCTATATTGTTATGGGTAAAATTAATTTACGATCTAGGTTGGCTCTTGGTTGACCTAGACCATGACCTAGTGAATTTATGTCAATAACAGTACTAGGTCAACTAGATCTACCCTATCAGCTAGAAATTTTAAAAGGTATTAGGGTTAAATCTACCTATATATACAAGATCATTTCATCATTATTTAGAGAAGAAAATAAGTAAGGGCTATTATGCATCTTCTTATCCACCATTCTACTTGAGGAACAAGCTTAGGGTTTCATAATTTCTTTGTAGATATGGATCTTATATTTTGGATAAGTATTTAGGATTCATTGATAGGTTGTGTACCCCAGAGATAATTTATCCTTGTCATCCTTACATACCACAACAACCTCTTGTGAAACACCTTGGCCAAGGGAGAGATAGAGGCTTGTTAGTTTCATCTTCAAAGGTAAGTATTCCTAACTTTGTTCTTCCTTTGTAAGAGTAGATAGATATGCATTTGCACTTATATTCCATGCATTAGGATTAAGTATACATTGATGTGAGTATATGTATCTTAAGAATGTTTATTTTTATTGTTTCTTACCCCTACTTATGCCACAAAATTTGGTGAGAATTAGATTAGACTTTAATTTAATTTTATTAGTTTAGTTAATATGAAAACATAGGGCTTAGGTAGGTTTATTTCATTATTTTGCTTGAATGGAGGCTTTATAACCCTCCTTAGTAATTTTTATTATGATAAGAGATCCCCTAATTAGGTCTAGTGGATCCCCATATTGGTCAATTTCCTAATTATATAATGGATTCCCAATTGGAAGTGTAAGTATGATTTATCTTCTCCAAGTTAGGATTGATTTATAGACGTGATGCATTTATGATTGCATATAGGATGTGTATTTTCATAAATAAGATAGTGCATAATTAGGGCTTACCGGTCTGGTTGTAGAAGGGGCTCTTAGTCTAATTAGTATAAATTTATCCTTGGGACCATTTTAATTATCTATTGGGTAAGACAATATCCCCCAACCAATATTTAAATTTTAATCTCCAAGTCATAGTCCTATAAATTTGTCATCCACTAACCTATGCATTTAACTAATTCATTATGACCTAACATTTATTAGATGGATTGGTCTAGGATAATTTCATGTACCATATAATTGATAATGCAGTGCCTAAACTTCTTCATAGCTTGAACCAAGGTATAGGCATGATTTTACATAGTATAATATATTAGTTACGAATCCTTGAGGTTATTACTCATGAAGTAAATATTATGCTCCTCTCCATCTGATATCTAGATGAGGCAAGTAGAGATGGTGTGATCAAAACTAAAGGGGTAGATGTATAAATATTATGCATAGTCTAGATTGATAAACACTAGGGCTTGAATGATGATATATTTTATATTCTAAAAATATTTCTTCAATTCTACATGCCATTATGATTTTGAATTCTATTTAAACATAACATTTATGGGTTTTACAATTTCACCAAATCCAAAAATGAACTTGCAAAAAAAGTTAATTTTCCCAAAGAAGGATTTTAATTATTTCTTACTATTAAGTAAAGGTAATTTAAAAATCACATCATCTCTCTTTAGATCAATATAAATACATTCCTAGGTGATGATATGACCTACAATATTACCTTCAATGATGTTGAACACACTCTAATTTGGGTTTAGGTAAATACCATACCTCTTTCATCTTTAAAAAAGTTTCTCCAAGTAGCATATGTGATCCAACCTATATTTTGAAAACACAATCAATTCATCCATATAAATTATTATACACTTACCAATTAGTCCTTGAAAATAAAAAATTTTCACCCTTTGAAATTTTACTCTAACATTGATCAACCCAAAGGGAATTCATTTTTAGGTGAATGTGCCCCATTTGGTGTTGAGCATAGTTTTAACTATCTTACAAATTAATCAACACTTGGTTGTATCCCAAAAATCCATCCAAGAAAGAGATCATATGGGATCCATTCACTATTTATATTACTTTGTCTAATGAGGATAATGTGTAGTTTTATTTATATGAGGCTTGATTTAAGTTATACAAGTCTACACATAGGTGGATATCTCTATTATTCTTACACATGATTACTAGGTTGGCCACCCAAGTGGAGTGATGAACTAGGAATATTATCCTATTAGAGAGTAACTTATGAACCTCTTTTTGTATTAAAGGTTCCATGATTGGGCTTAGTGACCTTTGTCTCTACCTAAATGGTTTCTAACATAGTTTTAGTGGGATTGTGTGATTGATTATTCTTGGGTTGAAAACTTTGATGTCTCCATAGGCCTAGGCAATTGCATATTTGTAATTAAATATTAATTCTCATAGTTTCTCCAATTCAAAGTATGTCTAGTTAGGATGTACATTTTTAGTATAAGATTTTTCCATAGGGTCGAAGATGATGATTCAACACTTTTGGTTCTTAAAATTGAGTATCTTTGTTTGGAATGTGGGGTCTAAACTATAAAATTCTCTTTCCAAAGAAATCATCTCCTTTGATATCTAATTCCGATGAAAATTAAGTATCCCATCCTTGTCTAACTTTGCTTGAGGGTTGTCTCTATCTACCTTGTCAATTATCTAGGTTTCAAATGCCCTTGTGTTGTTAAAAATTGGGTAATATATTATTCATCTTCTAAGACTTGGAAGTTTGTCACATTATATAATACATAAGGACAAGGGACTAGTTACACAAAGAATTATTGTAACTCGATGTCATATAGGGGTTTATGTTTGTTACAATAGATGTTAATGAGTCAACAACTTGATTTTTTCACTAAATATAAGGATGATGCTGAACACACCAAACATTTAGATCAAGTCACAAGATATATGTTTATATCATATGAGATATGAAAGATTACATTGAAATTTACTCTTGATCTATTTGACTACCAATTTATAAGTGTTTAATACTCTTAATTTATTTGCCTTGTGTTTCAACATAAATTCAAATCCTAGGATTAATGCTTCATACTTTGCTTGATTATTTATGCATGTGAATTATAGCCTATATGACTCTGGATGTTTCCTCCCTTGCGGATCTATTATTAAAACATTGGATCAACTACCTTATTTCGAATGATCCCCAAATACATAAAAGTACCATAGGCCTAGCAAGTTTGGTATATTTTCAGCTTTGTCTTTGGCACATTTCATGCTTAGTGTATAAATTCCTAAGTACGAGGAAGCTAAGTTCACTTTATCATTAATTGTGTTGTATTAAGTTATCAAGTGTTTCAGATGGGGATCTCTATCCACCCTTATTTGATTGGCTACACCTCTCTAGGTTAGCCACCTATGAGGGAATTATGTGGCCATATTCATTTTTAAATATTTAGAATAGTCTCTACTAAGGAGCATATTATAGGCCTCACAAATATTCATCACTTGGATGCCTATAAAATATTGAATCATAGGCTTAGATTACAAGAGTAAGTTGACATTTAGAAGCTCTCCCACATCTTACTTTATATTTATCCAATTGAATCACTACCTTATTTGACTTGATAGGGATTAAACATCAATTATAATAAACTCTTATTGGCATTACATTGGTTGAGGCGCTCAAATCTACTAGGTAGTTATGTAATTTATTCCCAAATAATATGATGGTCAAGAAGAAGAAGTTAGTTTGGTCATGTTTTGTGAATGACCACATTCAAATAAGATACTTTTGGCCTCACATGGGTTGGATGAGCTATCTTTTTAGTCATGGACTTTAATAAAAATCAATTGATTAGTGATCAAATAAATTTCATAAAACATTGTGTTGAATTTGATATTCTTCATGGCCTCTACTATATTATAACATAATTTAATCTACACAAATAATAATTCTATATTAGCTCTTGGATTTTGAGGTCTTAAGGGTGGGAGGTCATTCCTAGCATTATGGATAGGTGAGATGGCACCATTATTTGGATGAGTCAAGGTAGTGAGGGGTTGTTATGGTTGTTGGTTTTAGTGTTCTAAAAATTTCACACTTAGAAATTTTGGGTTATCCCTTTTAAATTTTTTGTCTTTTCCCTTATGTAAGTTGTCCTTGGCAAAACTCAGTCCCCTGAATAAGACTTAGTTTTTTGTAGTCTTCACTATAATTTATTTCATTTCTAATTGCTTAAAAATTCTCTAGAAGGTTTAAAAACATTTTCTTGGGTAAATATCATAAAACCCATTTGCCCATCTATCTAAGAAATCTAGAAAAGCTAAGTGTTTGGGCTCACTTCTAGGCCAACTCGAGTTTTCCAAGTTACATTACTTATCAAAGTGAGAAGTAAGTAATCATCACAAACACAAGTTACATAGCATAGTTAAAACTATAATTATCAAACAAATTTACTTCTCATCAAAAGCTAAGTAAAGTAGATCTAGAGTTCTGAAGCATCATTACTTACATGGAGTTCCAAAGCAACATTACTTACCCTAAGTTCTGAAGCAACATTACTTAGATAGAGTTCTAAAGCAACATTAATTACCTAGAGTTATGAATTATCATTAATTACCTATAGTTATAAATTAGAATTACTTACCTAGAGTATTCAACCCTGAAGACTTGAAAAATACCGAGACCTTCTTGGGATTGTGGTACCCTATTATTTTCAATGAGTTTCTTAGAGTCTGATGGAACTTAATATCAAAAAGGTGAAATATTATTATAATAATTTGGAAAGGGAGCTATTGAGATATGAAATGTAAAGGTAATAATTTGTCAAATCAGATGATGTAGCTATCCAATTCATGATGACTCAATACATCAAATACAAAGATAAGTGTAGAAATGAAGTTCATGAACTAGAATGATTTCAATATTTATTCTACTTCTTCCTCTATTTTCTTATTAAAAATTTCAATGTATTTAAGTAATTACTTATAAAATTAAGTTTTTATAAAATTTAAAACTCAAGTAACTTTTCTAAACACCATTACATCAAGTCATTCTATAAAATCAAATTACGTAAGCTAGTTCTTTGCAGCATGTAAAGGAGATTGTATTTGACTCAAATAAGGAAAATAAGAAATAATATATGTCATCATCCATTGTATGCCACACTAGAGAAATTTAAGGAGGACATCTCTTAATGTTTTTTAGTTTTTAACGTAACACATGGGAATTTAAGGAGTTGTCTCATAATTGATTTTGATATTTGAAATTGTATAAATATAAGTGAAGGCATGAAATTCAAAGGATGGTAATTTTTGGGAAGCAATTGTAACTAAAGTAAGATATTTTAAGTAATCTAAAACTTTGTGTTTAGATTTATAAGTTTTTATTTTGTATGAAATTGTTTCAAAATGAATAAGAAGGAAGTTGATTTCTATGGAAATTTTCATCTAAGGGAATCATTTGGTGGATTTGTGAAGATTAAAATGGTAAAATTTGTGTTATATTTAAATTTGATTATGAATTCTAGTCTTTCTAAATCAGTTTTTGAAAGTATTATCATCTCTTGAATGTTTATTTACTAATATGGATTCAATAGGCTCTATAAAACTACTTATTATGAAGTAAAACTTTAATCTTCTCACATATTCTAGTCTTCTCATTTTTTATTTCCTAGAATTTCTTTAAACATTCTCATAAATAGCTACTTACTTGATATAAAATCACTTTGTTACGGTTCATGAACTCTGTGGTTAAAATAATACCCCCAAAATAAGATAACTTACACATAATTTGTATAATCTATGAATAACTAAGAGCTATGACTAATTAGAAGTAAATAGACATAATTATATGTGATCTTCACTATTAAATTAAGGTGAGTTAATCCCATGACTACCTAGGTACTTGATATCCTACAAAATATCTAGCCAATATTTTTTAGTGACTCTACTAGGGAACTATGAACTTAACTCCCAGAACTTAAATTAAAGTACTCACACAAGTTGAGATAGGTGCAAATTGATGTTTATTTCTCCAAAAAATCTTGAAATTTCCAAACTACTATCCAAAATGATACATTTAGATTAATGGTGCACTTGTTTAATTAAATTTCCTTATTTTAAAGTTAACTTGACTTGTTAAAAAGAGACACATCATTGTTTATTGAATTATTGCATGTCCATAGGCCAAGTTTTATTTTACACCTTGTTTATCTTAAGATCATTTCATGTCAAGGAACCATTTCATAAGTATTTGATTATAAACCAAATTTCTTAAGTAATCATTAGATGAATTTTTATGCTTCAATCTAGCAAATTGATCTTTCACCAGAGCAAGGAGAGCTCAAGGCCAAATTTAAGACTTCTTTGAACTACAAGAATGGTTCAATTTCAGCTTTCCTATCCAAGCCAGAATAATAAGATCCAGTCTCTCACCTGTTAGATAAGCACAAACTCCTATGAATTGGCTTTAACACAATTTTTCATGAGTAATCTAACCTGCTAATCCATAGTTCATTATTCTTGGAAGAATGGCACTACTGCTTCCTATCCCTTGGGGGTCAGCTATTGGCCCTCTGAATTTGAATCCTCCTCTCCATGACTTTCTAAAGGGATTAAGATAAAATTTCCCAAAATTCATAAGTGATGGAAAATAAAGTCCAAATGAGCACTTGGATACATTCTTTGTAGCTTGTATAGTAATTAGTGTGGATCATGAAGATGTATCTATTAGAATCTTCATTGATACCTTGCATGACTTAGTTATGAAATGGTTTTACCATTTGGATATTGTAACTATATTTATCTCAAACACTATGCATGAGCAATTTGGGAAGATATTTAAAGTTGTTAAATATTCTCACATATTACTTACCCAACTCACTCAGTTCAAAAAAGAATCACATAAACATCTGCAAGATTTCATTTCCAAGCTTAATATGTTGCTCTATAAAATACCTCGAGTTTCTCTACCCACTGGAAATAATTAGAAGTTATTCTTCATTAATACCCAATTACCAAAAGTTAGTTATCAACTGATTTAGCACTAGATTTTGAGTTGGTACTAAATCAACTAAGTAGATCTAGATTTTTGAAGAAAACTTACTTACCCAAGGTTTCAAAGTAGCATTACCTACCCATAGTTTTGAAGAAAAATTACTTACCCAGAGTTATAAAGTAGCCTTACCTAGATTTATAAAGAAACATTACTTACTCAGATTTCTAAAGCATCATTACTTACCTAGATGTTTGAAGTGGCATTACTCACCTAGAGTCTTCAACCCTGAACACTTGATGAATACCTAGACCTTCACGAGATTGTGATACCTTATTACTTTCAATGAGTATCACAAAGTTTGTTAGAACTTAATATCAGGAAGGTAAAAGGTTATTGTAATAATTTATAAAAGGATCTACTTAGATACAAAATATAAATCTAATCAGTTACCAAATCAGATGATGTAACTATTCAATTCATGATGTCTCAACACATCAAATATAGAGAGAAGTGCAAAAAAAAATTCATGAATTAGAATGATTTAAATATTTCATCTATTTATATTTTATTCTTTCAACTTGTAATGTTTTTAAGTAATTACATGTAAAACTAAGTTGTTGTAAAATGTAAAGCTCAAGTAACTTGACTAAATTCCATTACTTAAAGTCATTTTGTAAAATCAAATTACTTAAGCTATCTCTACACAACATGAAAAATAAATTGTATATGATTTAAATAAGGAAACTAAGAAGTGTTAGATTTCATTACCCATTGCATACCACACTAGATAAATTCAAGGAGGACATCTCTTAACTATTTTTAGTTTTTTACGTAACACATGGGAATTCAAGGAGTTGTCTCCTTGTTTATTTTGACATCTAAATTGTATAAATATAAGTGAAGGCCTACATGCTAAAGGATGGTAATATTTGGAAAGCAATTATAAATAAATCAAGAGAGTTTAATTAATATAAAACTTTATGTTTAGATTTTTGAGTTTTTATTTTGTATGAAATTGGTTCAAAGTTAATAAGAAAGAAATTGATGTCTATGGAACTTTACGTCTAAGGGAGTCATTTGGTAGATTTGTGAAGATTAAAATGGTAAAATTTGTGTTATCTTTAAATATAAATATGAATTACAATTTTTCTTAATCATTTTTTGAAAGGATTATCATCTTTTTAATGTTTATTTACTAGTATAGATTGAATAAGCTCTGTAAAACTACTTATTTTGAAGTGTAACTTTCTTCTCCTCACATATTCTAGTCTTTTCATTCTATATTTCCCAAAATTTCTCTAAAACTTTTCAAAAATACTTGCTTACTTGTTGAAAAATCACTTTGTTGTGGCTCATGAACTATGTGGTTAAAGTAATACCCCCGAAATAAGTAAACTTGCACATAATTTGTGAATAATTGTGAGATATGAATAATTAGAAGTAAATAAACATAAGCATATAGGAGCTTCACCATTAAATGAAGGGGATTTAATCTAATGACTACCTAGGCACTTTTGATAGCTTACAAAATATCTATCCAACATGTTCTTTTGGGCATATTTTCTCTTTTGGAATTTTTGGAATACGTTCATGTCACTAGTATCCTCGTCTAGTTCATTCTCTTCTTGGATATAAAAATCCATGGTTTTTAACACCATGGTTGTTCTAGGGAATCTACCTAAGTTAGATGGTTATAGATGATTTTGGACCACCTCATACTCCTCTATTTCATTTTGTAAGATATTAAAAGCATTATATAACTCTATGCAAGTAAGGTTCCCATGGGAAACCACATTATGTACTTGACACCATTTGGGCAGTGTTATCTACAGATGTTAGCTTTAGACAGACTATTGGATGAGGGTTATATTTGAATTTGAGGGTGATTTTAGTTACTTTTATATATTTTATATTCAAATTTATTTTTATAAATATTTGCATTGGATTTTTTCATCTTCCTTTGTAGTCCAAGGAAGTCATTACTAAGTTTTTACACCATTCACTAGATAACATCTAACTCATTCTTTGTGGACTCTTTGGGTAGGGTCTGGGTGTTGTTAGATACTAAAAATGTCACCTAGTTTTATAAATAAGGGGCTATCTCAGGTTTTATTAGGTTAAGGAAACCTAAGTGTCAGTTTGGTGCAACATGACTCAAAGGGAGTTGATTTGTTATGGGAAGTGGTTGAAGCATTGGGATATTTTTATTAGTGTTGGGAAAGAGGTTAAATGTATAAATTTTTGTCAACATATTAGGAATGGGATCCATTATATGATCTCAAAGTTTTACCTTCCTATCTACCTTTATGGCTTCTACATAATCCTAGGGTAAGTCCACTATTATTAGGTCTTACCTTAGAAACATAGCTATCCAAGGGTCTAAGGATTTTTTATACATTTTGAGTAATATCTAGGGGTTGTGTTGGTAGATCAAAGTGACATTAATATACATATTCCAAAATATATAGTTGAATTTACTGATAGGCTGATTGAGTTCTTGTTTAATACAAATAAATTATTGGTAGAGGATATTACGGTTCATAACTTATCCAAACTGGGCTAGGAAGGTGCTCCTAAATAGGTCCCTGCTAGTGATAAATTTATTTGAGAGGATAAAAAACCAGTGATAGGATAATTATATCAATGTGAAGGGGAAAATGCTACATACCACATCCTCATCTTTTACATTCAGAATCCTCGTAGTGGTCTTGTAAGAGGTCACATGTTCTTAGAACTTTGTCCTACACTTGGAGTGAAATGGAGGAACTATCTTTTTGGGTTTTTGGGTAAGCCATTTATAACTCCAGAAATGTTAATGGCCAACCCAGCTAACTAGCCACTAGGAAAACCATTATAGGTAGTCTATTTAGTGGAGACCAAGAGGACAAGCTAGTAAGGACTACTACAGGTCTAGGTCTAGGTTTATCAAGTCTAGTTTTCCTATTAGACTGTAAGGGTGAAACCACTAGTCAATTATGATGGGACCTAGCTTTGATTATAGGTGTAGTGGACTCTAGAGTAATTCATAGATAATTAATAGTTAGTATATTACCATTAACAAGTTAACCTCAAATAAGTAAACTCTCAATATGTAAACACTTGATATGGCCCTCATTCTAGCACCAACTATTGTTTGCCCCAATATTAAACTCAAAAGGCACTCATGAGATTGAGTGTTTTCTAAGAGAAGAGTGGGAATAGTTTTGAAATTTCATCCTCTATTTTAATAATGAGGTTATATTATCCCAAGGAACAATTATAGGTATTTTTATTCATTATAAAGCTTGTGTGGAATAGTCTCCAAGAGATGTAGTGGCACACTATAGAATTAATTTTTATTATTTGAGCTATGAGTTAATTTATTTTATCTTATTTATAATGTTAATGAATTTCACATTTTAATTTTCAAAAATAAGGGGAAAGTAATTTAGGTTCCAAAATAAACATAGAAGGGAGGGGAGGGTAAGGTAGGAAGATCGTTTTTAAGTCTAAATGAAGTTAATGATTCAACGACCAATCCATGTCCATTTTCCATCTTTATACCAATGTTTTTTTAGTTACACCAAAGGTTTTAACCCAATACTACATAATGAGAAGATTATGAGGAAATAGGAAGAATGCTTAATTATGAACCCCTCACTAAGTATCAATAATCAAAATCCCACATTACATAACACATAGACTTCTAATAAAACATGTAAACATAACACACATATTATAAATATTACAAGTAAAATGAAAAGGTTCATAAATAAGTTATAGTAGATGAGCACACTGTAACCATTTCATTCACTGAGAGAGATTTATTTCAATTTTATTAACACTATAATTCATTCAAAACTAGGAATGATAGATATTTTGACATACATAGCATGTATTTTGTATAAATCCAAAGATTTTATTCATTAAAAATAAACAAGTTTCATTTCTAAAATATCAATCAAGGCCAACTATTAATGGTCTAGAAAGACAAAGGAGAAGGCACGTGAAATCCTCACTTAATTTTGATAGTACTTTAGAGCTAAGAATTATTGACCCTAAAATTATAATATAGTTACACATTATAGATGAGGATGGGGATCACCTCCAAGTGGCATGGAATTCCCATCCTAGTTGTTAAAAATGCATAATTTTAAAAAATAGAATATCCTCTCCACTTGATTCAAAAATATTTTCAAGTTCCCACTTCACTGATATATGGAAGAAGAATAGATGAGTCAGCTCCCAACTAGGACATTACTTCCCTAGCTTTTAACACTTCTACCATGATGTCTAATTTTAGGTCAAATTTGGTAAGGTTCATTAGAGGCTCTTTAAAGATCATCTATGACTAAGCCACTAGGTTTTGGTAAACCTAGAGGAGGCCCTCCATAGCCACCTTGACTTAACACACCTAGATGATGCTCATTATGGATTGGGTTGAGAACTTGAGCACTACCTAGGATCTAACTCTATTTACCTTGGCTACCTTCTTACACATAACCTATTTAAATTAACCTAGTTAGACCCCAAATTCACCCTTATCCATCAGAATGCCAACTAGTTGAAATGGCATTGATATTGAACTACTTTAAGTAGTCTAAAATATTATTCTTACCATCTTCCAAGGGTCTATCATAGTTTTAGATAAGCCTAACCATTCATCCATTATATCTCTCATACTCTTAGTGTACATCTAGTATAAGATCAAGTTTGAAATGGGCCTCAACTTCAACTCTAAGAACATGCCATTGTGTAAGATAACTACCAATCTCTTACATGTTCCCTCATCTAGAGAAATTATCTCCAAATAGGCTTGGGTCCACTAAATGAGCACTTAACTATCTCTCAGAGTCACCACCACCCTTCATAGGGATGATATAAGTTATAGGAGGGAATCCTTCACATGTCGAATTAACTCAATGGGGAATGATATTTTCACCTATTCTTATAGGGTTCAAACCTACTTATGAATGTCTTCTAGAAGTTTTTATAACATATCATGGGTAACCTTGAGAACTAAGATCAAATCCTCGGCCACTTTCTTATCACCTATAAAAGACCTCACCTCGGTGAGGGATAAAATAACATGTTGAGTCTATTAGACCATTGGGTTCCCCTCTTTCATAATTTTTTGTGATGATCCTTGCATACTCCCTATGGTGAAATTTAAATCCTACAACAAATCTAGGTCATCTCATATTTTCATCTTTAGTGCCTAAGACACTATAACCATGCCATTGTTTTGAGAAGGGGTTAACAATGTAGTAGATATGGTATTGATAGGTTTAAGATGAGGTGTAGGGGGTATGTAGGAAGGAGAAAGTGTGAAGGATGAAATTAGTGGAGGAGGAATAAGCATGGGTCATATGGAGGCAAGATGAATGGGTATGCTCAATGAAACATCTATGCCTTCCATTAATTTTGGTTCATTTCAACCTGAGGGGAAATGACAATAGGGAGAAAGAAATTTAGTATAAGAGAAGATATTTGTTGAATAAATATGAATCCTTGGGTGCCTAAGGTGATGGAAAAGTGAGGCTGGGAATAAATATAAGGATTCACTAGGGTTAGAACTGGAGGGGGAGTATAAAATTATGAATGGGGCTAAGATGGAGTGATGAAGACTTGTATTTAAGGTTGAGCATGAGCCACCTTCTACTTATTCCTTGGTATTTTTCTTGAATCTACTCCAGATGTAGTAGAGGAGGGATTAGAGTAGAAGAGTCTAGGGAGGTTAATTGAGTAAGTTTTTGATCCATAAAAGGAGTTATTAGGATGGTTTAACATGATTTATGTGTGTATATGAATTGACTTACCACTAGATATTATATAGTACTTATGAAAAATGGGGTGTTTCCAGACCCTTGAACCTAAGGAATGATCAATAAGGGAACTATAGAAGTCCTACATTGGTGAATGGTTGAGGTGTATGGTAAAAAAGAAGTGAAGACACTATGCATGGTCAAGGATAGAGGCACTTGAGTGAATAATGGAGGGGATAAAATGGGGAAGAGAGGAGGTACCACTTAGGTGGACTATTAAGGGGAAGAAAATCTTGGTGGTTCTATAAGAGGCTAATGGAGGGGTTGATGGAGTTGGGTAAGGACTTTTGCTTGTGATGGTTGTTAGTTATACCCTAAGTTCATCTCTAATTGTCATTTCCATTAAACCTTAGAGACTATGTAGTCTTGGGTCAAGCCACGTAAGCTTGATTTTCCTATTATCGAGTCACTCAAGTATAAATTAGTCAAGTCTGAGATGTTTGAGTCATGAGAGATAGAGAAGGTGGAGCCATGGGACAAGTAGAATATTCTTAAAGGGGAGGAGACACTAGGATACCCTATAAAGTTCTCTTGTAAATTTGGGTAGGATTTTCCTTGATGTCTTCTCTCAACTAATTTTATGCAAAGGGGGCTTTAGGGTAACCAGGATAAACCTTCTTACACTTCTTATTTTTATAGTCTTCAATTTGAGAAAGAAATTCTTGGTCATCTATCATGTTTATGTATAGATTTTAGTCATCTTCAAGATGGTATCTATAATTACTATTGAGGTGAATCTAGTATGTTTCCAAGTGATCCTTGATCATGCCCTATGGGTCCCAATCTCATGGATTAGCTGTCCCCAAGGCCAAAGAGTCTTCCTTGGCCATCATATTCTAAAGTTGAGGGAAGGCATGATGCACATGATTTCTAATGATAATCAAGAGAGGTGGGCATTAATTCTATTGGAAACAAATTAATTACTCAAAGACACCCTTCATGAGTTGGTACATGATCTCATACTCTAAAAGGTGTTATATGATGTGGTAGGGCCAGTAGATGGGATCTTTGAGAATGCCCATGACTCAAATTATAGTATCTTCCTATTAATACCAGTAGTCACCAATGGTAGTAAGGGATTCTCTAATTTACCTTGATATATAAGGAATATGAGCCTCATTGATTACATTGTACACTATTTAGTTTAAATATTCATAAATTTCCCTAATTATTCTTATATTATTGGCCATACAACTTGTAAAACTCCACATAGACCACTGAGCTTCTAGGAACCCACATAAGTAAAATTGATGGCTTAAAGGTGAGAATACCATAGACTACATCTACAAGGTAACACACCATGTATAAATCTTTACCTACTCAAGAATATGTTATTTATTAAACCATGTTGAAATTAACCACCCTTCCTAAGCTAGGAAATTGGGAGCCATTGAGAATCATGTGGAGTATGGGCACCTAAAATATGTTGACAAGTACGCAATTTGAGGCTTCAAACAATTGGCTTAGTATAATCATATCAACATGGATCTCTTCTTTGAAGTTTTATACTATAGATGCAAATGTGTCATTATGTTCCCACTTGGTATCTAGTTTTATGTCTAATCCTTTAGGATATTATGCATTGGGAAGGTGTTGTTCCAATTCTTCAAACACAACTATCTCATATGAAAAGTTTTACTTTATGATATTGTAATAGGCATTCAATTTGGGTCCCAACATGTCTACAATTTTATTCCTAGAAGTGGCCAAGTAGACAATCTCATGAATGTCATTTTTCACACACCTAGTTATGAGAAGTATCTTGCCAAACAATTCAGTGTAGGGGAACACTTTTAGCTTGACCATAGCCTTATGCAACCCATAATTTTCATAAGCCCATATGTCATCTTTAAATTCTAATTTATCTTTATTATCACTTCCATATTCCTTGGGCACTTGGTCGATTTCCTTGATTATCTCATTTTAGTGCTTGAACTAATTCAAGCCATACAAAAAAAATATTATCTCAGTATTCTATCTCAACCCTGTGATTTGAGGATTATATGGCCATTATAGTGGGATAGAATTTTGTGGAAGATTATTAAGCAAGGGGGAAGTTACTTATGGTATTTTATTTGATAAATAAGGTGTCAATTTTGTGAGTCTGGTAATGATAACAATTAATGAGATTTCCCTGATATATTTATGTAAAACCACATTCATCCCCTACTTTAATGGGTTTGGTGGATCACTCATTACAGATTTAAACTGGAGGTTGTGGCTCAATCCTGCATTTATTTGTTTTTATAGAGTTAAATTTGGATATCATGATCATACACAACCTACTAGATCCTATAATTTTTATGTGACATTTTAAATTATATAATTGAGGCCCAATTTACCATTTCATTAGTTTCTAGAGTGTGGTAAACACATGGCCACATCATCTCTAAAGCTTCCCAAGAAGCTCCTACTTTATTCAATTTTTCTTTCACTTGTTGGATTCCATGGAAATGGTTAACACTAGGAACAAACCAATGTTATATTTTTTACACACTTAGGAGGGGGTGAATTCTAATTGGGGACATGTGGCATCCTTTGATTATACCCTTAAATTCCACCTATACTTCATTCTAGCCATATCAAGGCCTTTAGGGCCCCACCTACTAGTATACACACATATACCATGTGGCATGTTATTATACATTGGGATCTCCTAGGATATAATACCTTTAAAATCTTATGGAGACTGACAACTCTAGAAACAAGATGTATGGAATTCCATCATTACATTGAGCTCTCCTAAGGTGTAACATATCTGCTAGGATGGGAGACTAATGCATCTAAGATAGGGGTGAACTCATTGGTCAAATTTGGGCACCTCTGACCTTCAAGACACATGAATTATTTTAAGTTTATTAGTATATCTTATAATATGAAATATCTATTAGATCTAATAGAGTGAACATTATATATTTGTTTGATGTGGCATATCTTTTTTAGGCTACTATCTCCCAGGATCTAACATATCAATTAGGATTTGGAGGCTGGTCTTTCTAACTTTGGTGTGTACTAATAAGATAGAGTATTTATATATTATAACCATGTTAATGTGGTTTTCCCTCACTGTTTCAACCTCTATTGGGATTTAACATCTCTATCAAGACTAGGAGACTGATGGCTCTGACAATGAGGTGCATGGATTTTCCTAATTAGCCATGTTATTGTATCTATGACACTATTAATAGTTACCTATGTGGTAGCCTTTCATTCTATCATTTTTCTCTATGAAAAACCATTAAAATTACTAAGTAAAAATAAAAGAAGTGTGACCAATTAAATTCTCACTTGGATGCTAGCTAAGCTCTCAAGGTGACACATAGGACTCTAAGAGATGATACTCTAGGAAAATATTGAAACTCCAATAATTTCCATGTGAGGTCAATCCTATAAAATTTATCACATTAAATAACATAATTAAGAAATAACCTCCCTCATTTTTAGAGTATCATTAAAACTCAATGCTATTTTTAGAAGTTTTTAAGTTTCCTAAATTGGGTCAATTGGCCATTAAAAATGTACCACATGCTTGAGATAAATAGGTTGAAATGGTATTTTAAATATTTAAATTATATGGATCTAGATATAATGAGATAAAAGGTATAAAAACTTTAAACCACATTACTTTTAAAGAGGGCTCCCCCTTTCTATGAAAAAGGAGTGTGTTGGCCAAAACAAAACCTATCACTAATGAATTTAGTCTCATAACCTATAGGACACATCTGCTCCCAAGATCAATATCTCTCCTTACCTCTATTCATATATAATTGTCTTGTGTATATATCCCACAAAACCATGTCTTGAATCCATAATCACTCAACATAGTCATATAGTTTATTTTCTAGTCTTAGTCATAGTCTTGCATTCTAGTTTTATAGATAAATTATATTTCTTTGGTACCTTTCCCCATTTATAGTATTTAAAAATTTATTAATTCCAAATTAGTTTGTGTCACATATTTCATACTTTTACCATTATGATTTTACATAATAGTTTATCTTATTTAAGAAATTAATTCATCTTTTTTACAAAATTTGATAAAACATAGGGAAAATTTTCAAGATAGGTCATGGATTAGTTTGAATTTCTTTTACCATAACATTTATCCAAATTAATGTAATTATATGAATTATGAAATTATAAGTCTTATTAGTGTTGTTCATATCAATTATTAGCATTTAGTGAGAATTTTTTAGTTCAAGGTATGCTAAGTAAAGGTCATTGTGCTTGATGGGATATTGTGTTGAACATACAGTCATGAAATATGCTAGTATTGATCATTAAAACTTAAAATATATTATATGAGATATAAGGCATTGTAGTATTGTATGCATCCATGATGAATTTTGGATACATAGCTATATTTTATCATAATTTTATCTATGTTTTCATGGTATGAGAAATTCATGGTTTGGAATACTATTATTAGATGTTTATATGTTTGAGTGCTATTTTTTATTCTAATTTTTTTCATATAACTATGTAATGTTTAAATGGAATTATTTTCACCTGAATATGATGAGTAAGTATGACAAAAACTACTTTTAACTCCTCATCATTAGTCTAACTAGAAAATGTGTCACTAAAAGAAGATAATGTAGAGAGTAAGGCTTTTGGGAATAATGACCTAGATTTTATTTGAAATATAAAAAATATATTTATCCAAAGTAATGTTATAGATGTATACATTTCTATCTAAATTAATTTATAGTTTAAATGTATGATCGATGTCATATTACATATAGGAGTATTCATGGTATGTATGAATAATGCATGTAATACTGATTGTTATCTCACATATTTCTCAATTATTTCTTGATGTCTACATTGTCATTATTTCCCTCTTTATGAAGGACCACTCCTAATGGGGAAGTGTATGGGGGACTATTGGTCTTTGGTTAGAGTTAAAGAACCCAGATGATTCTCTCCCTCCTTACAGATTATCATAACTAACAATAGTTATTTGCTCATGGATACTTAAGGAGATAATTTGCATTTATAACAAAACTAGTGAATATTTGATATATTAATTTATTATATTTTGCATCCATTATTATTGATAGTATTATATGTTTGGTATAGTTTTATATTGCACTTCATATTTGAGGATGATATTATATGTTTTATATATAAATTTACCTTTTTTCACCTTGTAGTTGATGTTGATTTGTTGAGTTGTACATTAGTTATTGTATTTTTTGGTATTGTATAGCTAGTATTTACATTATATCTTTTGTATAATAATGCTATTTAAATCCCAAGAGGATTGATTAATGTATAGTAGTTGATTCAATGGATTTATTATTTTTAGTATCTTTGACATTTATTATTGCATCTAATTATTATTTTAGTATTTATCTATGTTTGAAGTAAACTAATAATTAATATTGCTAGACTAAATGAACTAAAAATAGTAATACAAATATAATGTTTAGTAAATTCCATTTCAAACTAGTTATTGTGTAACATGTGGTATCAAAGTATATATTGGTGTGATTTTTATGAACACCATACCTATAATGAGGTAGTCTCTAATGTTTTAGGATCTCAATGGAGGTAAAATCCACTCCAGGGCATGAGTTGTAATTATGCAATTTTATTTCAACCTGTTGATGAAATAACGAGTATGGCATGTAGATTGTTGATAAGGTTTTTTATAGAGGTGTGATTTTAATAGGGGTAGTGAATCTCTATGTGAGTTGTTTAGGTGGATGGTTACTAATATGGAGTGGGAAGGTTTCAAAATATACTCAAAAAAGGATGGAAGTGTAGGGAAAAAAAGAAAGCTTCCATGGTTTTCAAGAATCACTCTCCTGGCTAGTCTCTAAAAGGAAAAGTGCTCTTAAAACCTATGCATGTTGCTAGCAATAATTTCATACACATAGTCAGACATGAATAATAAGTATAAGGAGATAAAGATGTATTAAATTCAGTAACCTCAAATTTTTTTTTATCCTTTTAGATCAACTATTTCACACCCTTAATCAAGAGATTATGGCTTGGGCTAGTGAAGTATCTAAGGTAGTTGTTGTACACACACAAAAAACTACATCCAAGAAAGC
Source organism: Torreya grandis (assembly GCA_037957365.1). Lineage (NCBI taxonomy): Eukaryota > Viridiplantae > Streptophyta > Pinopsida > Cupressales > Taxaceae > Torreya > Torreya grandis. Next base: position 1,269,973 of record JARHVA010004645.1, on the reverse strand, counting down.
ACTCATGTAAAATCAAAATTATGAATAAATTTAAACATGATTATATTTTATAGTCTTTCAACAAATATTTCACACCTAAAAATTATTATATCAATCAAAATAATCAAGAATCCATTCTCAACTTTTGTACACTAAATACTATTTAAACATAAGACCAATGAAAGTATTTAAAATTTATCTGACAAAAATCCAAGTTGGAATATAATTAATTATATAAACTTGGGGAAGGGGTCACCTCATCCTCCGAGTTCATGTAAGGTCATTATATGTGATAGTTAGAACATGTAATTCCAACTTTGGAATAAAACTATAAAAGATTCTACTTACAGTTATCTATTTAAAATAGTCTTTTATAAAACTATGTAGCATGTATATGTGTAAAATGACAGGAAATTTTTAAAATTATAGCTTAAACTATATGCAAATTATAAATAGATGAATCATTTATAAAAATTGCACATGCCTCCTTTTATAGGTTGTAAAAAGCCCTGTTGATATTTCGAATTAACCACCTTCTAATGGAACTTAGATATGTACCCACTTTCCAATACCTTTGATATGTCATGTAACTGTAGCCTTCTCTTATTCTATTATCAGATCCTCACTACTTATTTACATGCATGTTCATATTATTGGTCTTAACTATATGATTAGGATTAGGATTAGTAAAATATGATTATTAGTATTAGTATTATTAAAATATGATTAGGATACTTAGCTAAAATATTAAATCAAGCTCAAGACATAATAAAATGCTCTCTAATGCAATGGTTCCACTCGGAAGTCTGGCATTTATTTTGGGGTAATTGTTGTGAGAGAATTTTCATAGGATTCTAAATGGGGGGAATTGTTTTGGGAAAAAAATTTAGACAAAATATCCATAATAATTCTCCTAAAGGGTTCTTTTTGTCAAAAAAAATGTTTAAAAGAATTGGTTGAAGGGCCTCAAAAAAGGTTGAAGGGCCTAATGATTTAGACAAAATGTCTCCAAGTATTAGTAGAAGGATAAAGACTCAAAAAAAATTTCCCAAAGGAATTTGTTGAAGGGAAAAAGGCTCAGGATAAAAGTCCCAAAGGGTAAGTCTTGGAGGGAAAGGGTCTAGGATAGAAGTATCGAAGGGTGTGTGGCTACTTCAAAAGGGCCAAAGGGTCCTTTTCAAAATGTTTGAAGGGTAAGTTAGAGGTAAAGGGACCCTTAAAAATTCCCAAAGGAATTCCATTAGGGGAATTGTTTCAAAAAAATGTCCACAAAAATTGTCTTGAAGACCCAATTCTCTCAAAAAAACATCTTAAAGAATTCTATTGGTTTGAATAAAGTGTCTCAGATAAAATTTCTGAAGGAAAGGTTAAAAAAAACAAAGGTATAGGATAAAAGTACTGAAGGAAATATGTGAAGGGTCTAAAGGGAAATTATAAAATTCCCAAAGGGATTCTATCAGGTAAAATGGCCACAACAAAAAGGTTGAAGGACACACTACACAAAACCCAAAGGGTAGGTTAGTAAGGAAAAAGGGCACTTTCAAAATGTTGAAGGGTCATTTCAAAATGTTGAAGGGTACTTTTCTAATATTCTAAAGCATCTAATTCATAGGGAATCTATCCATGACAAAAGTCCTAAATGAACTACTTCATAAAGGCCAAAGGGTAGGCTCAAAGGGCTTGAAGAGCAATGCTAATTATGTTGACAAAATGCCCATGAAAAAAAATCCTACAGATCAATTCCATTAGAGGAACTATTCGAACAAAATGGATTTAATAATTTATTTGATAAAGATGAGTCCAAAATAATTCATATGTGGTAGAAATCCCAAAAATATAATTTTCATAAGCTCCAAAAATAATAAGTCCCAAGAGGATAACAAAGCTAATCCATGAAAACATAAGTCCACAATAATTAGCTCAATGTAATAAACTTGATAGAACAAAATATCTAGTCTATGAAAACACAATATCAATGCCAACTTACCAAAGTATAAGAGGCCAAATCATGATCTTTTCCTAGAATTTTCATAACCATAAATAAAAGGGGGCTCAAAATCAAGACAATAGTTTAAAAAAAAGGGGTCCCCTATTGCCTTATGGAAAAAATAAGGTGTTAGGTACAATAAATGGAAATTTATAGGGTGAATACTCCTGAGTATTCAAGAACCCAAAAATCTAGTTTGTAATTGTAAATCAATCATGAAGTGTGCCATAGAAGAATACTTAAATTAGAAACATGAAAGAGACTCCTAAGTTAATTTACACAATATAATTTCTTTCTAATTTTCTTAGACCTATTTGTGTCAAAATGTGTAGTTTATTTAACCCCTATTGTGATAAGTTTTTCAAAGGATTTGATGAGGTTGTAGGTTTCATTATAGTATATATTAAAGTTAAAAAATAAGGGAAGCTCAAGCATTGATCAACTACCAACTAGACATCCATATCCCTAATAGAGATGCCTTGGGCTCCTTCTCTCATCTTTTCATTATTTTATTTTTGATCATGATGCATGGTAGATTGACCTTATTTCATCATGTGAGTCTTTTTATTTTATTTAGATTTTGTTTTTCTCTTTTGAATCCATTGATTATTTTTTTTATTTTGTTTTTATTTTGCTCTTATTTTTTTATTGAATGGAAAATAGAAGAGTTGGAACCTTGATGAGCTTGTATAATTATAAAACAAATCATTACTAGAATGTCTATGCCAGCTACACCTATTCCTATAATTATCATTTCAAATATTTATTTAATGTGATAAGTGTATTTGATCCAATAAAACAAGAAAAATTTCTAAAGTTGTATGAATTACTCTGAGAGAAACTTCCACATGCCTGGTAAAAGTATTCAATTTTGACACCATTCAGAATAATACACGATTACCTAACTTCATCCTAAATACTCAAAAACATAGAAATACACCTAGTCCCATTGTGTAAAGATTTTAATTTTCCCCTTTTCCACATGTCACAAGCTCAGTTGGTTTGGATTTTAACTAGGTTATAGTTAGAGTAAACCGAATTATGATCATCATAGAAAGCAGTGAATAACTAATCTAAGAAAGCACTAAAACTAATCTAGGAAACATGAAATGTAATATAGAAAACAATAAATCTTATCTATGAAATCAAAATATTGAAAACAAGAAAGATTAATCTAGAATGCAAGAAAATATTCTATGAAAGTAAGAAATCTATTATATGAAATCAAGGAAATAATCTAAGAAAGAGGGAAACCTAATCTAATCTTACATATACATTCATCTATCCCTCATTACTCTATAACATTATTAGATGGTATAGCCCTAAAGTGGTGCTTCAGGAACTATCCATTGATTGGATATATGATCTCATTTACTTAGAGGTCCTTTACATGAAACATGTTATTCCCATGATATCTAAAATTTGGTATGGTCTAATAGATAGTGGGGAAAACTTATCCTGTTGTCCTTTGTTATCATGGGATTTATCCCAAAGTAGTACTAGATATGAAATATTGAATGCTTTATCTTTTGATCTCTTGTCAAACCACCTCTTGACCACATCCTATTGTTTGATGGATGTCTGTAAGGCCTTAGTCCTTGAATCTTCCATTTTTATTATTTCTAGAAATATTGATTCTACTTTATCACTTAGTTCTATATAGTCTTGCATAAGCTAATAAGTGGCTAACTTTAATGTAATTAGGAATACAGACCCACATCCATACACCAATAAGTAGGGTGAACCTTTAAGGGATTAATTGTGTCTACTCTAGTATTCCCAAAGAGCATACTTTAATAAATTGTGCTAGTCCCTAGGCTTATCTCTATCTGATTTCTTAATTGCATCGATCATATTTTTGTTCATAGATTCTGCCAGTACATTTCCTTGAGGGTAATGGTTACAATCTAACTTAATAATGAGCTATTTGTCATGTGCCCATTCAATAAATTCTACCAATATAAAAGTTAGTACATTTTCATAAACTAAATAAATAGGCATGCCAAATTTATTTTTTGTGTTCCTCCAAAAAGTGAATTACATCTTGTGATAAGAAATTCTTTATGGTTATGCCTTTGGTCTGTCTAGTGTAATAATTTATAACAATAAGTATAAACTTATGGTCTTCTAAGGAATTTAGGTTTATAACACTAATGAAGTCTAAACCCCATTAGGTAAATATCCTTCCTTTAACAACTGGTTTTAAAGGCATTGGTGCATGCACTTCTCTCTTAGATAGATCTTAGCAGTCATGGCATGTTCTCACATGAGCATGAATATCTTTGAAAACTATTGGAAAATATTATCCCATCCTTAAGATCTTATGGGATATGTTATTCCAATATAGATGACCACTACCTATCTTATGATGCAATTTATCTAATATTTCTTTAGCTTCTACAAATAAACACTTGAGATAAATACCTTCATAATTTACTCTATAGTGGACTCGCATCTTAATCATATAATGAGACTCTTTGAGTCTCAAATATCTTATTCTCTTTATTGAGCTTAGGTTAATATGTTCTTATAATTAAATACTATATTATGTTAGTATACCACTCTCCTTTAGATACATGAGCTTCACATACCTCTTAAACTATGATGCATATATCTATTTCAATCATAAGTTGAATAATGCATTGAACTCAAATGATCTTTATAGGATTGATCTCTATGTCTAATTCTTGGATCTTGGCCATATGTTTCCCTCATCATTCTCATATCTCATTTTGTGATAGGGTGAGCTTGATAGTAGCATCAAACATGATGGTAATGACTTTATTCCTCAATATGTAGTGTTGAAACTTAATCATTGCTTTGAAAAAGGTAAAAATTTGTTTATCAGTCATAGGGTACCTAAGCTCTACATCTTTCAGGTTCATGCTCATGAATGTGATTGGATATCCAATTTCATCTTCCTTCTATGTGATAATAGTAACAATCAAATTCTCTGAAATAAATGAGTATAGTTATAGATCATTATAAAAATATATCTTTATCAGCACTAGAGCTTGTGATATTACATCTTTAATGTCCTAGAAGGACCTTTGAGATTCAACTATCTATTTGATTTTGGCATCACTCTTAAGCATGGACTTTAGGGATTTAATGATCTCTATAAATCTTAAGATGAACTTCCTTATGAAGTTAATATTTCCAAAAAATGATTTGAGCTCCTTCTTGGTATTTGGTGGTTGAATTCTTAAAATCACCTAAATTATGTTTAGATTAATGGTAATCCCATCCTTGGTGATGATATGCCAAAAAAAAATTGTTTAATCACTTTGAATATGATCTTATTTAGGTTTAATGAAATATCAAAGCTTCTATATCTTTCAAATATGGACTATAGGTGACTTATGTGGTCTTCACGATTCTTTGAAAATATTTTAATATCATCCATATAGATTATTATGCATTTTCCTATTACTCCTTTGAAAGTAGGATCCATGGTGTGTTGAAAGGTCACACTTGAATTTATTATGTTGAATGGAATCCTCTTATATGCATAATTTCCCCACTTTGTAGTGAAAACCATCTTCATTCTGTCCTCACATTACACCAATACTTGATTGTAGTCTAAAATTCCATCCAAGAAGGACATCATTTTATAACTAGTTACTATTTATATCACCTCATCTAGAGAAGTTAGGGGATAATTATCCTTTTTAGAAGCATCGTTTAGGTTCCTAAAATCAAGACATAATCTGATATCACCATTACTCTTTTTTACTAGGACCAAATTGGCCACCATAGTAGAATTTCAAACTAGGAAGATGATTTTTACATTTAAAATCTTCTCCACTTCTCTTTAAATGAGAGGTTTTAGAATAGGATTGAATGGTCTCTACATCTTTCTAAATGGTTTGTGATTTGGATTCAAGGAAATCATATGAGTAATGACATGAAGGTCATAAAATTTCAAATCATTATATGTCCATGCAATGACATCCTTATATCGAGCAATTAAATCATTCACTCTCTACCTCTCTTCTGAGGTGCAGTTGAGACCAATATTAACATAACATAGGCTGTGCTCATCTCTTATATTTTCCTTTATAAAGTTATATTAATTGAATTTTGGATATCTTAGCTCATGTGCCTAAGTTTTTATGTCAAATGGTCTCTCTAAGGAGACCATTCCAATTGGAATTCAATTTTCTTTAAGTTTAAGAATGCCCTCTTTATCTACTTCCTCCTTATATAGGTGATTAATGTCCTTGTCATTGATGCTTTGGGATTTAAATTCCCCTAAACTAGTTATAACATGAATAATTTTTTGGTAATCATCAAAGACCTAGAAATTTTCTATGTTATTTAGAATAGATGGGCAAGGTATTAATTCGATGGAGAAATACATTAAATTATATTCTTGTAGTGGATTTAGATTATCAACACAAACAACTAATGAATCAATAGTCTAATTTTTCTCTAGGAAGTGCTACTATGTTGAAATATTTAAAACTTTCAATCAAGTCCCACATTCTATGCTTATATATTTTCAAATAAGATAGCTTGCATTGATATTTATTTATGACTTGATTGACCACCAACTCTAAGTTTCCAAATACTAATATTTGGTTAACATTATTATTGAATGAAAACTATAATCTGAGAACTAAAGCTTCATACTTTGCTCTATTTTTAGTGCATGGAAATTACAACATGTATGCTACCAAGAATTTATTACCTTATACATAAATCAGCTTAATTCCCATACCTAATCCTTGATTGAATCTAACACTATCAAAGTGTAGAGTTCATAGCTAATCAAAACCCTTATATTCTATCCTTTATACTTGATTCTAAGTAGTATAATTATAAATACCAAGGTTAGGAGACTCATACTTTACCTCTTCATTCTTGACATTGTACTATTTAATGGGATATTTCATTCTCGAATCTCTATCAATTTTGATTTAATTTTCAACTCCTCTCTATGGAAGCCATATATGAGAAAAGTCTATAGAAAGATATCAATTATGTTTTTTAGACTAATCCCTACTCAACAACAGACTATAGCCTTTGAGTATGTCCACCACTATAATATTAATGATCATTTATACTCTCGATTTACATGCTACTTGAATAAGTACATTATTCAATTATCCAGATACTAGAATAACTATCTTGTCTAGTTGTGAAACTATCCTCTTTGAAGGGATTGGAGTGAGACCAATATTTTGACATATGGATGTAGGAATTATAGTTTTAGATGTTCTATAATTGATTAAATGGTTATTAATGTTCTTACCAAATGCATTGATAGTCAATATAAATAGAGGAAATTCTAGCTTTCTCTTGTAGATGAAATTGGTGTTAGATGGTTTTGATTTGTATATGGATGCTTTCACTTTTTTCATAGGTTGCTTTTTATTAATGGATTTATAAAGAAACTATTTTTGTTTAATGATATGTGATAACTCAAGGATAATTATAATCTCCTTGATCTTCTTCATAACCTCAATAATGTTGTATCCTCCTTTACTTGGTTCTTATTTCCTTTGCTACTGATCATTCCCTTTTGGAGGGTGTGTATTATTTTCTACCGTGGGGTTAGGAAGAATTTTCATGGTATTTAGAGGAGTTGATGTTTTAAGTTCCTACTTATTATTTAAACTGTATTCATCTTTTTAGAACTACTAAAAAACATGAAATTCATCCATGTTGTCCTCTTACTCATTGTCATCTTCACTTAGGAAGGGAAAATAGTGAGTTTTAAATAACATGGTAGTGCTGGAAGAGCAAGGATCTGGGTGGTACTCATGAATATTATGCATTTGATCTTGTCTAACCACTTCTCTTTGAAATATTTCGAGTGCTACACAAAATTCAACATAGTTGACCTCACTATGTTTGGAAGTATTATGAATTATACACCAATTTAGGAGAGCCATCTTAGCTATGTTGATCTCTAAAATATTCTTATGTTGTTCAAGCCTATTGAATGGTCAATTATATCTTTTAAATCTAGTGTTTAGATTTTCTATTGGGCCATTTACATTGCCCATCTTCCTTTGCATATTCAGGAAATCATTACTTGGCTTTTAAACCATCTTCTGAATAGAATCTAATTCTAACTTTGTGGAATCCATACCTTGTAAAATGGGAATTGGAAGTACAGTCACTTGTTGGTTATGTTGATAACAATTTCCCATTGCATGTTTTTTCAAGTACCTAAAATTCAACTATGTTGTTTATATTAGTAGAGGCAGTGTGTACAATTGATTTTGATTAAATGTCAAGACATTCTAGCTTGCATGTCAAACTAGATTTAGCGACAAAAAACCATTGTTAGTATTAGGTGTTCTAGGCATCTAAGGATTGAGATACCTATCTATAATGATATCCTCTTCAAATTCTAACACCAAAGTGTTAGCCATAAATGTTCTATTCAAGAACATGGTAGTGATAAATTCTAAGGTGTTTTTATACAATTCCAATGCAAATGTCACCTTTGTTTTATACCTTCAGGTCAACCAGCTGCACATATTCTACCATATTTAATTGAAATAATGGATGGGTTCATTAAGTTCCCTCTTCATGCTGGGGAAGTGCTAGTATACCAAACCAGGATTGGTGACTTGTGCAAACTACACAAGTAAAATGTATTGAAATTCATCCCAAGAAGTGATGAAATTTTTTGCTAGATTTAAATACTAATCATAAAAATCATCCATACAACATCATCATCTATTACATTCATTAGTCTTAAAAAATCTTTAATTGATTTGATATGTTCCTCTGTTGTCCTTGATCCTAAAGGAGAAAAGGATGTCAAATACTTTTCAAGATTCTAAGGTAAATCACACACATCTCCTGAGATGGATATTGTATATCCAAATAAACAAGTTTTTTTATAAGCCATTATATGATTAATAGGTAAAGGGTTCCTTAGAAGTAAGAGGTTACCTACTAGAGGGGGGTTGTTATGAACTAGGTTTATTGGCACAGTTTTAGGTCTCTTATGATTTGACAAGGGTGAGACTAATAAACTAGATTATAAATTAGATCTAGTCAATCTCTTGGGTGACTCTAGTACAACTCTACATAAAGGATACCTACTACTATCAAAGGTGTTATCCCTCCTTCTAGTGCTAGTGAAACTATTGGTACATGTTTTATGCACACCACAACTATAATGAGGTAGTCTCTAACATTTTAGGATTTCAATGGAGGTAAAATCTGATCCAAGTAATAATTGTAGGTATGTGGTTTTAATTAAATATATTTATGGAATAATGGGTAGGACATGCAAGTTATTGACAAGGTTTTTTTATGGATGTATAAAACTAATAGGGGTAGTGAATCTCTATGTGAGTTAGTTGGGTGGCTGGTTACTAATCTAAAGTGGATAGGTTTCAAAATAAACTAAAAAAGGATGGAATGGTAAGGAAAGAAAGAAAGCTTATATTAATTTCAATAATCACTCCCATGGATGGTTCCTAAAAATACAAGTTCTCTCAAAACCTATGGTTGTTGCTAGCAGCAATTGCACACACATAGTCAAACACAACTAACAATTCTAGAGAGATAAAGATGTAATAAATTCACAAGCCTTAAAAAAAAATTGATAATTTTTATATATATTTTACACACCCTTATTAATTATATTACATCTTACAATAGTGAAGTATCTAAGGTATTTGTTGCACACAAATATAAAACTTCATCCAAGAAAGCACTCATGCACAATTAGAATTACGAATCAATTTGAACTTGACTAGCTTAACTAATATATTCACCAGTATTTTAGAAGTTATTTCACACATATAAATTATTATATCAATAAAAATAATCAAGAATACATTCATAAATTTTGGACACTAAAGATTATTGAAACATATAACCAATGAAAGTAAAAACTAATTACACAGAAATTGGAAAGAAAATACACAAACACATTTTCTGATGAACAAAACTGATGTTGCTCCTATATTAAAAAATTTTGTGACAAAAATACAAGTTGGATTTTAATTGATTATATAGACTCGTGGAAGGGGTCACCTCATCCTCCAAGTTCATATAAGGTCATTACATGTGATAGTTATAACATATAGTTCCAACTGTGGTCTAAAACCATATAAGAGTTTACTTATAGTTATCCATTTAAAATAGCCTTTGTCAAAGATATAAAGCATAAGAACATGAAAAAATACATCGGAAATTTTTACAATTATAGATCAAACTTTATTTAAACTATAAATAGATGCATTGTTTATCAAAACTACACATCCCTCCTTTTATAGGTTGTAAAAATAACATGTTGATATTTCATATTAGCCACCTTTAAATGGAACTTAGATATGCACCAATTTCCAATACCCTTTAGATGCCATGGAATTGTAACCTCCTCTTGTTCTATTACTAAATCCTCACTGCTTACTTACATGCATGTTCATATTACTGGTCTTAATTGTGAGTCCCAATGTTTTTTGATAAATATATCACAGTCTAAAGATCTTTATGTTATGTTAATTGATGTCTTTGAAATGTGACATGTGTCAACACCTAATTGGGTTTGGGATCTTTAAAAAATTTATGTTGATCTCATAAAATCAATTCTTACATACTGGTTTAACATAGTTCTTTAGATTTAAGTACTTTGATTCATTGACTCCCATGAGCTTGACACATGTTACATCCTATTTTTTTTCATTTCATATGTGTGCCACTTAAAATCTACTCAAGGATTCTAATATTTTATGTACTAGGATCCTTGCTTCCTCATATGGTTCATTGGATTTTTGCACTGGGTTCTCATGATTGTGACACTTATCACTCTCATGAATATTTGAAATTTCAACTCACTTTTGCATCATTTAATCAAATGGGCTCAAGCAGATGTACACCATAGGATATTGATGTGGATTTAAATAGATACATTATGATGTTAAATTTGGTATTTGTATAACCATCAAATTATGTCCTCATGACCATTAATGACATCTACATGACTGTTAAATTAAATTTTGTAAATTAGTCATTACTAAGGTTAAATTCAATGTTTGTATGATCATCAACTGATGTCTTCATAACCATCAATTGAAATCTATGTGATTGTCAAATTTAATATCGATAATTAGACACATGTTATTTCCTCTAAAATTCCTAATCTTGCAAACATAAATGAAAAAATACTTAGCATAATACCTTTGGAAAATATGTATAAAGGATCCTAGATCAATATTCTATCCTAAGGTCTTAGTATTATTAAAATATGATTGGGATCCTTGATTAAAATCTAAAATCAAACTCAAGACATAATAAAATTCTCTCTAATGCAAGGGTGCCACTTATTAGTCTGACATTTATTTTACAAAAATTTCTATGGGATAATTGTCGTAGGTTTTTGTGTTGGGGGAATTATTTTGGATAAAATGTCTATAACAATTCTCTCAAAGGGTTTTTTTGTCGAAAAAAAAATTTGAAGGCATTGGTTGAAGGGTCTCAAAAAAGGTTGAAGGGCCTGATGCTTTAGATAAAATGCTTGAAAGTATTGAGACAAAAGTCCCAAAATAATTGGTCGAAGGGCAAAAGGCTTGGGACAAAAGTCCTAAAGGGTAAGTCTTGGAGGGAAAGGGTCTAAGATAAAACTCTTGAAAGGCATATGGCCAATTCAAAAGGGCTGAAGGGTCCTTTTCAAAATGTTCAAAGAGTAATTTGGAGGCAAAGGGTCATTTTAAAAGTCCCTAAGGAATTCCATTGGGTGAATTATTCAAGATAAAATATCTCTAAAATTTTTCCCAAGACCCAATTCTCTCAGATAAAATGTTTGAAGGAATTATATTGGTTTAGAGAAAGTGTCTTAGACAAACTTTCTGAAGGAAAGGCTTTAAAAGGCAAAGGTGTAGGATAAAAGTCCCAAATGAAATGTGTGGAAGGGCAGAAGAATAATTGAAATTTTCCAAAAGAGATTTTTTTGACCAAAATGGCCACAATAAAAAGTTGAATAACACATTGCATAAAACCTGAACGGTAGGTTGGCGAGGAAAAATGGCACTTTCACAATGCTGAGAGGTTATTTCAAAATGCTGAAGGGAACTTTAGTAAAAATCTGAAGGGTATATTTCATACGGCATCTATCTATGACAAAAGTCATAAAGGATATACTTTTTTGAGGCCAAATTACAATCTCAAAAAGGCCAAAGGATAGGTTTAAAGGGGTTATAGGGTAATGTCAATTATGTCAGGAAAATTTCCCATGGCAAAAAGAGCCCATAGACCAATTCCATCTGAGGAATTATTTGGACAAAATATCCACAATAATTACTCTAATAAAGATATGTCCGTAAGAATTCATATGTGACAAAAAGACCAAAAATTCAATTTGCATAAGCTTTGAAAATAATAAGTCCTAAGAGGATATCAAAGATAGTCCATGAAAACATACGTCTACAAAAATTATCATGAAGTAACAAACTTGATAGAATAAAATATCTATTCTATGAAAAAACAATATCAATGCTAACTTACCAAAGTATAAAATGCCAAATCATGATCT
>JARHVA010004645.1:1185000-1252500 GCA_037957365.1 Torreya grandis | reverse complement strand
ATATTTTTATAGTTATGTAACTCATTTAATTCACAGTATGCGAGTCAAAATAGTATGGATTGGATTTTTTTGGTTTATTAAAGATTTGTGACAAATTATTGTAGTTCAAATGTATACTGATAGTATACAAGATAATCTAATATCATGGATAGTGGATTATATATTAGAGTATAATGTATACATTCTCATATTAGCTACTTTATATATATATGTATGTATGTATATAGACCTAAGATTTTAAAACTTATACATATATACATGGTATATAGATATGATTTGTCAACTGTGTTATACATATAAGAATGGATATACCATATATAGATGTACATAGCTTGTTTTATTCTTGTTAACATTATTTATATAGTAGGGTAATATGGTTGATTTTTTATGTATTTAATGTTTTTTTTAAGCATTAAAATAAAGTATTTAAATTATTTAAATACATATTGTACTAAGTTTTTTATATGATTGGCTTATTATTATTTTTGTGGAATATGAACAAATAAACAAGCCGTGAATAATATTTTATTTCATCGATAAAATAACATTTTGAGTTACATGGGTAACTTGTAATATATATAGATATATGATTTTTACCCGAATGGTATGTTTCTATTGAGGATTGTTTACGATTATGTTTATTATTTTGTAATAAATAAGATGATTATTAGATTCATTATATTTTATATTTTTTTACTTAGCATATTTATTGTTTGCTAATAGGAAATATTCTAATTGAATATATTTGTTTTTATATTATTATATAATTAACCAATTTCAACATTTATGACACTAAATAAGAAGTAAACAAATTCCATGGGCTTAATTAATGTCATCAATGCAATATGAGGTGTAGTCTAATTGAGTGATGTGTATGAAATTGATTGATCTTATAGATAATTAACTATTTGAAAACTTTGGCCAAAGTAATTTTTATAGTTAAACATTATCAATGCATGTGTTTGATTATGTTTACATGTTTGTATCATATCATGTTAGGATGAATTTATTTATGGTACACATCATGTATTAGTTATCTTATAGAACATAGTTTCTAGTTTGTCACTCTAGATTCTCACACTATCATTATCTATCCATACATGAAGGGAGGGTCACTCCCTTGTTGGGAGATAATGTATAGGAATGATGATCTATGATTGGTGTGCAAAATCACTCAGATGATGCTCTCACTCCCTGTAATAGTACTATAGTAGAGACTACACTTGATATTACTAATAGATACTTAAGTCATGGAGACTCACGCCCCATGAAGCTTTGTATCATTATATTATTATTTATTAAGACATTATTTATTGTTTAAACTATATCATTTATTCATTTGTACATCTAAAATAGTTGTAATGTTTTATTAGTCATGGTTGAAATTATATAATTACTTTAATTAATTAAATAGATTTTTTATTATTTATTTAGCATTGTTTATATTCTGATATATCATTATCACGGTGACCATTAGATAAATGGATTAGCTTTAAAATTTGTGGTGTTAACTAAAATAATACATTTGTTTAAAGATCACTTAGATTTATCATGATGAAATTAGTTAGAGGAATATGTGTAATTAATTTTTAAAAAATTAATCTATTATTGTAAAACCCAATGGGCTTATCACATTTTGGTATCAGAGTTAAAGTTTAAACTCTAGGACTTAATGTGTCTGCTCACTCAAACTTATTCTCATGTTAAATAGGAAAAATAATGGTGTGAAGTAGACTAAGAGGTGAGGGTAATTAAAATACCATTCCCCCTATTGATCCAAATTAGTTCATCGATGAACAACCTACAAATTTGGATTAAATCCTCACAACCATGTAAGATACTAGGTACTGAATCTAGACCCTATAATGAGAATTACATGGGAATGAAGAAGTGTTTGCTTAGGAGGAACCTAAATATCATTCTATTAAGTAGGAATATCCTTAAGAGTAGAGGCATGAGGAAGTGTCAAAAGATGTAAAAGATTGATTAACATAGAGTTGGCATGTGACATGAAAAATATGAAACCACCCAAGTTTGATGCAACTTTATTGGGAGATGGAGCTTAAGCATGGTTGATAGAGATGGAGAAATATTTAAACATTTGAAATTACTCTAAAGTTTTGAAAGTAGTATAGGGATCATATCCACTTACTGGTGAAGTAACAACATAGTGGGCAAACAAGAAGCCTAAGATGAACCTCAACTCAACCACCACTACTTAGGAATAATTTGTAACACTATTCATGCCATGATGGCTTCCACATCTATATTTAAATAAAAATTTTATATATTTTCAAAATATTAATTAAGGAGACCTATCAGTGAAGGAATATTGGGAGAAATTCACCAAGCTACTAAAGTATGTACCTTAGTATCAAGTGGATGAAAGGTTCAGGATTAGGAAATTTGTCATGGGATTAAAACCCCAAATTAGTTGTGAAGTAGATATGCATGGGCTATCTACTATGGATCAGGTTTAAAAGAAGGCAATCAAGGAAGAATAGAAACTAAAATCTCCCACCTAAGTCAGAGATATGTTTAAGAAGTTTATAAGTTATAAACTAATTTTCAAAAATAAAAACTAGAATTAGAGGAGTGGAGACTCCAAGAGTCGATTCAAAAACTAGAATGCCAAGTTTAGTGGTGGTTTAGGGAATAAAAATCTTGGAAATGGTTTCAATGGAAGCTAATAGTCTAAAAAGAAAGGACTAGCTAGAGGTTTCTTATCTTATGGATGTTACCATTATGCTCATGAGTCTACTCAAGACAAGTCAAATAATAAGGGTTGTATTACTCACTAGGGTACATTTCAGCAGTGGATTCATGTAGCTATTGATAATCATCAAGATTCACCCATAAAACTTTCATGTATTTTGTTTGATCATCTATTTTTTATTCTGAATGGCATGGGAGCTATCAATTGTTTCATTTCTCTTAGAATGCTTAGTAAATTATCTAGAAAAGATGAATTTATGTCAAATGCATGATCAATACAATATAAGACTGAACCAAAGGTCAAAGTTGACAAGTGTTTAATCAAAGATAAAATTAGGTTACTTGAATTCACTATAGTATTAAATATTTATGTTACATAATTAGGGTTATATGAAGTGATCTTAGGAGTCAATTATTTTGTGAAGCATAAAGCTAAGGTTGAATGATATATGAATAAGGTTGATTGTCAATATTATTTTAGAAATTAAACATAACTTTAGGGTGACAAAAAAGAGTTGAAGCTGAGGAAAATTTATACAACTCAACTAAAGAAAAATTAGAGGAAGGGATGCTAGGAATTTATTGTTAAGATAAATGAGATGGAGGAATCTAAGAAACCATCCATCAAGGATTATCCTTTTCTAAGGAACTTTTAGGATATGTTTGTATAGGAATTACTTGGATTTCCACCCAAACATTATTTTTATTTAGCTATTGATATCATACCTATATTAAAACTATAATTTAAGCCACCATACATGATGAAAACCACTAAATTAGTTGAGTTAAAGACTCAAATTTAGGATTTATTATTAAATGTGTTGATTTGGACATGTGTCTTAGTATTTAGTAAACCAGTAGTCTTTATCAAGAGTAAGGATGGTAATTTTTATCTATGTATTGATTATAGGATGTTGAATAAGGCACTGATCAAGAATAAATATCCATTACCATGCATTGATGATCTATTTTATCAAATGAGATGGGCAACAATATTTTATCAAATTGATCTTAAAGTAGAATATCATCAACTAAGAATTGTGATGAGGATATTTAAAAAAAGCATTCAAAACTCAATATGGGCACTATGAGTTCACAATGTTATCCTTTGGGTTTGAAAATTCTCTTGAAATATTTATGAATGCCATGAAAAATGTGTTCAGATATTATCTGGATCATTTTTTGTTGGTTTTTCTAGATGGCATCCTCATATATTTCAAGGATGAGGAAGAACATATACAACATATAAAACTAGTTTTGTAGCATTTGTGAAATCATAGGTTGTATGCCAAGTTGTCCAAGTGTGAATTTTTATAAAATAAAGTGTAGTATTTGGGACATATTATCTCTATGGATGGTATTTGAGTAACTTAATAATGTACATGAGGTAAGGAGTTTCATGGGATTAGTAAGCTATTACAGGAAATTCTTTTTAAATTTATCTAAGATAGTTAGTCCAATTACCTCTCTTTAGAAAAATAATTATAGTTTTTTCTAGTCAGACAAGTGTGAGATATCCTTTTAGGTGCTAAAAATGAGGCTTACTTAAGCACCAGTGCTAAGAGTTCTCGATCTTAATGATCAAGTCTCAGTGATCACAATTTCATTTGGGGATGGACTTGGAGGAGTTATTATTCATGATGGTTTAGTTATGGATTATGAGTCCAAAAAATTAAAGCCACATGAGGTGAAATATGCTCTTCATGATATATAACTAATGGAAATTATGCATTTCTTACAAGTTTGGAGGAATTATCTATTGGGAAAACTATTTGAGATCAAGACTAGTAATTTGGGACTCAAGTGCATATTCACCCAACCAAACCTAAATGATCATCAAAGATGACGGTTAGAGTTATTATCTAATTATGATTTTGATATTAATTATTTCAAAGGCAAAAGGAATAGAGTTATTGATACTCTAATATGTATAAGATACATAGAAGTTATGGATACTATTAGGAGTACTTTCCAAGATTAGGTAATCAAATTATTTTTAATAAATTATTTTTATGATAAATTCAAGAAAGCATTATCTAAAAATGATAAAAATCCTAGGTATAAAGGATTAAAGATAGAGAGAGATGGTACTTTATGGTACAATATTAGGATGTATGTTCCTTATAGAGAGAATCTAAATAGCATGGTGCTAAAAGAACTACATAATACCCCATATTCAAGACATCTTGGAGTAACAAATCTCATGGTTGAGCTAAGACCACTCTATTTTTCAAAAGGAATCAAGAAAGATGTAGCATATATTATGTCTCATTATTTATAGTGTTAGCATTCGAAAGTAAAACATGTGCATCCAACAAGATTTATATATCCACATGATATACCAAAATAAAAGTGGAAAGTGATTAACATAGACTTTGTCTAAGAGTTTCCATTAACATGGAACCAACTTGATATGATCTTGATTTTAGTTGACAAACTAATCAAGGTAATCCACTGCATACCATATAATTTGATAGATGATGCACCAATGTTTGTAAATAGATTCATGAAAGAGGTGTATCAATTGCATGGATTTATAGAAAAGATCATTTTAGATCAAGATTCAAGAATGAATTCTAGATTCTAGTTGATTCTAAATTCAACTCTAGGTATGTAATTGAATTTTAACATTGGTTATCACTTGAAAACTGATTGATAGATAAAGTGAGTTAACCAGGTGTTAGAATATATCCTTCATTTGTATTTCATGGATCATCAATATATGTGAGAAGAGTACCTTTCATTAGTTTATTTTTCTTACAAAAATTCATACCAATTATCATTGAAGATGGATCCATTTGAGGCATTATATGAAAAGAGGTGTATAACACTAATCAATTAGAAAAGGTTAGAGGATAGGGTATTCTTTGGACCTGAGATGCTTTTGAAAATGAAAAATCAAGTTAGGATAATCAGGCAAAGCTTAGTCATGGCCAATGATAAAAAAAAAGGTTATGATGATTTGAAGAGAATAGGAAGACAATTTTATATAGGTGATAAAGTGTTTTTAAAGGTTAAGCCTTAGACAATCTATATTAAGTTTGAGAAGTCACCTAAAATTTCACCAAAATATGTGGGACATTTTGAGGTTTTATAAATGGTCAATCTTGTAGTGTATAGGCTTGTATTGCCATTAGCTCTAGCTATTTTACATAATATCTTCCATGTATCTTATCTTAAAAAGTATGTTGTTGATCATTCACATGTATTGGATTGGAATTTTTTGTAGGTTCTAGATCCCAAGGTTTTCATGGTATAACCAATCAAAATAATAAACACTCACAAACTTAGTTTTCATAATATAAAAGTGTCATAGTGTAAGGTTCAGTGGGATCAATATTATAAAGATAACACCACTTGGGAAGACTATGAGTAGTTTTACATGTTATTTCCACCTTTGTTTGCTTGATTTATTGATGCATATTGTGTTTTTTTCTCTAAATAATGTTTTAAATTCAAGAGTTTTGCATGAATAAATGTTATTAGGATGATGAAGACCTTTAGGGGGAAGGATGATTTGTTAATATAAACTATGGTATTTTAAATAGTCATATGTGTGTGTGTGTATAAAATGTTGTTTGATTTATTAATATAACCTATGGTATTCTAAATAGTCATATGTTATATCAACCTTGTCATGTGGAATTATAAGGTTTAGTGGAATTGTTGTTTAATCGACTTAGCATAGAAGTTATATTCTTTAATGAATTGTTATATAGTTGATTGCATGGATATTTATCATGGTCAACAAACATGCATATTTTTAAGGATTACATAATGATTATTTTATTATTAATTGGGAATGTTTGAGATTATTAGGGTTTATAACCAGTCTTTAACTTGAGTAAAAAAGTACTTAGTAAAAAAATTATTTGGATTTTGGGGTCCTCTACATGAGGAAAAGATAGCAGACTTTTAGTTCACCTAGCTCGTTGGTTTCATGAATAGACTAAGACATAAAGGTGGTCATGAAGTTTGGGTAATATATGGGATAATGGAGGAGAATAAAAGGAAGTAGAGAAAGGCCTACGAGGGCACATATACAATGGTAGACAATGGCATATTAGGAAGAAGTGAAAGAAAGGATTTGGAGCTAAGAAAATAATACAAATTCATTTATTTGGCATATAAACCTATCTCTTCAAGTTGATGATGTATTAAAATTCCTATTTGATTATTGATAAAATTTTATGGTAATGAATCTAAGGGGTTTTAATAGTTTTAGTTAAATGAAATTGAAAAATAAAAATGGGTTGAATGTACAACCCTATGGATGGATTGGCCATCCATAAAATCCTACATACAACCCATAATAACCCTAAGTGGAATGGATATGACTATATGATTTTCTACATGTTTGTACTAGTACCTTGAAAGCTCTATGTTAATACCTATTTTAAATTTGTAAACCCTACATATTCATAGTATAGTTATTTCATTAAATGTGTATTTATCCTTAGACTAGCTAGGGTTTGGACATAGTTTTAGATGTCGAACCAATGGATTAAATATGTTAATACCTAGATATAGATTTGAACTTGAGGAAAATTTTGGGATTTTAACCTAAACTTGAAAAATAGTTATAAGGCCTTCTTTTTCCATAGCTATAACATGGATTATATGTATTTTACTATGGCCAGATATTCGACTGTGTGTTTAAGTTTTTTGGTAATTTATTGAAATTGGGTTTTCTTCATTTTTGTGTATATCAAAATTTTGAATATATATACAAATACAGGGGTATGCATATACACCATATAAGACTTAAATGACCTAGGGTATATATACATATTAGTGTATATATATGCCTATGTGCATGTGTGTGTGTGTGTGTGTGAGATATATATATATATATATATATATATATATATATATAGAAACAAAATATATAATATATTCAACTAATGTATAAAATAGAGGATTGAGTATCATAATCAATTTATAAACCTATTTAACAATATCATGAGTTTTGTGTATCCTATCATGAATAAACTTAGATTAGTTCATGAATGTCAGTTTAATGAAATCAAATATATTTAAAAATTATTGATTATGTATATATAATCAATTGAATTGGTAAATATTTGTTGGATATATTTGAATTGATAATGATATATATATTTTAATTCTGTGCATATTTAGTCAAACAACTAAATTAGGAATTGATTTATTTAATTGTCTTGCAAACCAATAAGAATGGAAAAAAAAACAATCGGTTGAGTGAATAAATAATTGTATATTTTTATTAGTTATGTAACTCATTTGATTATGAATATGTGAGTTTAGGTACTATGGATTGAAATTTATTGGTATATTAAAGGTTTGTGATAAATTATTATAGTTCAAATGTATAACGATAGTATATAAGATACTCTTAGATCATGGATAGTGGATTGTCTACTTAGAGTATAATGTATACATTATAATACTAGCAACTATATATAAATTTATATATATACCAAAGATCTTAAAACATGTACATATATACATTATATATACATATGATTTGTCAACTTTGTTATAAATCTAAGAATAGATATATCATATATAGATGTACACAACTTTTTTTATGTTTGTGAACTTTATTTATATAAAAAGGTAATATGGGTGATTTGTTATGTATTTAATGTTTTGTTGAAACATTAAAATAAATTGTTTAAATATAGATCATATTAAGTTTGTTATATGATTAGATTATTATTTTTTTGTTTAGTATGAACAAATAAATAAGATATGATTAATGTTATGTTCGATACATGAAATAACATTTTGAGTTACATATTGATATTGGGTAACTTGTAGTATAAATATGATTCTTTCTCAGATGGTATGTTTTTTTAGGACTGTTTATGATCTTATTTATTATTATATAATAAATAAGATGATTATTAGATTAATTTTAATACATTTGATGGATTGGATGTATGTATTGGATATTTTTGTAATTAGCATATTTATTATCTACTAATAGGAAATATTTCAATTAAATATATTAATTTTTATATTATTATATAATTAACAAAATATCACATTTATGACACTAAATAAGTATTGGATGAATTCCACTGGATTAATTATCACCATCAATATAATATGAAGCATAATCTGATTGAGTGGTATGTATGAAATTGATTGATCCTAGAGATCATTAACTATTTAAAAACTTTTGCCAAAGTAATGTTTATAGTTAAACATTTTCATCTCATGTGTTTTATATAATTTACATATTTTTTTTATATCATGTTAGAATGGATTTATTTTAGGTACATAATATTTTTTAGTTATCTTATAACACACAGGTTCTAGGTTATCACACGGGATTCTTTGACCATCACTATCTATCCATCCATTAAGGGAAGGCCATTACCTTATTCAAAGATAGTGTGGGGAATATATGGTTTATGGTTTTGTATAAAATAAATTGGATGATGCTCTCCCTCTCTGTAATAGTAATACACTAGAGATTACACTTGAGATTATAGATAGACACTTGAGTCATGGAGATAAATAATCCGTAGAGCTTTATATCATTGTATTATTATTTATTATTGAAAGTGTACTATTTATTAAGTTTTGCATATATAGTAGTGTATTTAATGTTGTATCAACCATATCTGAAATTGTATAATTACTTTATTGAATTAAATACAATTTTTATTATTTTTTCAGCGTTGTTTATATTATAATATATCATTATCATGGTGATTATTAGCTAAATTGATTAACTATAAACCTTGTGGATTTAAATATACTAATAAATTTAGTTAAATATCACTTAGTTAAATTTATCATGGTGAAATATGTAATATGAATATGCGTAATTAAACTTTTAAAAATTACTCTGTTGTGGTAAAACCTAGTGGGGTTATTACAAGTGGGCCAAAAAAAATGGAAATGGTCCTTAACTCTACCACCACTACATGGGATAAATTAATAGTTTTTTTCAATTCATGACGGTTATTTTAGATCTATTTATAAAAAAAAAATGATTTAAAAAACTTAAAACATGAAGAGTTATCTATGACTAAATATTGGGATCAATTCATGAAGATTCTTAAATATGCTCCCCAATTTCAGAAATACCAAAGTTTTTAAATATGAAATATCATCATGGGTATGAATCCATAAATTGGATGTGAAGAGCATATATATGGACCCAAATCCATGGTTCAAGTCTTTGAAAAAAATGTCATGTAGGAACATAAACTAAAGTATCATGCTGAATTCAGAGATAAGTACAAAAAAAGTTTGGAGGTCCAAAGATTTATTGAAAAACTAATTAAAATCATAGTGTGGGTTTCGAAAACATGTCTAACATCAAAAATCCTAAGTAAAATAATGTTTATGGGACAAATAAATGAGGAAATGGATTCATGTATGGAAATAAAGGAGGTAACCCACATTAATAGAAAGGACTATCAGGGGGATGTTTAACTTTTGGGGTTAATATTATATAAAATGTTTCTATAACATCCCCACTAGGAATATATATATATACACACACACACACACACACACACACACACACACACACACACACACACACACACACACACCATGAGAATCTAATTAGTGATATTAGCATACTAAGTATGATAAACATAAAGTAAATATGTAACATTTAACAATTATTCATCACTAACATCACATATAACCAATAATAATTTTATAAAGAAAGTAATTATATATAATCCATCCTTGATTAATACATAAATATAGCCACTAATGTCAACGTATAAAAATTAATTAATTACATTTACAAATTTGATTATGTCTCAATAATAAATGCAATCATAGATACAAGGCTCCATATAGCATGAGTCTCATGAACTCTAATATATCTAATAATCTAAATTTTAGGCTCCAATAATAATTATTGTAGGGAGGGAGAGCATCATCTGAGTACTTATACACACCATCCATGGACCATATATCCTCCACACAATGCTGCAAATATGGAATGACCCTCACTTCATGGATGGATAGATAATGATGGTGCAGGAATCCAAAGAGACAAACTTATACCCATGTGTTATAAGATTTATAATACATGATGTGTACCATAGATAAAATATATTTTAACATGATATATTGAAAACATGTAAATAATACATATGAAATGACAATGTCTGACTAAACATTATTTTGATCAAAGTTTTCAAATAATTATTGATCTTTAGGATCAATAAAATTCATACAACCCAGATCAGATAAACTTCATCTAGCATTGGTGATGATAAGTAAGCTAGTGAAGTTTACCTCACTTTTTAATTAGTACCAACAATTCAAGATCTGATTAATAATTATATAACCAATAGATTCATATATATTATTTCTACTAGCAGGTATAAAATATGCTAAAATATAGGAATAATCTTTATACATAAATTTAGTTTATCAAATGTATAAATGAATATTTTTCATATAATTACCCCATAAATAATAAATATAACAAGTACTATTTTAATACTAAATAGGTAAAATATATACTTAAACTACATTATCTAATTTTTGTAAGTAAATTCAAATGTAGTACAACAAACAATGTCATAGTATATCATACATTTTACTCAATTATAAACAATAATCATAATTATTTAAAAGATCAATTAAATCATAGAAAAAAAGCATATTATTTTGCTTATGAAACCTATTATTTATTTAGGGAGACTTAATGCATATAATTATAATTTCCTATCTCTCGGGGTTTTATAACTAAATTTTACTATTCAGAAGTTGGTCATCATCCTAATGACACTTAGTCAAATACTAGTTTTGAATAAAAAATATTATTTAATAAAAAAAATAACATAGTATGAAGCATCAAATCAAGCAAATAAATATATAAATATCTATTATAAGTCATTATAATCCTCCCAAGTAGTACTATCCTCTGAGTATTGGTCTCATAAGACCTTGCACTATGATATTTCTCTACTATGCAAACAAAGTTTGTGAGTGTCAATTACTTTGATTGGTTCTACAATGACCACCCTAGGATCTATAAATTACAAAGTATTCCAATCCAACACATGTGAAAGATCAACTATATACTTTTTAAGATAATATACATTGAATACATTATGTAATAGGGCTAGGTTTGGTGGAAATTAAAACCTTGAAGGGTCCCACATATCTAGATGTATGTTTTGCTAATTTCTTGAATTTAATAAATCTCTTTGTGGCTTAACCTATTGACCACTTATAAAACCTTGAAGGTTCCCACATATCTAGATGTATGTTTTGCTAATTTCTTGAATTTAATAAATCTCTTTGTGGCTTAACCTATAAGAATAATTTATCACCTACCAAAAATTATTAAATTATTATTTTTATATTAGCATAGATCTTCTACCTATCATTGGACTTATCCAATCTCTACCTAATTGATCTAACTTGATCTTCCATTTTTAAAGCATCTTAGGTCCAAAGACTACCCTATCTTCCAACATGTCCTAACTGGTCGTTGTCCTATACCTTATTCTATAAATTGATTCAAATGGTGCCATATTTAAAGCATATCTATATGTGTTATAAGTAAACTCATTGAATCATATATATTCTTCCCATTTGTAATATTGGTCCATGTAGTACATATGAAGAAGATATTCTAACACTTGATTAACTCACACAATTTGATCATCAATATGTGGGTGATATGCAATACTAAATTTTAATTATGTACCCAAAGTTGAATTTAGAGTTAAAAAAAATATATAAGTCATCCTTGGATCATGATCATAAATGATATTCTCTAAAAATTCATGCAATTGATACAATTCCTTTACTAATCTCTTTTCAAGAGTAGGTGCATCATCTGTCAAACTACCTCGTATAAAATGTGCTACCTTTGTTAGTTTGTCAATTAAAACCAAGATTATGTCATGCATGTTTCATGACAATGATAAAACTTTGAAAAATTCCATACTAATCACCTACTATTTCCATTCTGGTATGTCATGTGGATATAACAATCTAGTCAGATGCACATGTTCAAATTTCACATACTGACATTCTAGACAATGTGACACAAAGTCCATTGCATATTTCTTGAAACCATTATAGAAATAAAATGGTCTAAGCTTTTCCATAATCTTTATTAATCCTAGATATCTTGAATATGGGTAATTGTGTGGTTTTTTTAATACTATGCTCTCAAATTCCATTGATTTGAAACATACATCATTTGATTGTATCATAGAAGATCATCATTATCTATTATGTAAACCTTATACCTAGGGTTTTGAATGTTCATAGAAAATACTTTCACGACCTTATCTTATGATTCTTAAATCACTTGATATCAGAAAGTAATCTTGATAGTATCCATAGATGCCATATACCTTTTATGACTTAATGCATCAACTACTCTATTTTCATTTCTTGTATGTAATTGATATCAAATTCATATTAAAAAAAATTAACTAATTCATATGATGAGCATTTAGATTTGGTTTGGTAAAGATCTATTTGAGTCCCAAGTTATCAATCTTGAGATCAAATTATTTTTCTAACAAATAATGTCTCCATAATTATAAAGAATGAACAATAATTTTAAGTTAAATATCACGAGGAGCATAGTTCACCTCATAAGGATTCATCTTCCTTTACTCATAGGCTACTATTACACCATCATGCATAAGGAATCCTCCTAGTCCATCCCCAGATGTATCTATGATCACTAAAAATTTATTATTGGGATAATGAAATCTCAAGACATGTGCTAAAGTAAGATTATTTTCAATTTTTTAAAATTTACTTCACACTTATCTGACCAAATAAAAATTTGATTATTACATTGCAGAGAGGTAATTGGATTAAATATCTTGGGAAATTTTGAAATAAATTTCTTATAATAACTCACTAATCCCATGAAACTCCTTACTTGATAGATATTCCTTGGTTCCATCCATTCCATAATGGATATTATCTTATCTAGATCTACTAAAATACCATCTGTTGAGATAATATGTCTTGGATGTTGTACTTTATTTTGGAAAAATTCACACTTAGATAATTTTATATATAATTTGTGCTTCCAAAAACATTTCAAAACTAGTTTTATATGTTTAATATGATCTTATTCATCCTTATAATATACAATAATGTCATCTAAAAATACCAAAACAAAATTATCTAAATAATCTCTTTACACTCTATTCATGAGATTCATGAATGTTGTAGGTGCATTCATCAACCCAAATGGTAACATTGTAAACTCATAGTGCTCATATCGAGTTCTAAATGTTGTATTTGGAATATCCTCATATTTTATCCTTAATTTATGATATCCATCTCTAATATCAGTCTTAAAAAAGAATATTTCTCCTCAAATCTGATAAAAAAAATCATCTATTCAAGGTAGCAGATACCTATTTTTTATAGTTTCTTTATTCAACATTCTATAATTAATATAAATTTGAAAATTACCATCCTTATTTTTGATAAAGAAAACTGGTGAACCCATGGTGACACACTTGGTTTGATCAACCCTTTGGAAAACAACCCTTGGAGTTGTGCCTTTAATTCAATCAATTCAGTGGTTTTAATTCTATATGGTAACTTAGACTGAGGTTCTAATCCTGGTATGATATCAACATAGAAATAAAACTTATATTTAGGATTAAATCTTGGAAATTCCTCTAGAAACACATCATTGAAATTTCTAAGGAATGGATAATATTCAATTGATGGTTCCTTGGTTTACTCTATTTCATTTATCTTAACAATAAATGCTAGGAATCCTTTTCCTTGAGCTTTCTTAAGTTGAATTTTATAAATTTTCCTAAGCATTAAATCCATTTTCTCTCCCTTACTTATTGTCTAATTTATAATATTATATAGATACTCAACCTTATTCAGATAATAGTCAACCTTGGCTTTATGGTTCACAAGCTAGTTGACCCCTAGGATCACATCATATGACCCTAATAGTGTTGCATATATATCCATTACTATTGTTAATTTAGGAAACCTAATATCTAATTCAACTAAACACTTATCCACTTTGACTTTAAAATCATTTCCATATTGTATCGACCATGCATTTTCCATTACTCTAGCTTTTCTAGATAACTTATTTAGAATTATAGGAGTTATAAAACATTATGTAGCCCTTGTATTTATCAAAAAGGAAGCTAGATGTTCAAATAGAATACCTAATAGTTATATGGGTGAAGACTGTAATTCATCTTGTTGATTATCCACTTCTACATGAATACATTGTTGAAAACTTTTTTGCTAAGGAGTGGAACCTTTGTTCTTCAACTTATCTTGGGTACATTCACATGCAAAATGGTCACATCCACAAATGAAGTAACCTCTAAGTGGTTCCTTCCTTCAAGACTATTGGTTTCCCTTGAAACTATAATTTTTACCATTACTTGGTTTATTTCTACATGAACCATTATTGAATCTAGTATTATGACTCTTGAACTAACTATTGGGATCTCCACTTCTCTGCTTCTAGTTTTTTTTTAAATTTGCTTAGAAATTTGAAACATTTCCTTAAACTTATCTCTGACATGAGGAAGAGATTCCATTTTCTATTCCTATTTGACTACCTTCCCAAATACTTTTTTCCATGGTATATGGTCCATGAATGTCCACCTCTCAACCAATCTGGGGTTTTAATCCCATTATGAACTTCCTAATCATGAACCTCTCATCTACCTAATACAGAGGTAATTATTTTAGAAGCTTGGTGAATTGTTCCTAGTACTCATTCATCAATAAGTCTCCTTATTTTAGTTTCTAAAAATCTATAATATTTTGGTCAAAATGTAACTATGAAAGCCACCATGATCTTAATAGTTTCACAAACTACTCCCTAGTAGTGGTGGTTGAGTTAAGATTCATTTCCAACTTCTTATTGGCCCACCATGTAGCTACTTATCCAACCAAATGATATTCTCCCCAAATGGATTTGGTGACCATGGATTAATTTTAAATATCTAAATAATTCTCCATCTTAGTAAACCATGCTTTAACTATGTCTCCCATAATGGCTCCATAAAACATAGGTGGATTCACCTTTTTCATATCTCTATCTAATTTCATGGCTACATGTGCTCTCATGTCCTAAGGTACTTCCTCATTTATTTTCACTTGAGGGATTTCTTAATCAAAATAATACTCTTTAGGGCTTCTTCCTCATGTCCATGAATTTCCTATTCTAGGGATATAATTTTGTCCCTAGTCTCATTTATGGCTGCAATAATTTTATTCAACTTTGTTGCTTTCTCAGGATCAAATTGGTTAAGATCAAATGGCATTATTATCATTAAAATTTTAAATACCATATCCATATTATCTTGATCTCACTATTATTATTTCTAATAATATAATAATCTTAAAATGTTAACTGACTCATTAAGTCCAAGAGATCAATCCATACTTCTGATACCATAATGTAACATCCCCACTGGGTTTTACTAGAATAACATAATCATTTTTTATTTATAATCCACATATTCTTTCATTATAATACACCACGAGAATATAATTATTGATTTTAGCATACTAAATAAGTATGATCAACATAAATTAAACATGTAACAATTAATAATTACTAATGACTAACATAACATATAACTAAGCATAACTATATAAAGAAAGTAATTACATATAATACAACAATGACTAGCACAAAAATATAGCCATTATTTTCAATGTAAAATTATTAATTAATTAGTTTTACAACTTGTATTATGTCTCAATAAAAAATGTAGTAGTAGATAGAAGGCTCCATGGAGCATGAGTCTTACAAACTCCAGTATCTCTGATAATCTCAAGTGTAGTCTCTAATAAGTAATACTGTAAGGAAGGAAAGCATTATATGAGAACTTTTCCACACTAACCATGGACCATTGATCCCCGACATGATCTTCCAAATTGGGAATATCCCTCCATTCATAGATGAGTATATAGTGATGGTGTGGGAATTGAAAGACACAAGTTATTACTTATGTGCTATAAGATTTATAATACATGATGTGTACCATAAATAAAATACATTATAACATGATATCTCACAAACATGTAAATCATACATATGAAATGATAATGTCTAACTAAACATTATTTTAGACAAAGTTTTAAAATCATTATTGATCTTTATAATCAGTCAAATTCATGCACACCACTTGATCTAATTAGCTTCATCTAGCATTGGTGATGCTAAGTAAGATAGTGAAGTCCATCTAACTACTTAGTACCAATCATGTGATATTTGGTTAATATTTATATAACCAATAGATTCATACAGATTATTTCTATTAGCAGGTATAAGACATGATACAATACAAAAATAATATTTATGCATACATTTAGTCTATCAAATGTATGAATGAATCTTTTCCATATTATTTACCACATAAATAATAAACATAAAATGTACTATTTTAATACCAAACAGGTATAATATATACTTAGACTACATGATCTAATTTATGTAAGTAAATTCAAATGTAGTATAATAAACAATGTCATAGTATATCTTACATTTTAATCAACTATAAACAATAGTCATAATTATTTAAAAGATAAATTAAATCATAAACCAAAATCATATTATTTCAGTTATGAAACCTATTATTTATTTAAGGAGGCTTAACACATATAACTATAGTGTCCTCTCCCTCAAGATTCTATGACTAAATTTTACTATTCAGAAGCTATAATTATAGACATACATCCCAATGTATAAATATAGGATATATATATGTATATGAGAACCTAAGTTCTCATATAGATGTATTTCATATATTTATGCACCATGCATTATATATATCTCATAATATATATGTTTCAATACTTAATTTTTGTTCTATCATACTAAAGTATTTTCCATTTTTATTTATAGAAAACTTATGTAATTATAAAAACTATTTAAATTTTCATAAAAAGGAAACAAGATCCATATAGGGTTTTATACATTTTCAAAACCCTCTTTTTCTCAAAATATGTCTTAAACTGTATAATAATTATTGGAAACAGATTATTTAATAGTAAACCAAAGAGACCTATACTTAGACTTGATTTATCCCTAGAAAGTTTATACTCATTATAAGTTTCAATTTATATCCATAAAATCAAATCAAAATAAAATACAAGATTCATAGACCTTCTCTTAATCAATTTCCAAATAATATTTATAAGTTGTAAAGACTCCAATTCGCTATAAGTTTAAAAAAAGTAAATTGAACTATATCATTTCACATTAAAACTTAAATGCATACACAATCCTCAAACATATGATACTTGTTTTGAAAGATGAATAAAGATTTAAATTATATATCCTCCCTATCAATTAACACATTGTTGATACATCCTTTCATTTATATTATGAATTCATACTATGCTCCTTCATTCATATACATAGTTTGTAACCTTAATACATAGTTCATTAATTTATGTTTTATTACTATTCGATATATATTACCTTAACTCATTTCAATAGATATACACAATTTCATGTAATAATATGCATGCACTCAGTCCATATATATGTTTATGTTTATATATGTACCCTATTTGTATTTCAAATACACCCAATATATATGTATATGTATATGTGTATGTATATATATGTTTGTGTGTGTGTGTGTGTGTGTGTGTGTGTCTATATATATATATATATATATAGTTTCAAAAAGGAAGAACACATAGTTCATACATAACTATGTACTTTATTTTTAAATGATAAACCTATAATCTACATATATATCTTTATTCATTATTTCAAATGAAAAAAATCTCACAGTCAATATTTCAACAATCTTAATTTATGTATTTTACCATAATTAACTTCATTTCAAACTGATATCATAGAAATCCTTTGAAAACCCATCCAATATTCTCATAGTTTTGAATAACAAATACCCCTAGTCCATATATATATAAGTGTACCTTGTTTATTATTTTTGACAAGATTACATAGAATGCAATTATATATGTATATTTTTTAATGTCTAATTAATATATTCAAAATATATACATGATAACCCCAAAACAAATTTTATAATTATAATTACTTATAATTCCTATGTCAATTCATTCCATTATCAAATTGACTCAGACTTTTAAACAAAATATACATAAAACCTATATATATTATATTTATATGCTCAACATTAAACCTTAATCTAAATAAGTATATAAATGTAATTGGGTATTCAAAATAAAAACTCATTCTTTGAATATATTTGAAAGCCATCTACATAGGTACTATATTTTCTAATCTAGGCTATTTTCCATTTAAACATTAAATCCATTTAACCCTACCATTTTCCCATACATGGTAATATTCCATCTCTTAAGGGTTTAAGGGATAGTGGTTTAGTGTTGTGGATGACCAAACCATCCACATTGCTAAACCCATATCCATTCAAAATGTAATCCATTTTTTAAAAGCCATAAAATTCAATCTTTTACATACATAATTCTTCGAAGACAAGAAGAAATAAAAATGACGTTACCAACATTTTCAATGCTTCCAATTTGAAAATTATTGAACCAAAAATCCTTCACTTACTTAATCTATACTTTTCTCTTCTCCTCTTCACATCTCATTATTCTCCTTCACTAATGTCTTATTCTTATTTTCATCTTCTATCTCTTACCAACTCGAGCTTGCATGAAACTTCCAAACATCACAGTGACCATGCATAATCCAAATTTATTCATACCAACAGAGACTAAATACATAATTAACTTCCATTAATAAAACAAATAAAAACCCTAATCTCTCTCTTATTTGATCTTTCTTCAATTAATCATTATCTTTATTTTAAATCCTTATATAACCTTATTCATTATAAGTCCTATATATCCCATTCAAAAAGTGGAATTTAAACATTACTCAGAATGATAACTAACACTTTTAATCTCAATGTAGTCTATGCATGCTAACATAGACTTATGTTTAGAAAATAGGTTAGTTTTTAGAATAATTTAATCTCTTTCAATACTCATTAAAGATAATAACCTCGTGTCTTTTATAATAATATGACTAACATAAAGTGTATTATATTCTTATATCAAAAATGGTATACTAGATAATTATTTATTCCAATCATAACAATACAATCATTTATGTTATTACTAGATTATATATACCATTTATGTATTTTGTTATCTTCATAAATTAATGCGTATATTGATATTACTGAATATCAATTATAACAACCTAATGTTTTAAAACATTTCAAAGACATTATAGTTATTTTATATATAATAGTAACTAGATATTATTGACACAGATTTACATTCTTGTAATCATAAACAAAAATGAATATAGTGACATAATATAATCATACTACAACATTATACACTAAGTTTATCTAAAATATCCACAATGCAATCACACACATGATTTATTCCATATATAAGTACTATACTGAACTAACACTCACTAACATGCAAAATCTAATATCTAAATGCAAATACCATCAAAAATGTACTAACTCTAATAATCCACATAATTCATATAACATGTACTTTCTAGTATGGTGTGTGCATGGGTTTATAACTATTGCTCTATTATCCCCCAACACCTCCATCTACGCCATCCTCTTTGATGATGTTCTCCCTCTATCATGATATGAGGGATGAAATTCTCCTACATCCAACTCATGATAAGAAGGTAGTTAGTCTGATACATCATGATATATGTATCATATTAAATGTTGTAACAATAATTAACATGATCATAATGTAAATAATTTTTAATATTACTAACTTTTTAAAATTAAATCATGTAATCAAGTAACATACAACTATCCCATAACAACATATGACTTATGATTTAGTTTAAAAGTAATTAATCAATTTAACAACCATATTAATCCATGGATAATTAGGTAAATTAGCTTGGTGAGAAATTAGGATGTGATAGTTTACCACATTGGAAGACTAGTAAAAATGAAATAATTACTTGTCTTCATCTTCTTACTAGGGTAATTTCTAATAATTATTTCATGCATTAATTAATAATCGTTAGGCTAAATTTTAGATCTCACCCATATGGGTCTTATGTAATTTTTTTGGACATTCTATTTATATTTTAATAGATAATATAATTAATGATTTTTTTATTTCTCCAAAATTTATTAATAAATTTCCTATAAGGGCTATACATATTGTAAATGCATGTACTATGTAATACGGGAACCATTCTAGGGTTAAGGTAGATAAGTGCCTAGTGGAGCCAAAAGTGGAGTTACCTGATTTCACCACTGTGTTAGACTTGTTTCCAATTCCATTAGGATTATATGTTGTGATATTATGATTAAATTATATTTAGAATCATAATTAAAAAGGTATATTTATCTTCAAATTAATTAATATGTTTAGATGATTTGTGAAATCAAACTCAAATTCTAGGAGAAAAAGAACTTAAGATAAGGAGAATCTCCATGATTAAATTAAGAAAAGCTCTGCTTGAGGGATGTGAAATTTTTAAGGTTAATATATATGCGGTAGGAGAAAATAAGGAACCTAACATTTGGTATTTTCCATTTTTTCATGATTATCAAAATGAGTTTCCAAAAGATCCTAGACTACCTCCCAAAATTGAATTTAACTTCATAATCAATGTCATCCCAAGATCTAAACATCAATCCAATGAATCCTACTAAATGATAACTACAAGGTTATGTAATTAAAATCATAAATTCAATCAATGTTTTATAAAGGAATAATCCAACCCAATGTATCACTATAAGGATTACTGATGGTTTTTCTTAAAAAAAAGGATAGGACTCTTTTTCTATGCATAGATTATAGGATGTTGAATAAGGAAACCATATTTAATGGATACCCATTACTTTGCATTAATTATATTTTAGATCAAAAGTTAGGAGTAAAAATATTATAAAAAATTACTTAAATTAGGGTACCATAATTTAATATTCAAGAAGGAATATTTACTTTTTTTTAAGACGGGGTATGGACACTATAAATACATAGTTTTACCTTTTGGGTTAAACAATGCACCTGCAACCTTCATGAATCTTATGAATAGTGAGTTTATAGGTTATATTATTTTATGCTTGTTTTCTTAGATTATATTTTAATTTACTAAAAGGATGAACAAGAATGGTTTCAACACTTATAGATGGTATTGCAAGGATTGTGAAAGCGTAAACTATTTGGGAAATTGTCAAAGTGTGCCTTTTTTATATATAAAATATTTGGGACATATTATTTACATTGAATGGATATAATTATACCCAAAAAAGTTAAAATCCATCCTAGAATGGACAACACGTAAATTTTCTAAGTATGTTATTGGTTTTATGGGTTTAACAAGGTATTTTAGGAAGTTTGTACCCAATTTTTAAAAGATATATAACACTATCACCTCTTTGAAACATAAAGAGAATCAGTTATTATGGATTGAAAAGTGTCAATAAACCTTTAAAATACTAAAATGAGGCTTAAATTTTCACCATTGTTACATATTCCAAAGTCAAATGGCCATTGTCTTTCGGTAACAAATGTTTCTACAGGTGGTCTAGGAAGATTATTTTTGAAACAAGGGTAAGTATCGGATTATGAATCACAGAAATAGAAACCTTATGAATAAAATTATGTATCATATTTTTTTATCATATTAAATTCATTTTAGGTTTGGAGGCATTACCTATTGTAAATACCTTTCAATTTCAAGTTTAAAAAATTGGTACTCAAATATATATTCACACAACCTAATCTGAATCCTTGACAAATATATTGGTTCAAGTTTTTGTCAAACTTTTAATTTTATATAAGTTATATAAAAGTTAATAAGAATATATTTTAAAATGATATTATTTGTATATGGTAATAACATCTACTGTTACTATCAAAACTAACTTTCAAAACTGAGTTTTGAAATTCTCACAAGGTAATCAATTCTATGAGAAAGCTAAAAAAGCTCTTGTTGAAAACCCAAAATATCACACTTATGGAGGTTTTAATTTTGATAAAAATGTCCTCCTAAGGATAAAAAGAAGAATGTATGTGCCTATTAGAGATAATTTGAGAACCAAAATTCTCAAGGAAATACACAATGCTTCATATTCTGGTAATCCAAAAGTGACCAAAATAATGACAGATTTGAGGCCATTATATTTCTAAAAAGGAATTAATAAATATATTGTTGATTTTGTTTCAATATGTTTAAAATTTAAATTATTAAAGTCATAAAATTTTCATCCTATAGAATTTTTATACCCTAATGACATTCCATAATTGTTGGGTTTATTTTCTATCTAGACCCTTCCCTAGGGGAACTAAAGTAGCTAGTTCCCAACAAGCTAAAGCACTAGAATTTCATGTAATACTAAGCCCTTGCATGCTCACCTAAAGCACGTAACAAGAAACTAGTTCCTATGAATTGTGTCATGCAGTAATATACTTGTCATGTAATAGTGCTTTATCATATACTTTTACCAATGGCTAAACATAAAAATAAATACAAAGTGGTGGACCTAGTTTCAATTACATAGACAAACACAATTATGAATAGAATTTACATAAGATTCAAAGTATGTATTAAACATGTTTAGATAACATATATTATATTAATTATATCCAAATACAAACCACAAGTTACATAATATATTTATTTGTAACTTAATGATACAACTTAACTATCAATTATAGTGCAATATCTAGATTCTATTGATTTCTATGATTCCATTATTTATCACAATCAATCATTATATAATCTAAGTATTAAAAGTTATTACAAATTTATACATAGTGGTATTTATACTTGGTTATCCCTGAACAAGTTGTGACATAAATTATGACACTTATAGTGACTAGCCAACAATCTATAGTAAACTAAGAGTCATGGAATCTGCCTACTTTATTCTTCATATTGACCTATCCTTTGCATCCCTATATTCTCATTTGGTGTTAGATCCTCATTTCCAAGTGTCCACCTTCATGTGGGCCAATTAAAAATTCATGTGTGATTTAAGACTATTCTATCCTTGAGATTTATTCATTAACTCTTTCCCACTTCCTTCATGCTCCCCAATACTTTTGTTGATATACAAAGTCCTTCATTCTTAGGTTCTCCATTTTTTATGCCTCCTTTATGATTCAGTCTTATCACCTTGATATCTTATGCCATGGTCTTCCATACCATGCTTATTTCATGTCATTACCAAAATACTTATCCAAAATTTGGGGTCCAACATTACACCACACTATGCTCGTAGTCCATCTTGGACTAAGCATCAATCTCAACCTCAACCAAAAACTCATGACTAATTTGTTTGATTTTATTTTTTAAACCTTCCCAATGTGACAAGGTATCAAACATATATTTTTACATTTCTTTAATTATCACTTTGAAATTTTGGGTCTCCTTAGTTTGATCGAAACACTTACTTGCTTTATTTACCAATTATTCAAGGGATGTGGAATAATCCTTTTAAACCTCTTCAAGTGAGGTGACCTTATTTAAAACCTATCCTCAGATTAATACAAAGTTAGAATTTATTTCTTTTCTATGTACATTTATTATTTATTTCATAGTTTTGACATCTTTAAATGCGTTAATGCACTTTGTGTAGGTTGTTATTAATAGGGTGACATCTGCTAATTACTGATGCTAAAGCTATTCTACTTTGAGTTGAGATTCCAAAACTTTATTGCGCCATACCAGTGTTGAGGTCAGCATACCCCAATTTCTAACAAATGGGGACCCATGTGTCAAATTGTGCAAATTTGTAACTTTAAATTGAAGATCCATTTAATAAAAGTGTCATTCACATGATTACACATTATTTTTATATGAAGATCATACACACCTTGGTCTAGATGACTTACTTGTTCATGGTTATAGTTAATATTACCTAAAGTGATAACATTGGATATTTGTGTTTTAATTTTTAGGTTTAATGGAGCCCATTTGGGAGTGAACATGCTTAGGGTTTTTTTATTCAATGCTAATTTGATGTTTTTATAACCTTGGTCTATAATCGATTGATTAAATTCATATTTTGAAACCCTAGCCTAATGTTTTACTTGGACCTTCTAAATCAAATTTAAATATGGTAGGATCTCTTTATTTAAATTTAAGTGGGAAAAAATTAATCATACCATGGACTTAGTTTGATTTTATCCTAAGGCTTGGTCATGTTTTTCAACATAACCAAACCTTAGGCTAAAAATCCTATGCTTGGTCTCTATTATGCCACATGATCTCTTTGTTCCCTTTTATCCTAGCTTGGTCTAAATAATCATAGGATCCCTATGGCATAAGGCTTAGCCTAAATTCATATCCTAAGGTTTATCTTATTTATTAATATGATAAAAAACTTAGGCTAAGAATTTACATTGTCTTTTTTATTTGCATAGTACTTTTATTTTAGGTTCCTAACCTTGATCCAAAGTCTTTATGAATTAATCCCTTTTAATTCATGAGGTTCCCTATAATATATTTAAACCTTAGCTTAAGAATTTATCTTAAGTTTATATATTCTCAATCCTAAATTTTATGCTTATTTGTAGGATCAATGATCCACATTTTCTCATGCAAAATTGATCCATCAGATCATGATTAATGTTAAAATTTCAAATCCCTAAGATGATATAAGTGTAACATCTTTTTGGAAAGGATTTTAAGTGGCCAATGGTAGAACATCCCTTGAATCATGATCTAATGAAGTGAATTTGTTTATAAAGAAGTAATCCAATGGTGTGAGATGTATATTGACCTTTCAATAGAGTACATAATCCCCATGGAATGACCAACTGACACACACAGGAAATAGGACAAACCCAGAGATGATAAGTTGTAAGCTTGACAAATAGTCTTGAAGACATGTTTAAAATTAATGGTCATTCACTCATTAATGATGTTCATGTGGATGTTAAATTATGGTCATATGGATGTCAAATTTAATATAGTAAATATTCTCTTGGACATGTTTAAAATTGATGATCACACACCCATCAATGGCATTCATAAGAATGTCAAATGATAGATATGTAAATTTTAAAATAGAAAAGAGTTTTGATAATGTGCTTAAAATTTATGGTCACATGCCCATCAAATACACTCACACCAACATCAAAAGATGGGCATGTGGACCTCAATTTTAAGACAGTTGATTGGATCCAAATTCAAAGGTAAGAGTTAATTTTTGAAAAATATTGATGAATAGAGTGCCACAAAATGCCAAGTGGATGACATAATGATGCCACATCAGAAAAAGTGACAAAACTAAATATTTTGTGATCTTAGAAAGAAAATAGTATAAATACAAGGATTCAAATGATATTTAAGATACAAGATCATGTAAGTACAAATATTCATCACTATAAAAGATCTAAAAGGACTAGTAGAAGAACCCTAACATATACAAAATCCTTAGTTTAATGCAAAATTGATCATAGTCTAGCCTAAGGGAGATTGAATCATCATCTGAACAACTAAAAATTGATCTAGAGGTGAATTGTAGACCACTAGTGAGAAATTTAGATGAATTCATAGTCATGGCAGCCTAAAAACTACATAGAGAAGATACAAATCCATATTTGACCTCAGATGTAGAGGGGAGAATCTCCAAACACACAAAATTTGATACAATAAATTTAAACATGGGAGACAACATTAGTCCAATATTTTCTAGATGATTGAGGAGCTACCTATCATCACTAAGGAAGATGAGAAGAATGCATTAGTTAAGAGGAGGTGCTATAACCAGGTTTCCATTCAAATGATAAGCCTTCATCATGCTATAGCAAAACTAGAGCTACTTCATTACATAGATGTTCTCTCTCTTATTTTCAAAGATTACAAGGTTGAAAAATGCATGCTAGTCAATGAATATACTTGCAAAAGTATGGCTTATATTTCTCCCATTAGTTTTGATAATTACTATAATTTTTCCAAGACCCAAGTAGATATGCCCACAATCAATGAATGGGCTGAAAATAATGACCTGAGAACCATCCTCACTCCATGGCTATACTTTGGAAAACAAGTCTTCTCTGATCTCAATAACAACAATCATATTATCCAATTTAGACATGGGATCAAAATGATTATGACCTTGATGAATAGACTATGTGAGAATCCCACCACCACTTATGTTGACAAAATCTATTTCCCTTGGTATATTTTATGGTTGATAAGGAACTCACTCTTCCCATTACTGAGGTTGTTAGCACATGTTTGTGTAGGTAGATTTATATAGTTATGAAAATGACTAGGACTAACTTTTATAAAATTTCATACTTGTTATATGCCCTCCTGGACACTACCAAAATCATCAACATTAGAGGATGTTCACTTGATGGTAAATAAATAGTGTCCCAAATCTACTCAAAGTTGCATATATTAAAGTATAGGGACCACATTTAGCTCATCTATGACTGTATCTATCCATCCCTGACTGAGTCCATAATAGGAAGCCCAATGGTAATAATTATTCATTTGTTCAAAAATTCAATTGAATCCATTAGTGACATTTGGTTTTACTTAGATTGCACCATCATCAAGATTGAGGGTACCTAATGCACCCCACTTAGGCTACTATTCTATGTGCCAAACAAGTTATTTGAGAAAGAAGTAGCATACCAGATATGTAATGGTATATATGGTATGTGTAAGAGAAAGGGACTGTTACATACCCTACCCATAAACATTGGTAGGACTACATTTCAGCAATGGGACAACATTGAGGCTGATTCTAGACACAAAGCCTCCTTCAAGTTACAACATGATGAAATTAGATAATGGAACCCCATGGAATATTGGTGGGGCACTTGAAATCAAAAATTTTAAGTGTGGCATAAGAGCATCTGCTTGGAGTATATGACTCAATGTACAAAAAGTCATCATCCTTCAATGAAGTCCTAGCAAGGGTAAAGAAACACAACATTAACCCAAAGGCCAAGTTTATGAGAGACCATAAAGGGGATGATTATATATGACAACTTGGTCCAAGACAACAACATTTTTTGTGGGGTCAATCCTCTAGACCTCTCCCACATAGCTATAATCACAAATAGAGATCCATAATCCTGGGCCACAAATTGAATAGAGACATAAAGAAAGGAGACCTGATAAGGTGACATCATCTTTAGCCTCACCTAAAGAACCAAGTTCACTAATTAAATACATTGATATAGTATCCTTGGATCTTGGTGAAATAGTATAGGATGCACTACAAATGTTATCTAGTGATTACCAATTAGATGTCTAAGAAGAATAATCTTAGATTGAGGAGATAAAATAAGAGAATGGGAAAGAAGTGACAATGGATTTAGTCCCTATCATCAAACTTACCCCAAAGAGTAAAGCTAAGGTAGCATTAGTTCTAGTAGGAAATAATAAGCCTAGACTTACCTTCACTCATCCTTTAAGTGAGCTCAATGTATTTAGTGAATAGAATGTGCTACAAGGACCAACCATCCTTGAATGGTTTATCAATGGAAAGTAGCAAAAAAAATTTACTCTACAACACCCTTGGGCCATGACCAAGTCAGTGAGCATTATAGTCCATTATGAGCTCAAGCCATGGATAGTCACTCTATAGAAGGAAGAAGAGTGAAGTATGATTTCCCCTAAGGAGACAAGTGGAACTCAAATAGAATATACAACCCTAAGGATCAAAAAATATGCATTTGGAATCATATTTTACCCAATAAAAACTAGTTTACAAAGAGTTACTAAAAATAAGGCCATGATTAAAGGAGAAAATTTCACTTTTTAAAAGGTGGAATTATTTGTTGGATTGACTCTAGTGGGAGGTCAAAAACCAGGTGAAGACCCCATTTTTGAGGAGGATGTACTTGAACTATCCCAATCTGAATTACCATAGTTATAAACTACCATCAAGGGCCTAAAACAACAAAGAGATAACTTGTAGAAGCAAAATGAGAATTTAAAGAGGCATGTTATTTTATCTATCCCATATTCCATGATTGAAATGTTTGAAACATCTTTTTATGATATGTTTGACTCCATAAAGTAAAAAAGATCGAGACAAATTATATTAAGCCAATAAGATGTAGCATATAAATGATTAATAACCTAATGGTAGAATTCAAAGGATAAGATGAAAGATTTGATCAACATATTGATAAAATATCAAATCCCTAGTTTTAGGACCATCAGCCTAGCTCATCTCAACATAGTGATGAGACTGATTGTGGAAATGATCAGAGGTTTGAGCACATGGTCCAAAATATTATAAATGCACTTTTAATATGATAAGGTGATACTATATATGATGGAGTAATTATTTGGGAGCATGATTGCCAAACCTACAACACTAACTCTATGGGCATCATCACAGATGATGAATTCAA
Source organism: Torreya grandis (assembly GCA_037957365.1). Lineage (NCBI taxonomy): Eukaryota > Viridiplantae > Streptophyta > Pinopsida > Cupressales > Taxaceae > Torreya > Torreya grandis. The sequence continues at coordinate 1,223,463 of JARHVA010004645.1, read as the reverse complement.
GCACAGGGCCACCTTGGTTATGCAGGAGGTAAAGAGAAAGAGCCAAGTCAAGTATAGGAATAAAAATAATAGGGTAATGGATATGATCCTAATATAATAATAAAATATTGTTGAGGCAAGGAGCATTAAAGAGGATTTAAAGAGAAATGACAGGGACTTTGGAGACATAGCTGATCAAAAACATGAGTTCTTCCTATAACTTATAGTTATTTAAATCTTAATGATGAAAAACATTATAAGGTATTAAGACTTATTCAACAAAATTAGGGGAATTCATCAACATAGGGTATACAAAGTTACTTAGGAATATTATTTTGTAAATCTTTGTAATATTTTGAAAAATAGAATATCCTTTTACAAAGGCATGTGAAAATTGTAAGCACATTTGCCTTTAGGTCAGTCCATTTTGGAAAGTCTAGTTTATTCTAGAACTTTTGAAGAAAGGACAACTATCCTTATTATTTTAGAATTTTAATTTGATATGACTAACTGACATACTCCGTTGAAATCTATAAAAGGATTATTGTCTTTTGTAAATAGGGGTAGGGAGTTCTTAGAGCCAAATTACTATGTAAACTTAGATAAATTAATAGATTCAAGGAATTCTAAAAATATTATAAAGTATTTTCTTGTGTTAATTGATATCATGGCTTCTCTCTCACTTGTTTGTTCAAATTTCTATATTTGAATGGTTCTTATGAATTCTTGATGTGTGCATTTTATTGCAGAGTTGTTAACTTATGTCAATGTTAGGTTGACTAAAAGTCCTCTGGTTCATTTTTTCTTCTTACTCTTCTTGTATTTGAGCTAATGTTTTTTGTTTTTAGGGGTAAAATTTTAAAGTAAAGTAGGTTCTTATTTACATTATTTCCGCCTTCATTAAGAGTTTGCCTAATGTGTGATAGGATTGGGCTTAAGTTGTTTCATGTTACACATTAGTTAAGTGTATTCCTAGATGAAATCTAAACTTTGTCATGATGTTTGGAATGAAGATCAACAACATTTATTTATGCCCTACCCTTCCTTTCACTTCTTTTTTGAATGGATCACCATATTTTACTAGTTAATGTAAACATCCATCTTAGATTAGTTCTTGATCATAATTCACTATTCTTAGCATAGATACTTCATATTCTACGTAGATCTACTATTTGGCCATCGTGTCTCCCAACCACCAAACTAATATAAATATTTTGAAATGTTTCACTTGTTTTGCCTCTATTCTACTAACAAATAACATGATTATCATAGCTTATAACTCATGTGATGAATTCTTTAAATTCTAAAATGAGAAGTGTTTCCTAAACACTCTAGGCACCTATGTTAAACATTTAGGCATCAACAACTAGCTTCTCAAAAATCCAATTTAGGATGGGAATCACCTCTCAAACACATTTTAAAGTGTTCTTGCATACCCCTACTAATTCAAAAAACTATTCAACTTCCCATATTATTTCATCTCATAGCATGGACTGATGTTTACATCACTTTAATAAGAGATACACAAGGGTTTCTATCTTATCAATAGATTCACCCTCTAAAGGGACTCGATCCACTAGCATCAAGTCCCAATTTAGAATAACCTTACATAGATTTAATGTTTTAACCTTTGTTGTTGTTATGACTTCCATATGGAATTTCAACTTAAACACTTCCTCTTTCAGTTTTTCCCAGGAATCAACTTCTTTATCATAAATTTCCACCACCCTACCATGGTTTTGTTTATCTTTACATGCATTATAATTTTTAAACACATGTTGTCATGCTACTTCAAAGGCCATTTTCAATAGTGGTGCACTAGGTTTTAGAGGTAAAACCTATTGGGGATCAACCAAAAGAGGTGTGGTCAGTGTCATTGCTCTCGAATCTAATACCAAGCTATTTAGAGGCATCTTAAAATGGTTTTTGTCATTGTAAATGTCCAAGAAGAATGACATATCATGTTGGGTGTGTATATATGCATCTTATAGATCAACATAGGAATATAAATAAAGAAATTTATCTAGAATGTTTGTTTGGTATTATGTTTATAGGTTGGTGTCTTCATCATGTTAGGTGGTTAGACCATAGTGTCAGTAGGTTTATTTCCTTTGATGGGATCTTAATCAAGTATTTTGAAATTCGTGTCATGTTACAAGGAAGTGGTGATGATGTCTATGCCATTCAGTTCTTCCAATTCAAAGGCATCCCTCTATTTACCAAGGAGAGTGTTTTCTCTAATTTGGTCTCTTTTTATTCTTTAGTTATTCCCATGGTCCCTCCTAGTAATTCATCTATATCTTCCCTATCACCATCTTTAGGCTATTATATTTTTTCTAATGGAATAATTTGTGTTAATGGAGCTGAGCCTTCTAGTTGACTTGTTGGTGGATCTCTTTTTGGTGAAGCCTTTGGTGGTGGCACCTTTAGTGGTAAAGTATATAGTGTTGAATCCCTCAATGTTGAATCCCTTAGTTATGGTACTTGGGTATTCATTTGCCTTTCTAGTGGTTTTGGATGAAAACTTATGCTAGCATTGTGCACTATATGCTTCTTCCTATCAAGTGGTGGCATTGGGGGAAGCTATTATTTATCATACTCTACACTTTGTGAAGCTTTATTTTTATGTTTAATCATATAAAAGAGATTATGAATTAAATAACTGATAAAGGTTGGTTGAACCTTGATTTTAATTTTATCTATCTCATATTTTTTCTATACAGTTTCTTTCTAGGATATCCATACATTTAGTAGAGTCTGAATCTTCGAGTCAATTAATTCAGCTTCAAGGGTTATAAAATGTGCATCATATATGTAGTTGACAAATATTATAAATTACCACACTATGAAATCATAGGGTTGCATCAACCAAGTGAAAAATATCTCTAGATGGAGTCATCTTGATGTGTGCAAAATAAAAGTGTTATTTAACAACAAATTTGGCTTGTTCACCAATTTGGGTAGGTAAGTCCTTTGGAATGTGCCATTTTTTCACAAAGGGTTCATTCATGTCATTAGACGATGATTTCATCTTAAGATTAAAAATTGTATAATTATAACTAGGGAATATGAACACCTTGTAATGCTCTATATGGGACCTTCTCTCAGGTGGGTATAACCACTTCAATTCTCTAGAGGTGTAATAAGGTACACTAATTTCATCTAACACTAGTAATAAAAGGAATACACCCCAGAAGAACCTATGGTTAGGTGTTTAGTGAGCCTTATTCATATCTATTATAATCTTATTAGAAAAATACATTTCCCAATTATACTTGAAACACTTGGTTGCTTTGTAATAAACATAAAAATGGGCCATGTCCACCTCCTTCCATCTATCACTATTGCTAAGTGTTGTCATGATGATGTGTGTAACTACTCAAAGGGATAGATATTTTAAGTATTTTATATGCATGCTATGGCCCTATTTTTAGTATTGTAACACTTTAGTAGTCTTTTGTATTTCCACCAAGTCCTATAAATCAAATTTAATGTCTGCATTAGAGCATTACAACCCTAATATCTTGTTTGTTATTTCAGCTGTGATTTTCATCTAGTGCCCAACAAATTTGATATAATCCTCATGTAATTTCATAAGTATAAACTAAACCACATATATAGGTTTTTCTAAATAAGGGAGGTTAAAAGATAGAAGATCCCTAAGAATCCAAGTTGTTGAATATTTTTAAATTGTAGACCAATTGACTCTTGGTGTTTTTACCATTGACTTTGTAATAATTTTAAAACTCAACCTCATTTTTAGGTGATGGACATTCCATGTAGCTCATTATATCTAATAAACAATAGCCACAAGTGCTGACTTTTGGTTATACATTGCATTTAATTTGATAGTTAAGGTCTTATCTAAGTAGGAAATGAATGAAATTAGCATTTGTTTGTATGTGATACATTTTCGGTTCTTTATCTTGTTATTGTGTCTAACTTTGATTAAATGGGCATAGTTTTATGTAAAGAAATACATCCCTATGGTAGGATCATTTTGAGAATACATAAAATAGTTTTAGTAACCCTTATTGGAAATATTTTTAATGATTTAGAAATGAATACATCAAGCTCTAAAGATGCTCTAAAGGCACTCCACGGACCTGCATAGACTACTCTGAAGATGCCTAAACATACTCTAAAGATGTCCAACTAGATCTTATATATCAAGATAGTGATTCTAAAGATATATATTACATATAAATAGTCTTTATATATATATATATATATATATATATATATATATATTAGACATTAATATTCATAGTAATGGTTTAAAATGATTCAAATATATTTTTAATTCTATTTTATAAAACTAGATAAATCTATTCGGATCTATGTTAGTTATTTTCGTTATATTATTAGTTGAGTCAGTTCCAATGCCTTCTTATAAGCATGTGATCTAGTTCCTAGATCATTTATACTTTGAGTAAGCATATTTGGCCATTTAGATCATCATATTTTGTATTCAGTGAATATATGTTGAGATGTGCTTTAAATGCATGTCTCCTCATTTTAGAGAGAGTTATAAAGTTATTTAATCATTGATTTAATCAAAAGAAACATTCTAGTGTAGTTTTTTATATGTTTATATGTTCCTTTAATAATGAAATAAAGTTAAGCATTCCTTTTCATTATTGAGTAAAAATTATTCCTATTATATAGAAAGAGCAAGGGCCCACTTCTATCCAAAGATCAAGACAAATTGGTATTTTTAGTTTATAGTTTAGAATTATTTATTTAATTCAAGTATAATTCAATTGCTACAAGTTTAATTTCCTTTTAAATGTAAGATTGGTTTCCTTTTAAATGAAAGAGTGACTTCTTTTTGAATGCATGAGTGATTTATTTTCAATGCAAGTGTGATTTCCTTTTCAAAATCAAAGTGTGTATTTCCATTAATGTAAGTGGGTTTCCATTACATGCATAGGTTATTTCAATTCAATGTAAGTGAGTTTTATTTATGCAAAAGTGTGTCTTTCAATTTCATAGAAAGTAAATTTTTTTAGCTCATCTCATATTCAAAATTTATCAAGAGTAATTTAAGTGACAATAGACAACAACCTCGCATTCTAAAATATCACATTATTATACCTAGTTTTACAAGTCAAGTGAGGACACCATAATTTCTTATGCTAGATGTTTAATTTTTGGATGTTGATGAATTGAATTCTATAGGATATCTTTAGTTAGAAAAACTTTTAGATTTAATTTTCTAGAAAATAGAGGTAGAGTCTTATTTACTATTTTTAAAATTTAGATATCATAGTAGAAGTAAACCCCCCAAATATTTGACTGTAAATTCCAATATCTAATGGTCTCATTACATATAACCTTGAACACTAGGCCTAGTAGAAAATAAGACCAATCTATTGATTGGTTGAATGAGAGGTATAACGATATCCTACCATTTCTGGCACCATTATAAAGGATCATTTAGCAATAAGTGTTAATGAGATACTACATTAGGGTTATACATATAAATTCAAAAACATTCATATAACTTAAAAACCCAAAAATAATCTAGGAATCTTTATATTTATGAACCACCCAAGAGATTCTCAAGAATGGTTTATATCTAAGGGATCCCAAATAAATAAAGAAGAAAGGGTCTAATCCTTTCTAGAAAGATTAGAAAGTGAAAGACAGGTAATTTAAATCCATATACATTTTTTTTGATTCCTCTCCTAAACAATGTCAATCCTCACAAAAAGATCCTACAAGTAAAATCCCATTTAGGACATCTTCTCCTATAGGGAGAATTGATCTTGAAAATGCCCTTTTCAAAATAGTTGGATTTAATCCATAAACTCTACAAGTACAAGATCTAATCAATAATTAATATTATCCTCTTGAGATATACCATAGGTTGATCACCCAAGAAGATAATTTAGATTGGATTGATAAAAAAAGTTGGAGAGAAAATATGGTATATGAACATGCACATGTGTAAAACCCTAATCAATAGCCTCAACATGACAAAAAAAATTCTTATCTAATTAGCTTGGGTTCTAATGATATAAATTCCATGAAAAATATCTCACCATATATTTTACTTAATTTTATAGGTAAATCCTCAAAGGATCTATATTTTTTCCTTTCTGAATTTTAGGTTCATTGCAAAACATGTGATTATGTCACAAATAATTAAAAGTTGAAGTTATTCCCATCTAAACTCAAGGATGTAGTCACAAGATGGTTTATGGGCCTTGAGGGTAATTCCATAACCACATGGGATAAAATGGAAACTAAATTTATAGATAAATATCAAGGTTATTATAGAATCAAAGAATGGAATGATGACTTTTTCAAGATCAAATAAACTGAAGATGAAAATTTAGAAGATTAGCTTGATAGGTTTATATTTATGCATAAAAAGAGTGGTTACCAACTCACTAAAGAATTTCTCAAGACAATATATCTTAAAGTTTTATATGATGATGCACATGATGATTTGAACCTAATGGGGAAGGGTGACATTGACAAGTTAACCTTTCATCAAACTTAAGCATTATGTACTAACTACTCTAGGACAAGACCTAACCTAAGGAAATTAAGGTTATGAAAATCACCTAAAGTTGGATAATTTATAGAATAATTTTTAAATTTAAATATATACATTTTAGTAAAATTTACATCCACATTATATGGCCTTAAAATAAAATTTGCTACTATGAATACTAAATAATTATCAATATGGTATCATAGATGCAGGCTCAAACATGCAATAAAAGATTATTCCTTAGAAAAAATAGAGGTATGTGGTATTTATGACCTAGACCATCACACCAAGAATTGAAAACACCTTCCTAATATGAGAAAACAAGTGAAATAAGTAGCACATATAGTTGAGAAAGTGAATTCTATCTAAAGATAAGGAAACTAGTATTCCCAGTATCAAAATCAAATTGGCCCAATATTTCTTCCCAATCCATGGATGACACCATGGGATGGACAAGTCACACCACCAATGTGGGGGAAACCACAACTACAACCATGGGTTAATAAATAATGTATTTTACAAATGTGGTTAATGCCTTAAAGTCCTTCATAGCCATGGGTATAGTAGAGAAACCAATAACCATATTGGGTATAACAATTAGCACCACAATTGTCAAATCAACAATATTAGACACAAATAAGTTTTCCTCCATAGTAGACCTTGATGCTTTCACAACCTTAACCACTACCTATTGATAAATATATTAATCAACCATAGTTACCTTCCCAACTAGTATAACATCCAAAAATAGGCAAAATACACCTATTTATGGAGCTAATCAAAAAATTAATATTGTAAGTAGTTTAGTTGAATGTAATAATATTCAAATTAGATTAGGGAAGGTATTAATATATTAACTTATAACCATCCTAAAATTTCCAATGATGAAAACACTATTAAGCCACTTGTATACTAACAACTATCTGAAGAATATATAGAAGACACAACCACACCAACCATAATTTAAGATCTCCCTACTGTTCCATTTCCTGAGAGACTTAAGGAAGAGAAACCTAGGGAAGATTCTAAATTAATGCATAAATGAGAAGAAATGAAGATATAAATTATACTATTAAGAGAAATTAAGGATATTCTTGAGTTGAATCAAATCATTAAGGATTGTGCATCAAATAATCAGGAAGTAAGAAGCAATATCCTAAAATAATCTAGGTAACTAGTAAAATTGTTGATTTAATAGTAGGAAACATACTTGTTTATAAATATGAAAATCATGGAATTAATATGATGACTATGAAAATTAGTAACAAGTATATTCCAAATGTGTTTATAGATCTAGTTGTTGCCATCAACATAATGACTATTAACATAGTAGAATCTTTATCTCTCACATGGCTTTAGCCTACCACTACAATCTTGCAAATGAAAAATCAATCCACTACTGCCCCTGAAGGAACCATAGAAAATGTACCAGTCACCATAGAATCCTAGGAATATCTTATGGATTTCATGATCCTTCAACCTGTACCAAAGAGGATAAGATATCTAATCATTATTGGTAGACCATGGTTAGCTATTATTACAAAAAAAATGATTATAGATGTAAAAACATGACCATTTATAATGGAATTAATTCTAAATAGATATCTCTCTATCCTCATGCTATACCATCAATGTGTATTTATGAATAAATATGGGTAGATCATCCTAAAAAAACTAGACTAATGTGTCTTCCTTAGCCATGGTTACCATAAGAGAACATGTCCAAGAGTTTTAGGAACAAATAATAGAATATTTATAAAAATAAATATTAGCTCTAAAGTTTGAAAAATTTTCTCTGAAGTTTGATAAATTTTTATTCAAAGTTTGAAATCCTAGCTCTAAAGACTAGTATCTTAGCTCTGAATACTAGGAACTTATCTCCAAAGACTAATAACTATGCTTTGAAAATGAAAAATAATGAATGGGAAGAATCCACCTCTATTATTAATAATCAAGATAAGATCACCAAATATGTTATTTGGTCCACAAGACATTCAACAAGCCATAGTTGACTAGGCTTAAAATGGGCAAAATTCATTTTTACCTTATTTTCATTATCCATTGTCCAATATGCTTTCCACAAATGAAACATTTTACAAGGAAATAGATACACTTCATATGTTACTACCACACATATTTCCATTGAATTCCTTGATGAGTGAATACAATAAATTCCATTACTTTAGGTACTAAACAAATTGCAATCCAACCCAACAAACTATTGACTATCAATAGTTGGTTAACTAGCCAGTAGGAAAGAAAAGAGTTTGGTGTATTGGTACAACACCTAAAATATTTTACTTGGAATTATAGTGATATGAAAGGAATATATCCTAGAGTCTGTACACATCACATCTACACTAAAAATGTTATACCAGTCAGACAACCACAATGAAGGATTAACCTAGACTTGAAATAAATTGTTAATAAGGAGATAGAAAAATTATTAGAAATCAGTTTTATTTATCACATATCTCATAGTAAATGGATTTCATCTCTAGTCATTGTGCCTAAAGAGAATTTAAAATTGAGATTTTTTTAGACTACAAAGAACTGAATAAAGCCAGTATGAGAGACTACTTTCCCTTACCTTTTATTGATTAATTTTTGGATAATTTGGTAAAAAAATAGTATTTTTATTTCTTAGATGAATTAAATCGATACAATAAAATCAAAATATCCCCTAAATATCAAGATAAAACTACATTTACCTGACCTTGGGGAACATATGCTTATATAATGCTTCATTTTGGATTGTGTAATGCAACTGCTACCTTCTAGAGAGTACCATTAGCCATCTTTTATGATCTTACAAATAATTTTTTGGAAGTGTACATAGATTATTTCAATATCTATGGTACTACATTTGATGAAGCTCTAAATAATTTGGATAAATTAATTACTATATGTGAGGAACATCAAGTATCTTTGAGTCAAGATAAATGCATCATAATGGCTAATGAAGGGATAGTCTTAGGACATCATATCTCTTCTCAAAAAAAAATTAAATACCAAAAATATTGAGGTTATTTATAATCTCCCCATTCCACAAACAAAAATTGATTTTAAAATTTTTCTTGATCATGCAGGATATTATAGAATATTTCATCAAGATAGTTGCACCTATGTTTTCTTTGTTAACAAAAGATAGTGAATTTGTATGGAATGACAAGTGTTAAGAATATTTTGAAACATTAAATAATAAACTCATGATATGATGTTCCAATTAGGAAAACCCTTTTCATATCTATATTGATGCTTCCAAAAAAACACTAGGATCATTTTTAGGATAAAGAGATGAGGATGAAAAAATATATGTCATTGATTATATCATCAAAATATTACTCCCACAAAGGAGAATTACACCACCACAAAAAAAGAATTTCTTGTTTTTGTCTATGATATAAACAAGTTTAGGCATTACATTACTAGTTATCAAATATTCATCTATACAGATCATTTAGATATTAAATATTTAATAAATAAACAAGTAGTATGTGGGAGAATATTAGATGACTACTTTTGTTGCAAGAATTTGACATTACCATTATAGACAAACTTAGGAAGTATAATGTTGTTGCTAAATTTTTGTATAGATTGATCACTATAGGTGAAGATGAATTTATGGAGGATTATTTTCCTAACTAACAATTATTTTCTATATCTACATACTCCCCATGGTTTGTAGACATGTAAAATTACTTGGAAATAGGTAAGTTTCCTCATTATTTTACTTATAAAGAAAGAAAAAATTTGGTTAGATCTAGTTCTCATTTCAAATGGTTTATAGGCATGTTGTTTAAAATAAGACCTGATCATGTACTTAACATGTGTGTCATATAATATTAAGTTTATGATGTTATAATAATATGTCATAGTGAACTAGAAGGAGGACATTATTAAAAAAAAAGACCATTCATAAGATCCTTGTTGCAGGTTATTCCTGACCATCTCTTTACATGTCTGTAAAAAGGTTTTTTATGGGAATGTGATCCTTGCCAAAGGATGGGTAAGCATACTCTATCCTCAAAAATGCCTCTCCATCCTCAAATAAGTTTATAACCATTTTAAAAATAGGGTTTGGATTTTTTCAGACCAATCAACCTACTATCTCAAAGAAGAGAATATTTTATTGGTATGTACTGATTATTTTACTAAGTGGGCTAAAGTGCAGGCACTCACATTTTCTAGGGAAGAAATGGTTACTAATTTCCTATATCATAAGATCATGCTGAGATTGGAATCTCCTATATATATTTTTTCTCATTAATACAATCAACACCCTAAAATGGCTTCATTGAAATTTATTATTCAATGAATTATGGCATAAAAAACTTGCATGTTATAAAAAAATAAAATTTGTATTGAATCCATAAGTAACTCATATTAATTCAACATTATTATTATCATGTCTATTGTGATCAAGGATTTTAAATAGCTATACCAAATCAATCATAGGAAATCTTCACCATATCATCCCTAAGATAATGGGAAAGTTGAAGTCACCAACTAAAATTTGGAAAACATTCTAACCAAAATAGAGAACAACAACAAAAAAGATTGGGAAGAAAGAGTAAATGAAGTAGTTTGGGCATACAATACAACATGAAAGATAACCACATGATTTTATCCATATAAACTTGTGTATGGAAAGAAACCTTTGTTACTAATAAAATTTGAATTGCAGCTATTAAAGACAACAACTAATATGGGCATTGATATTGATGAAGCATATAAAAAAAGATTCATGTAACTAAATGGGTTGGATGAACTGAGAATGGATACGCTCACTCAAACCAACATGATCCAAAAGTAGATAATTAAGTGGAATGACATTCACATTAGATAAAGAAAATTTTAAGAGGGTGATTGGGAACTTCTATTTGATTCTGAATTCCAAAATTTCAAGGGTAAACTTAGGATAAGAAGGTTGGGAATATACCTAATCAAAACCATATTTAGTAATGGCTCTGTCTAGGTTCAACCAATTTATGGTGACCAAAATACACTTTTGATCATGCTCATAGGCTTAAGGTGTACAGATGACCTCTTAACAAGGAATATTTTATTGAGTAGAATCAAGACCAATTTAACTTTGTGGAACAATCTAGTTCTTCCAATAAGGTCAAATGATATTTACAATAGACATTAAATAAAGGAGGAGTGCTAAAAACCATCAAATGACAGTTCTCCTTCCTTAAAAATTCAAAAAATAAAAAATCAAAAAATCAAAAAACTCAAAAAGTTATAAAAAATAAAAAAAATATTGAAAGGTGAAAACCAACAAATGACACTTTTCAGATGAAATTTTTTTTTGAAATAAAATATGAATAGTTGTCAACTAACCTATCTTCTGAGACTTTTTTAAGACTTATAGAACACATGGAAACTTTAGGAGATAGGCATGGATTTGTAAAATAAAGGTACAATTGTATTTATTTTCCCAAAAAGTTAATAATTTTTTGTTTCATGTCATGCATGTTTAATCATTAGGCATGCATGCAAAATGAATAAGTTTTAGTGATGTCACATGGATGTGATGAAGCCATTATCATTACCACATTCAAATATTTGTTATGAAATTGTTTTGAAAATGAGCTTTCTCAAAAAGATATGATGTGATTTGAAAATAATTATGGATATTGATTCAAGTGTTGCCAATTATGACCCTTACACCATGTCATTGATAATGAATAAAAAAGTGATTTCCCATTAAATCTCACATGCTATGAATTACTTCCCATAATTTCATGATACACCTCTATTTACATTATTGCTTCTATTCATTATCATATCACATTCCTAATTTATTGACTTCCTCTCTACCCCATGAAATTCAAAGCTTCATTTTTCATTACATAATCAAATTTTTTGATAAAATAGTGATAACTCCAAATATGGGAGGCAAAAAGAAGAAAAGTGAACCAGAATCATCATACACATTGTTACATAATGAATTAGCTAGAGATATTTTTGAGTCGACAGGATGTTTAAATTTTATGAAAGTATTTCAAGGTTTATATGAAAATATTGTATAAGAATTATTAAAAAAAAATTATGAGGACCATTTTGTTATTAAAAGAGATCACATTCTGGTGGATTCCTCTATGATCAATGTACTCTCTAAAATTTCTAAGAAGGTGTAGTTGTCATAGATAAATTAAGTTTTATTGAAATAATTCAATTGTTCATTGAATGAAATGAAACCCATCCTATATTGGCCAAATACACATAAGGTATGGCTAGAGGAGTTATGAGAGACAACCTTCCACAACCATGAAATGATGTTGCATTTTGGGTTATGAAGTATCCTATCTAAAATGGTCAATTTACTATGGTTGATGAAGATATTATGTGACTTATTATTCATTTACAAAAAGGATCCACTAGAGAAGAGTATCAGGTAAATATTTCATCTTTTCTTCACCATGTCTTACTTTATGTCACTCAAAAATTAAAAATAGGAATTGGGTTCATTAAACACCATGGTTTGGTTAACCTCATCTCTCGACATCATTTTCTATAAGAACGTGAGGGTGAAAAGGTGTGGTCTTCCTTAATAAATCCTCCCATATTTTTATTAAGAAAACACCATGTCCTATTTATCCTCCTCCCAAAACAACAAAAATTGAAGAAGGCCCATCTTCACCACCCTCAGCTCCAGAAATGTTGTGTCAAAGATATAAAAGATAAATGGGGGTTTCATTAGAAAACCCTAATCCTCCAATCAATCTCTAAAAAAATCATTGGATCATTCTATCGGAGGAAGAAGAATTATATATACAGGTAACCAAAATCTTGGGAAGCTTAAAATCTCCCATAAAAGTTACAGATGTTAAACAAGTAGCTGAAGAAGAACCCCATGCAGAATAAATTGTAGTTGAAGAAGAAATCCCTGCAAAAGAAATTATGGATCACCAATCAAAAATACATTTACCCTCTATAGATGATAAGGGTAAAGTGTCATTTATATAAGAAGGTCCATCTTCTCCCCAACCTTCTCATGAAGATGAGGAATTTCAGCATACCATGGCTCTGTCCTAGCATGAAAAACCCATTTAGAAATAATAAGATGAATTAGATTTTCTATGCTCAACATTACAAGGTAAGAATCAAACTATTTCCAATTTGGAAATAAGATGTGAATAATTTAACACTCAAGTTAGGTTACAAGAAGTAATTATTATAGTAACAAATTCTGAGAAAACTAGAATACATAATTAATGTTTTCCCTAACCCAATAATTTAGTACATTATAGAATTCCATTACCAATAGGGATACACAAATTATTATTTTGTAAAATTCTATTGTTGATAAAGACACTCAGATTAATAATCTATGATAGTGTATTTCTGATAAAAATGCATTTATTACTCAACACACTACTAGAATACAAGAGGTAACCTCTCAAACTACTGAGTTACAAGCCTCTCTACAAGTGATATAGAGGGAGATGAGGGAAATAGTAGTATAGACTGAAGAACCTACAAGGGATATTCCTTCTTTCCCCCTTCCACTTTATGAAATGATTTCAGTTTGGAAAAAAACCTAGCTTAAAATTCAAAAATTAGAAAAATAAAATGCTAAGATTAAAGTGGAGTCTCAACTATAGCTTTAAAAAGCTTAGACTTTTATTTGAAATATTTTCACAGTTTATGAAATAAAGTTATGCAGGCAACCTTCCTCTACCTATGTTCTTTTTCTTCATGAATGATTTTACAAGTGGTAAATGTAGTTTATTTCTCCTAGGTTTCCTTATATTATTGAGGATGAACACATTCTTATATATTTAGTTCTCAAAATTTCAATATAAAGATAAGATGAAATTTGTGAATTTTATAGTTTTAACATGTTGTTAGATTATTAGTCTAGTTTTCTAGTGAACTTATTTATAGGGGAAACACAATTGTGTGATTTCCTCTCTAGCATGTGAAATCAAACAACATAGAAACAAGTCCATAATAAATTTATTGAAATACATAACACCATAGGTTTGTGTATGTGACCTTAATTTCTAGAGGATTGTAAGCTTCTTTCTACTTTTTATCCCATGTACCATATGTAAATTAAAATACACCATGAATTATTAATATCTAATGTAGTATCTTTTAGAGATTTTATAAGCCAACATTCAACCAATTCCATAAATTTTAGCATAGTTAGGTGGGGGATTTTACCTATTGATTTAAAACATAAATCATGAGTCCCACCATCATTAGGTGGATTCTTTGAAGAGATCAAGTATTTGTACATATTATCACTCAGCTCTTAGATGAAGGAGGATCATATGTATAGATTGTAATGAGATTTATACATCCCATTCTTTTCTATCCTATGTTCCCCTTCAATCCATAAGTGTTTCCTTTTAGTTATATATTGTATTGCATTTAATAGTTAAGGTCTTATCTATGTAGGAAATGAATGAAATTATCCTTTGTTTGTATGTTATACATTGATGATTCTTTATCTTCTTATCGTGCCTAGATTATATGAAATGAACATATTTTTGTTTATAAAAATACATCCCTATGGTGGGATAATTTTGAGAAGACATCAAACAATTTTGGCAAACCTTTTTTGGTTACATTTTTGAGGATTTGGTAACGAATACATTAATCTCTAAAGATGCTCTGAAGATGCTCCATAAGCACTCCAAAGATGCTCGAAATATGTTCAAAATATGCTCTTAAGTCACTCTGAAGACTTGTACAGAGTGCTTGAAAGATGTTGATGCGTGCTCTGAAGATGTCTAGTTGGATCCTATAGATTAAGATAGTGATTCTAAGGTTATCTATTATATATAAATAGAATTTCCATATTTAGATATGTTATTTTAGACATTACTACTCATATTAATAGTCTAAAATGATCCAGACATATTTATACTTCTATTTTGTAAAATTGATTAAATCTCTTTGGATCTATGTTAGTTATTTTTTCTTTATTGTTTGTTGATTCAATTCCAATGCCTTCCTATAAGCATGGGATCTGATTCCTAAATCATCTATATTTTGAATAAGTATATTTGTCTATTTAGATAGCTAAATTTATATTATATTAGTAGTTGTTTATATTCACTTTAAATGTATGTATCTTTCTCATTCTAGAGAGAGTTATCAATTTAGTTAATAAGAAGAAATATTCTAGTGTAGTTTCACACACACACACACACACACACACACACACACACACACACACACACACACACACACACACACACACACACACACACATATGTTCCTTTGGTAATGAAATAAAGTTCAACATTCCTTTTCATTACTAAGTAAAATTTCTTACTATTATATAGAAGGAGCAAGGGCCCACTTTTATCTAAAGATTAGGACAGATTGGTATTTTTAGTTTATAGTTTAGAATTATTTCTTTAATTTAGGTATAATTCACTTATTGCAAGTGTAATTTCCTTTTAAATTCAAGAGTGATTTTTATTTAAATGCAAGAGTGATTTATTTTGAATGCAAGGGTGATTTATTTTCAACACAAGTGTGATTTCCTTCTCAAAATCAAAGTGTGAATTTCCTTTAATGAAAGTGTGTTTCCATTACATGTAGAGGTTGTTTTAGTTCAATGCAAGCAATTTTTCTTTATGCAAGAGAGTGTCTTTCAATTTCATAAAAATTAAATTTTATTAACTCATCTCATATTCATAAATTATCAGGAGTAATTTAAGTGACAATAGACACCATCCTCACATTCTAAAATATCACATTGTCCTGCCTAGCTAGGCAAGTTGAGTGAGGACACCTTAATGTCTTATGCCAAGTATTTAAGTTATGGACGATGATGCTGTGAATGCTATAGAAGATCTTCAGTTACAAAACCTTGTATATTTATTTTAACTCAAAATAGAGTTAGAGTCTTACTATTCTTATCATTTATATATCACAATAGATGTAAACCCCCCAAATAGTGAATTGTAAACTCCAATATCCAACACTCTCATTACATATAGCCTTGGACATTAGCCCTAGTATAAAATGACACCAATCTATTTAT
This sequence comes from Torreya grandis, assembly GCA_037957365.1. NCBI lineage: Eukaryota > Viridiplantae > Streptophyta > Pinopsida > Cupressales > Taxaceae > Torreya > Torreya grandis. Next base: position 1,206,964 of record JARHVA010004645.1, on the reverse strand, counting down.
TTGTTAATTGAGAGGTATAAGGATAGCCTATCACCAAGTTAATGGTGGTTATAGTTGAAGATAGTATAAATGGACACATTTAATACCCATTTCTCTGCATGTAACACTATTTTTGATTACTACATCTCCTCAATTATTAAATATAGAGGTGGGGTTACCTGGGATTTCTTCTTAGTTTTTTTCACTATCCATGTTCCTTCATCTTCTGCACACTCACCTTGCTCTTTAGGTTTTTCCTCCCTAATTATAAATGTTTTACCACTAACACTTAGCTCTTCTTCTATTGTAATAACTAGTAGTGGCTCGATTCATTGGGAGTTTTTATTATGTTACATTAGCTTTTGTGGAAACCAAAGGTTGAAGTGTGGTTATCTAATGTTCCCAAATGAATACATTTTTTTTATTGAAGGTGTATTGGATCTCCTTATTTGAAATATATTAATGGCAAATATTGACCTCTATAACATGAAATTCCAAAATCCTTTACATTCTTTTAGTCTATCTAGATGTAGCTATTCATTTAAGTGAAAACACACTCTTAATGATCAATGAACATTAGGAATTATTTTATTATTTTTTTAGAATAATGGAGTTTTATTCCTAGCTATTAAATAGGTCTGAGTAGGAAAACTTAGTAAATAATATTCCTAATTATGGCTAATAATTTGTGAAATTTAATTACAATTTATCTTTTGTAAAAATAGTAAGAGAGTAAGGAGAAATGTAACTTATCTTATTTTATGTTGTCCATTCTGAGATAGGCTTTGGGAATTTAGATACATGATTGGGATAATGTCAAAAACAAATTCTTGAACTTAATTTTTTGATTATATAGGAGTGTTAAAAGTGGGATTCCCTATTTTTCAATACTATATTTCTTTTTTGGCATTGTTGTCCAAGTGATCTAAGTTTTCTATGTTCTACTCGATAGCTCTATGTTATTCTGTTAGTGAAATATCAAAGCCAAAAAGTCTATAGAGATCATTATGTGTCTATTTTAAACCCTAAGAGATCTTTGTTATTGAACTTGAATGACAACTTGGGAAAGAGAGAAAAGGGTTTAGTTTTTAAAGGATACGTTGGACATACTTCACACCTCATGTGTGGGCACATTGCCTACATACCAATACTCTGAGGAGGGATCAAGATAATGTAGTTATCTCATTGAAGTACTTGGTGTAATTATGTATGAAAATGAAACTAAATGTGAAATTGGGTGTACTTTAGATGGTTAGGGACTGGTGTAAGGGTTTGAATAGGCTTAGAATAATATTGGAAGGGTGTATGCAGAGAATAGGGAAAAATCCCTGAGGATACTTGCTTATATTATTCCTTATCTCTTGTAAATGAGGGTCAACCATTATAAATGGAATTTTAATGGAATTTTATAAGGAAATTAATAATCATGGGTTAAATTAATTCAAATTAAGACAACATGAATTAGGATAAGGATCTAGGAGAAAATGACCATTTGAACCAATTTTGCACTTGGATAACAACATCAAAAATAGGATGCCCTAGGTTTCAGTGCTCCTATCCAAGTTGGGCACTATTTTCTAGAGGGAATGAGACTTGGTGGGATGGATCTATGCCTAAAAGAGTTACCTAGGTCTATAAGGGTTATGTTTGGAAGGTTGTGGATGACTAATAATCAGTGAAAGAAAAGCCTATGAGGGTTGTGCAAGCAAGTAGGAAGACCTATGGGTTGGGTATCATTAGCCACACTCAAGTAACCAAATTTTGAATTTTATATGACTACAGGAATTGATAAACTAAGCTTATCTTAGAATCACCTAAATTTGGTTTTTTGTTCTTTATCTTTGTAAGATCACACTCAAAGAAAAGACTAAATTTAATACCCCAATCTCTTTGACCATCACTTCTCACAATAAATGTGAGTAATGATATTAACATGATGTGATGTTGGCATGCTTGCCGTTACCACTACCTCATTATATTAATGGAATGTCTTGTCTTGAAATTTTCTCAATGTTTATGATAGTTTTATGAATATTTGAATATTCATACCTTGAGAATATTCATTCCATAGGCAATAATCATTACTGACCAAAAAAATATGTTATTGTTACATGCCACATCCTACATAGTATTTATCCCTGTACACTTTTGTTTGCATGACACCATATCCACATTTATCCCTATGAACCATTTCCCAACATTTTTATGTAAAACCCCTTACCTCACACTAATCATGTTTCATGATCCTCCATAAGAACATAAGTATCAAGTTGCAAAAAAAAAATAATAACATAAAGGGACATGTAACTAAGTTAATACATTATTTAAAATAATAAATTTAAAACTGGAATACACCTTATTGGTAAAATTAAGAAAAAAATCAAGTTGAAAAATATAATCACAACTAGATACCATTGTAATGATTACGAATAAATTGGCCATCAAATCATTTTAAATGACCTACATCGATAGGATGAATACTATAAATAATAAGGGTCATCCTAATCAACACAAAGCTTCTCAAAGTGGCACATGAACTTGGACTGATAGAGTAAGACTTGCATTCCTAGTGTAAATGCCTTATGTTTGAGGTTACAATCATGCAATTCCTTATATTTACATTTCTCTACATCTTGACTCCAATGAGTAATAAAAATTGCTTCATCCAATTGTAATAAGGAATATAAACATGATTTCAATGATGGTTCATCATCTAGTCATCTAACACAAATAATGTGAAGAGAAGGAACCAAGAATTAAATCATAAGAACTAATTTTTTGTCAAACACAATATTTAATAGTGTACTTTTATTGAGGTGCTTGTAATTTGTTTGATATCCCAAAATAATTGTAGACACATGATCATCCCAATTTGTGCATCTAATATTAAATTTTTTTAAAGGATTGTACCCAATAATTTTTTGAATGCCTTAGTAGCACCATTTTTTTGAGGATCATATGGCATATTATTGTGGTGGGAAATCATAATTTTAGATAAAATAATCAGATAGTCTCATTAAGGAAGTGTGTACCTTGATCACTAGTAAAACTTAGTGGTCAACCAAATCTTGTGATTACATGTTCATAGATGAGGAGTGCTATAATTTCCATAGTTTTGTCATTATAACCACTAATATGGGGTGGTGACTTAGTGTTAAAACTCTTATTTTAATTCCATATATCATTCATTAATCAATCAAATAGATATAGAGATATACCAATGCATAAGCAATCATTCATATGAACAAGAAGTTGAAAATAACACATGAACATAATATATAAGTGGGATCCCCTCTTGGGGAATAAAACCCATTAATTCACATCTTTTACTATAGTCCTATAATCAATTAATCAAATTTTTATTGAGGCACCAACCCCTCACTAGTCAAGTACCAACTCAACTGGCCCTTTAACAAGCTCCAACTTGTAAGGAGGTTCCAACCCCATAGATAACCTAGTACCAAATCAATTACCTTAAATCTATGATCATAATTGGATACCTAATTCTCACTCAAATAAATATTACCTCCTTCATTTTCTCTTCTCACTCTTTTATCTCTCTCAAATGGCCTATTAGGCCTACTCGCTCAATTAGCCCTTTATTTAGAAAAATTAGGTTAAATAACCTTGATCAACACCTATATAAATAAATATTCATCACACCTATCTAGTTATTTTAAATCCATTTACTTATTTTAAAAAACTCTATATCCTTTGCTCATATGTTCAATATTCTAACTAGTCAAAATGGGCCTATTAGGCCTTATCTTTAAACTTGACTCTTGTTTTTACCCATATTGGTTGGCCAATAAACTCACTACACTTTTATAAAAATTTAAATATATCAATTCATATGTTTCGCAATTTAAATAATCACTACATATGTTGGTCATTACCCTTAAGGGCCAAAACCATCATTAGGCCTAATAGAGACCTAATGCAATTAGTCCTTATCTAAGCACATGTTTCACTTAGACCTACTTAAAAAAATTGATCCTAAAAAAATGGATGAAAAGTATCAAAAATTAATAAAATATACATATAATAATCTCACCTTATGTTCCCAACACAATTTGTATCTTTTCACTCCTTCATGCACCCAATTAGGTCTACTCGTAAATAGGCCTTCTCACTACCAGAAAGTAGGTCTTGAAAATATAATGCATATAGTAAAATTTGTCACATAACCTAATCATAAAATAAAATGGATGGTATATTTATAACCTATAAAACATCTTTAGGTTCTTTATTCTTCATCACACATGCCAAAAGGCCTCAAGAACACTCTTACAAAAGGTTTACTCAAAACTAACAAACACTGTAAACATATAGTCAAGAACATTTGACTCTTCATACTTGAACATGGACTTCTCATCATTATGAATAAATTTAAATTATAATTTTATAACTCTATAAAACCTTTATAATTATTTTATCCTTAAACTTATTTTAAAATGTCTTAGAAACATCATTCTCATTCACACACAAAAAACTGCCTTTAGCTCCAAAGAACATAGTCATGAGAATAAAGATTTAGAACATTTGTGTGAATAGATTTATAAAATTTATTTAGGTTTTAATTAACCTTAAAAATACCTATAACATATTATAATAATTTTTTTTTCAAAATTCAATATCAATATTGGTCTTATAAACCAATCTCAGATTAGCACCCTACATAGACTTCACTGTGTTAGATAGGTCACTTTGATGACAAATTTTTGCTTGTGTATGAGAATTACCAACACTTATTAAACAAGGTAATATTATTTATAGGTATTTAAAAATTACCCCATTCATTTTTATCCACCCCTAGTCCTCTATAACCAATCTATAATCTCATTCTCATTCTTGCTTAGTTTTCTCGTTGTCTTGCTCATTAGGCCTATTTAGAAATAAGTCAACGTCAATTAAAAATTTAGCTTATTTAGTGTTTTTAACATGATAAAAAATTACATGGGAAAAAAATATAGTCTCACACATCATCCTTTATCCATCAGCATGCTTTGACCTAGTCAATCCTAATTACTACATCAAAATTTTGATAAACAAGGCATTTCTTATAGCTTATAATCACTTTCATGACAAGAAAAAACCACATAGATAAACATATAATATTACCTTACATTTAAAAAACATGAAACTAGGTCAAAAAAACCACTCTAATCCATTATCTATAAGATATTTACTATGAGGTCATTATGACGTTTTTAAGAGGGTTTTGACTAGTTTCTCTTCTTAGTAATCATTCATAAAGGATTGTCGCCTAACTCCCAAAAAATTCCAGGAAAATAAAGTTATGGACCTTACCCAACTTTAATTATATTCTCAAGATCTCATGTAAATGTTTCACATGCTAAATATGATAATAAATTCCTTCTTGGGTCTGCAATACCCCATTTAGTACACACAAAGGACTTTAACTCCAAGTTTATTTCTTTCTCATTCATGTATTGACTTAAAACTTGGTCAACATACTTAATAAAAACTTTCACACCTTTTTCAATGATCTTAAGAGATTTATCATATTGTTAAATTAACTTGACCCCTCATTAGGCCACTTTAGGTCACTTTGCACACTAAAAATTAAACTTCTAGTCATACTTGGACCATAATCACACATTGAAACCTCTTAAACTACTCACAATACCTCATACACATGTCAAATTAAATCATACCATGCTTACATATTTACAAACTTATTTACATAAGTCACAAATTACTCAACTCATCATGCTACTAGACCTATGCCTTCTTACAAGGTCTCTTAAATACATACCTTATGAACTCGACATCAAAAATAAAAAAGAAAAAATATAATAACATCAATGACACTTTCATGATATCAATGAAAAATTCATGCATACCTTAGAACACATTATCAACTATATCCACCTTTGTCATTTATTATAACCACTCATTATTGGCACCTCTTATAGAGGCTTATCTTACTATGATACATCGCCTTATTGCAGATCAATCTCACCCTTTTACATTAATGTAAAATCACTACCTAAAACAACACTTCAATATACAAAAATGAGATATCACGTCATCAAACTCACCCTATCATATTGCATATCTCAGATAACTTCTTTAGATATTGATATGACTCACCTTTTGACCTCATAGCTTAAACACTTTTTTCCTATACTAGGAGATAAAATGCCTACTCATCAACTCCCCTTAATAAATTTTTCTTTCTTAGTGACTCCTAGGAATAGGATTCATACCTAATTCCTATCATATATGTTCAAAAGTAACCTTTGGAAGAGGCTTAATCAAGATGTCTACAATTTGATTCTTGGTAGACACAAATTCAAGCTTAATGTTTTATTCACTCAATTGATCGCTTAAGAAATGATACTTGATAGGGATGTGTTTGGTACTTGAATTCATGATAGGATTATTTGAAACACTTATGGCATTAGTACTAAAAAAAATAATAGGAATATGACCATCAAACTCCATCCTTTTATCTCTCAAGGTTTATTTCATCTACAATGCTTGAGTACAACATGAAGTTCCTAAAATGTACTTAGTCTCACAAGTAGATAAATCCATTGATGGTTATTTCTTGATTAACCATTAAACTATGAATTTAACTAATAACAAGGCTCCTCTACTAGTACTCTTTCTGTCATCAAGAATATCAGCCTAATGTACATCTGTATAGGCTACTAGATCAAAATTGATACTCCTTGGGTACCATAAACCATAGTCCATAGTTCCTTTAATATACATAAGTATCCTCTTGACTTCTTGTAGATTAATTTCATTATGATCTACTTAGAATATTCCCACAAGACCTATTCCTTACATGATGTCAGGTTTAGAGGTAGTAGTATATAACAAACACCTAATCATGGATCTATATTTTGCATAATTAACCTTTAAGGATTCATCCTCCTTGATTATTTTTCATCCCATAAACATAGGTGTACTTAAATCCTTACAATATTCCATTTAAAAATTCCTTAACATCTCTTTTATATAATTGAATTATGAAATGAACACACCCTTTTTAGATTAACTAATTTGAAGTCCAAAAAAGAAGGATAATTCTCCAAGCATTGACATTTCAAATTCTAACTTCATCACCTATGCAAAAGCCTTGGTCATGTTCTCAGTATTTATACCAAATATGATATCATCCACATAGACTATAACTATCAATTTATGATCATTTTTAGTCTTGACATATAGGTTATTATATATAGCTCCTCTCTTGAAACTTTGGTCTAAAAGGTGTTAGGTTGTGGAGCTAAAAGCTTCACTGATGCAAATGGAGGAGGTTGCTAAGTTGCAGGCAACTGACATCAATCTAATCAACTAAAGTCAGTCATCTTTTATGTTCACAGTAACTAACATTAGTTATAGGTCAGCTGACATCAGTCAGATAGGAACCGACGTTGGCAGCCTGTGTGTGCATGTGTTTGCATGCGTCTCTAAAGCTGGTCTAATTTTAGACAGATAGTTAGTTTGCATGTGAAAGACTAATTTTAGTCTTCGAGCTATGGTTCTAATTATTGTAATTGGAAATTCTAATTATTGTTTGTATGGGATCTATTTAAGAGACCCATGGGGCTATATTTTAAATTGTGTTATATAGAGAGAGAAAGGTTAGCTCCTTCAGAGGGAAGAGAGCAAGGTTATCTCCTCATAGTGCCACAGTGCCAAGTGTGTATGATCAGGTACATATATGGGAGAGCAAGATCTGGTAGAAGATCCATAGGGGTGATGGTGTGTAGAATCAAAAGGGTTCTATCCAAGGGAGAATCATAAGGACTTGGTGAGGCAAGGACAAGGGTTCTTCTGGGTGTGTAAGATCTAGGTCGGCAGGTGTACAAGACCAGGTTGATCTATGGTATAGCAAGACCAGGTGAGATCTACATGGTAAGTAAGATCATTTGATTTATAGGTTTTTGCAAGATCAAGTGAGATCTACTTGGAGTATGTGGTGTACTCAGACTTGGAGTATGTGTGTATACTTGGTAGTACTGGCAGTATTGTTACTGCCTAGTTGAAACACCAACTCGGTTATTGAGTTGTTTGTGTTTGTAATTGAGAGAGAGAACTCTTGAGGGAGATTATTGTATGCCTAGAGCTATGGGAGCCCTAGAGGTGTGGGAAGAAGAGTGTGACTTCTTTATTGTAATTCCTTCTGGATGAGTTGAATACAATTGTGTGTTGCCTCTCATATTCTATGCTATTTCTGAATTCTAGTTACATTTTACTTCTAGTTAAATTCCATGTTTAGTTGCTTGTACAAGGTAATCAAGTGTGCTCTTAGTGAGTAGGGATCCTACTAATTGGTATCAGAGCTTTGTGAGCCTAGGTCCTATCAAGTGGTATCAGAGCAACAACCTACAAATCAAATGATCTTACTTACCATGTAGATCTCACCTGATCTTGCTATACCGTAGATCAACCTGGTCTTGCACACCTATCGACCTAGATCTTACACACCCAGAAGAACCCTTGTCCTTGCCTCACCAAGTCCTTATGATTCTCCCTTAGATAGAACCCTTTTGATTCTACACACCAGCACTGCTATGGATCTTCTACCAAATCTTGCTCTCCTGCAGATCTACTTGATCATACACACTTGGCACTATTGCACTATGAGGAGCTAACCTTTCTCTCTTCCCTCTGAAGGAGCTAACCTTTATCTCTCTATCTAGCACACTTTACAATATAGCCCCATGGGTCTCTTAAATAGATCCCATACAAATAATAATTAGACTTTCCAATTACAATAATTAAAACCGTAGCTCCAAGACTAAAATTAGTCTTTCACATGCAAACTAACTGTGTATCTAAAATTAGACCAGTTCCAAAGATGCATGCAAATACATGCACACACAGGCTACCGACGTCAGTTCCTGTCTAACTGATGTTAGCTGACCTATAATCGACGTCAGTTACTGCAAACACTAAAGATGACCAATGTCAGTTTATTAGACTAACATTAGTTGCCTACAACTTAGCAACCTCCTCCATTTGCATCAGTGAAGCTTTTAGCTCCATAACCTAACAATATCCCACTTGGAGATAAATAGATGCACCTGTACATGTACCTATACATCATCTAATTTTGTTTATTAGCTTGTATCCCTCTTCAAGATCAATCTTGAAGACCAACCACCACACATCCTGTGGTGCTATGCCTGTCATCCAAGTCCCCTGCCATATCTGAATCTACATACCCATATAGAGAAGTCCCTGACCCTGCATAGCATAAATCCCTACTGCTAGTCCCTCTTAGATACCTGAGAACCCACTAAACTAGTTTCCAGTGCTTCTTTCCTAGATTGGCCACAAACTTGTAGACAACACCCATTGCTTGGGAAAACTCAGGTCTAGTACACATGTACTCAATCTCATCATGTGAATTGGGACAATGTTCTATGAACTTTCCATCCATAGGTGTGCTAACCAGTTCTGCATCCTGCATCTTGAACCTCGCCACTACCTTATTCACACAATCATCCTAAGACAACATCAACCTGTGATCTTCCCTGTCTCTAGGAATACTCATGCCAAGGATTTTTGCTCCTCCTAAATCCTTCCTGGCACACCACTAAACTAATTTTACCCTTAGCTCAGCAAAACCCTACATGTATGAACTTGCAACAAGCATATCATCCACATACAGTAATAGGATAATGTTGCAACCATTATCCAACCTGGTAAAATAAACACAATGGTTACATTGACATTGACTAAAGCCATGCTTTATCATACACCCATCAAACCTGTACCACTATCTTGGAGCTTGCTCAAGACCATATAACCTAGCCTTCTATCTCACGTGTCCATTCTCTCCTTTCTTTAACCAATGAATCCATTCATATTTTATTTCTTTTATCCTGGCTGGCAACTCTACCAAATCTCTCATTTGGTTCTCATCCAAGGAATCAAATTCCGCATTCATGCCATGCTCCCACTGTTTCCTAGATTCTACCTGCTCTGCTTCTTTAAAAATTCCTTGTTCTTGACCATCAATGAGTAACAAGTAGTATAAAGAAGGTGAATAACAAATTTGAAGCTTACTTACACTTTCAATCCTCCTTATGGGCATTTGAGACTCCTTGACAGCTTACTATCTGCCCAAAATTTGTTCTCTAGTCGACCCTGGTCTGCACCTGACTGATGTCAATTCCACCTAATCGCCGATGTTAGTTCCCTGACCGATGTCAGTGTCCACCTAGTCATCAATGTTGATTCCCTAATTGGCGTCAGTCACCACCTACCCAACACCACTAACTCTGGTCTAAACATGATCGATGTTGGTACCTGCCTATTTGACATCAGTTCCACCTGACTGACATCGGTAACTTTATTTTCCTATGAGTGATGAATTTTTACCCATGAGCTCACCTTGGATCAAAACCCTGTGTAAACTGCCTTGCTCAGAATTATTCAACCCCTTGAGCTGATCTCTATCCATCATCTCCTCCATGAAAACCAAGGCTTTCTAGTTCTTAAGTTTGTCAAAGACATCTGACTTCCTCTTAATAACATGCATCTCCTTCTTACTCATGTGACCAAGCCTACAAAGCCACATATTTGCAATAGAAGGAGAATCAGTAATACAAGTAGATAGATAAAGAATACCTACTTTCTTACCACATGCTAATTCAAGTGCATCCGCTGTGAGAGTTACTGTGCATTCGTCATCACCCAAAATTTTTAATGAAATTAGACTCCTCTTTAGGACTGGGACCTGCATGACATCCTTCAACACCCATGTGTTGGCCATCTGCAATTTCAGCCACACTTCCCCTTTGTCAACAATTTGAAAAGGCTCACCAAACCTTAAATAAATCTTTCCAAAGTCTCCCTGGACATACTCATGGAAAAATACCCTATTTGGGGCTGCATGGAAAGAGGCAACAGAATCTATAATCCAAGATTCTACTTTATCCAAGGAACATACAAGAGCATCCTGTGCAACAACACCTGTAACATCTGCTTCTTCATTTCCTTCATGTTGATCTTCTACCAACCAACAATCTTTCTTTACCTATTCTTTCTTTCCATAATTCCATAATTGATAATTCTTGCTATTGAGTTCCTCCATTCTTAGTGTACTTTCTTCTGCCATTGCTAGACTCCCACTCAATCAGAAACCCCTGAGAGTGACCTATAATCAACAAGCACTTAACATGCTCTGACCACCTATTAGTGTACCTAACCAAGCTCTGATGAACCTGTAACCTCGCTCTGATACCACTTGATAGGACCTAGGCTCACAAATCTCTGATACCAATTGTCAGGATCCCTGCTCACTAAGAGCACACTTGATTACCTTGTATAAGCAACTAAACATAGAATTTAACCAGAAGTAAAATGTAATTAGAATTAAAAAATAGCACAGAATATGAGAGGCAACACACAATTGTATTCAACTCATCTAGAAGGAATTACAATAAAGAAGTCGCACTCTTCTTCCCACACCTCTAGGGTGTATAATAATCTCCCTCAAGATTTCTCTCTCTCAATTATAAACACAAACAACTCAATAACTGAGTTGGTGTTTCAACCAGTCAGTAACAATACTACCAGTACCACCGAGTATAAATATATACTCCATGTCTGAGTACACCACATACTCCAAGTAGATCTCACCTAATCTTGCAACAACCTACAAATCAAATGATCTTACTTACCATGTAGATCTCACCTGATCTTGCTATACCGTAGATCAACCTAGTCTTGCACACCTACCGACCTAGATCTTACATACCTGGAAGAACCTTTGTCTTTGCCTCACCAAGTCCTTATGATTCTCCCTTGGATATAACCCTTCTGATTCTACACACCAGCACCCCTGTGGATCTTCTACTAGATCTTGCTCTCCTGTAGATCTACTTGATCATACACACTTGGCACTGTGGCACTATGAAGAGCTAACCTTGCTCTCTTCCCTCTGAAGGAGCTAACCTTGCTCTCTCTATCGAACACACTTTACAATATATCCCCATGGGTCTCTTAAATAGATCCCATACAAATAATAATTAGACTTTCCAATTACAATAATTAGAACCACAGCTCCAAGACTAAAATTAGTCTTTCACATGCAAACTAACTATCCATCTAAAATTAGACCAATTCCAGAGACGCATGCAAACGCATGCACACACAGGCTACCAACATTGGTTCATGTCTGACCGATGTCAGCCAACCTATAACTAATGTTAGTTACTGTGAACACTAAAGATGACTAACGTCGGTTGCCTAAAACTCAGCAACCTCCTCCATTTGCATCAGTGAAGCTTTTAGCTTCACAACCTAACAAAAGTTACTTATCTAGTCTATCACACCAAGCTTTAGGGGCTTATTTTAGACCATAAAGGGCCTTCTTCAACAACTATACATAGTCCTTATTATTAATCAATAAGAAACCCTAAGGTTTTTCAATGTATACTTCTTCTAAGTTCTCATTTAGGAATGTTGACTTGACATCCATTTGGTATATCTTGAAGCCTTTGAAACCTACATAGGAAATAAACATCCTAGTGGCCTCTAACCTTGATACAAGAGAAAAAATTTACTCAAATTCCACTCCTTTATATGATCATATCCTTTGCACATAAGTCTAGCCTTGTTTCTAGTGACCTCTCCATTCTCATTCAATTTGTTCTTAAAAATCCATCTTACCAATGATGTTATTATATTTAGGCCTAGGTATTAGCTCCCATGTTTAACTATTCTTAGTTTTATATGAATACTAATTCATTTAATATAACCAAAACTTATCTTTAGTGGATTTTACATAGATTTTAGGTTCAAATTTTTAATGTAAGGTAGTATTTTCTTGATTAGCATCACTCACCATTCTTCTCCTTGTTTTTAAACCTATAAATTTTTTCCAATGATATGAGATTCATGATGGTCCTTTTGAATCTACCTAGAAGGACCTTTTGAGTCATTCTTTCTTAAATTTCTTCTTCATAATCATCTATATCTATTTCTCCTTCATCACTATCTGAGTGAGAATATGATTTATTTCTCTCATCAACCTTCACATTTGTGATCTCCACTATATGTTAAAACCTTAGGTTATAACATATATAAGCAATGTTATCACTTATATTCACACCCTTCAGGAGATTCTCAGATCTCCTCATCCATGTGGCACAATGGAGGTGACAATTTTGTTGAGATGAATCTCTAGATAAGGAGATAGCTCCCCTTGATGCACCTTTAAATTTCTCTTTAATCTGTCAATTCATGTATGAAAAGGGTTCGAGAAAACAACTAAGAAAAAAAAAGGTGATGCACCAATTTTTATCTCCTCCTATATGACTTATAATACACTACTTAAAGACCAACATAACTTTTCTCACATAAAAATCACAACTCCTTGTGTGTTGTCACATCAGTGTTTCACATGTTAGATTCAAGAAGGCATTCAACATTTACAATAGAAATGGATGATTCAAAGAAGGAATATAGTCATATAATTATTCTAAAATTTATATACACTTAGAAAATAATACTACCAAAGACTTTTAATGACACTCTTTCTACACATTGGTAGACCATCAAGATTACAAGCTAGAAAAGAAAATATTTCACTAGACTAGACCAAAAAGATTCAAGTCATCACTAAATAGTACATCAAGTGAGTGGGAAAATAACTTGTATTATTTCTTCAAGATTATTTCACATAGAAATATAGCTAGATTTTTCCCAATAACCAGTGGAGGCTACTCAAATGAGCTAAGAGAATGCATATTTATAGCTTTGAGAGGTGGAGTGAGCAAAGGAAGTCCAAGGGTCACTTGAAGATGTGTCATCTTGAGAGAAATAATTGAATTTTAATGTGGGAGAGAGGTGGTTGAGCCATGCCATGTCATAAAATGAATCCGTTATAAATGAATAAGTTACAACTAAACCAAATGCCTTAGTTACAATTTCCATTTTTTACATTTATACTCACCTTCAGGATCCCACTGATCCTTTTAACACCAATGGTTATTTTCCATAGTTTGAAGTTGATGTTTTATGAGCCATCATACTTTGGTTATTTTATTTATACTTTTTTTATGCCTTTAAACTTCTTGTCTACTTGTTTCCCTCAAACAAGATTTCCAAAAAATTCATTCCTCAGACTTTTTTCCTATGGTTGCTTTATTTCAACACTTTTCTCCTTCAAAATTATTGTCTCATCACTTTTACCGAAAAAATTCATTTGACTCTTTTTTCCTCATTAATTTATTTGGGCTATTGAATGACATTTTGGCTTTTGAAAATGGACCATTTGGTTCTTTTTAATGTTCCTTTGGGTTTCTTTGAAGTGGACCTTTAGGACTCTGAAATGACCCTTCGACAATTTGAAAAAGACCCCTTTGGAAAAGATACAAGTGTCCCTTTGGATTTTACAAAATACCCCTTCTAAAAAATTGTTTTGGATAAAATGTCTAAAATAATTCCTTCAGAAATTTTGAAAATTACCCTTCGAAAAAGTTGCATGTGTCCCTTTGGCTTTTGGAAAAGACCCCTTTGGAAAAGTTGTTTCAGAATTTTTTTTGAAATAATTCCTTTGAAAAAGTTAGAAATTAACCTTGAAAAAAGTTGAAAGTGACCCATTTCAAAAAGATGAAATGCCCTTCAAAAAATTTGCAAATGACCCCTTTTCTATAGAAGCACCTTTTCAAGAAAATTATTTTGGACAAAATGTCTAACATAATTTCTTTAGAAAGATTGAAGTGGACCATTTCTTGAAAGAAATATACCCTTTGGAAAAATTCTTTTAAACAAAATGTCTAAAATAATTTCTACCATTTAAAAAAAAACCCAAAGACAAAACCTTTGAAATAATGAACACTTAATCAAAAAACAAAAGACCTAAAAGGATTACTATGCAAAGGCTTAGCAAAAGACCAAAACCAAAACTTTCTAAAAGAAGTAGACTTGTACATTTCGTATGGGCTTGTATAAAACACTTATTCTAAATGAAACTTGCATACTAAACCTATCCATAGATATAGACCTAGGTAGCTAAATTTTTTAATAGTGGTGCCCTATTTTGGCCTGAAGGGCCAAAATTTGGTCAACAAATTGGTGACTCACAGGATTAGTATAGTTACTATACTAACTAGACTAGTAGCCAAATTAATATGTTGGGTATATGGAGTGATATAAGGACTAAAATAAATGAGAAACCATTGGCTAAGACTCAAAACCTAATCAACAAGACAACTAGTTACCACCTCAAAACACGCAAGGGGAAAAATAAACACACACAAAGACTAAATCAACACATAAGACACACACATGTGAATAAGAACTTAGGGGAAAAATAAGACATAACTAGAATCAAATTAATATGTACATATGAATTAATACATTTTTTTCACTCTTGGATCAAATGGGAGGCTTCTTAGGTCTATTTCATGAAAAGAAACCTCATGGTGGTAACCAAGTAGCTTGTTAGAGTAATAACTTGGTGACTCACCCTTCTTTTTTACCACTTTGATTGGCATGTATTCCAATGTATCATATTAAAACATGTCCTTAACCTCCATTTATCCATTATAATCTTTGAGACATGTCTCATGTTGGTTCTTCATGCTAGTTTAGTCCATCAATGGATGAATGACTATTATTTCATCATCATAGGGTTCATTTGACTCATGGTCCTCTTGGTATGCACATGGATCAACTCATTATTTTTTATCCTTTTGAAAATATATTCAAACTAATTTTTTTCTTCTCATGGATCTCTTGAGAAAGGGTGTATGGTGTGATGTTTGAGATGTGACAAAAAATCTCTAATTCATCCCAAAAATTATAATTTTCTAGCTCGAGAACTCCTTCCTTAATGATTATATCAAAACAGTTTGATTCCTTTCCTTCTTGTTCATAAATAAGAAAATTTATCTACTAAATATTAGCTCTTGAATATAATTTAACATAGGTTATATGTTCTAGTCATTATCTTCATCAAAGCAATAAGAAGGTTCATCAAACATAGGGAAAAAGAGCTCACCATGCTTACATTCTACATCCAACATTGACAAGTGAGTTTATCAATCTCATTTTTATATTGCTGGAAAAATATCATGTATGTGTGACCCATATCTTCTCCTTTAAATATGCCACCTTCAAGAGTCACTTCTTTAACCTTATTATCATGAAAACCTCCTAGAATAACCATCTCTTGAAATCTGATCTAACTACATTATTCATATTTGATAATGCCTTCCACCCTATGTTCATGATGATGATCACCATGATGATACTCATGGGGAGTAAATATAATGATTTCATCTTCATCATCACTCATAATATCCTCTTTATCAACCAAAAAATGTATTTTCTCTTGCGTATTTGCCTCCCTCAAAATATGTTCCTCTATAGAAGGGAATGAAGTGAAGGGTGAATGGATAGGTTCATGAGTTTGAAATTCAAAAGTTGGAGTATGGAAGGTAACATAAGGTGAAGGAAGTGAAAATGGAGTGTGGGAAAAATTAGAATACTTAGGAATGGACTTTGAAAAGAGGAAAGCACTAGTGAGCTCAGAATTATATTGGGAATAATAACTAGAGTATTCTTTGAGAAGCTCATGAGGAAGAGAAAGTAAACCTTGGGTTAAAATCAATTAATTCTCTTCTTTCCACTTGAATAACACTTCATCCACATCATATGTAGCTTGATAACTATCTTAAATGGGTGTATATGTGGTGTTTTTAGATATGGGATCTTTTATTGGGTCTAAACCTTCCATAACACCTTGACCAAGCAACCTCATTCTTCACTCTAATTATTCAATATGCTTGGCTAGATTCTCTTGTAAGATTATTTCTTGGAGATAATATGCATCATCATGATGATGATTATGAGAGGTTTGGCATGAAAAATAATAGGCTTCTTGAGGAAGGGTGGGAGGGACTTGAGGAGGACTAGCTTCATTTTCCACTTCATACTCTTGAACAATACTCTTCTCTTCTTTCTTACCCCATGATTCAACTATTTCATTCCAAATTATGATCTTAGGATTATAACTCTCTTCTTGAGGATAGGTATTAAATTTATCTTTCTCAAGGTCTTGAGCTAGTTCATGATATACATTTATATAACTTAGAGTCTTGACATCATGTTGAAGGACTTGAGGAGGCTGATGGAGACTAGGAAGAGTTTGCACATGCATAGGAAGAGTTGCTTGAGGATGGATGTGTTATTTTTAAAATAAAATAGGATGTATCATTTCAAATAAGGGATTATGATCTAAGGAATTGAAACAATTAGTTTTCATAAAAGGCTTTTCTAGTGTCCTTTGGTGTTAGACTGCTAAGTGTAATAGATTAACAACATGAGTAGTTAATACATTAGATGCGTTAGAAGGTTGGATCATTTTATTTTTGTGAGAAAGTGATATTTTATAGAAAGTATTTTATGTAAAAGAGGAAGGATTATTTTTTATATGAAAAATCTACTTTGGGATGGAAAAAGGCATACAAGGTTGATTGCCTTGAATGGATTGACTCCTCTATCTTACTAGTTTCTCTTTCATGGATTGTATGGCTTGAGCTCACTTAAACACTCTTCTTTATACATTAGATCTTGCTAGTGTCTATTTTTCTCATTAAACCTATCTATCTCCAAAATTTGATTTTCAAACTCCAACATGATCTCCCTAACACTCTTGTATTAACTAAGAGAAAGACAATTAGGAGAATTAATTAAGGTGATTCCATAAACAACATGAGGTTGATCAAAACTCTATGAAGGAATACAATGTCCATACTACTAAAAAATGTGATTATACATACCAAATATGATTTCTTGATGCACTAGGACTACTTGACTAGTTGATTCAACTCAGAGTCACCATTGGAGTTGATTGAAATGCCTCCAAAGGTTCATTAGTTGAAGAACACACGAAGAATTATTTAACTTCTTGGACATATTGTCCCACTAGGCATGCCAAAAACTATTGTCACTTGAATTCACACCTTTGAGGAGATGCTAAGATCTCCTCATCCAAGTGGCATAATGGATTCATCTCTCTTGCTATGGGTGATAATTTTATTAAGATGAATCTCTAGATAAGGGGCTAGCTCCCCTTGATGCACCTTTAAATCTCTCTATAATCTATCAATTCATGTATGAAAAGGGTTCAATAAAATAGCTAAGAAAACAAAAGAATTGATGAAACCAATGTTTATCTCCTCCTATTTGACTAAAAATATGCTACGTAAAGATTGACATAACTTTTCTCACACAAAACTCACAACTCCTTGTGGGTTATCACATCAGTGTTTCACATGTTAGATTCAAGAAGGCATTCGACATTTAGGAGATAAATGGATGATTCCAAGAAGGAATAAAGTCATGAATTAATTCTAAAATGTTTATACACTTAGAAAAAATACTGACAAGGACCTATAGTGACATTCTTTCTACACATTGGTAGACCATCAAGATTACAAGCTAGAAAAGACAATCCTTTACTAGATTAGACCAACAAGATTCAAGTCATCACTCAATAGTATATCATGTGAGTGGAAAAATAACTTGTATTATTTATTCAAGATTCTTTCGAGTACAAATCTAGATAGAGTTTTCCTAATAACCAATATAGGTTGCTCAAATGATCTAAGAGAATGCATATTTATAGTTTCAAGAGGTAGAGTGAGCAAAGGATGTGTAAGGGTCACTTGGACATGTGTCATCTTGAGAGAAATAGTTATGTTTGAATGTGGGAGAGAGATGGGTGAGATATGCCATGTCACCAAATAAATTAGTTACAAATGAATAAGTTACAACTAAACCAAATGCCTTAGTTATAATTTCCATTTGTTACCTTTATACTCACCTTCAGGTTCTTACTGAGCCTTTTGACACTAATGGCTATTTTTTTTAGTTTAAAGTTGACATTTTATGAGCCATCATCCTTCAAGTATTTTCTTAAAAAAAAAATTGCTTCCTTCATAATTCTTGTCTTCTTGTTTCCCTTGGACAATCTTTTTAAAAAAATTCTTTCCTTGAACTCCTTTTTCCCACGGTTGATTTGTTTCTACACTTTTCTCCTTCAGACTTATTGTCTCAGAACTTTTATCCTTTAGACTTATTATCTTGACACTTTTCTTGAAAGAATTCATTTGGATTTTTTTTTCCATTAATTTATTTGGGATATTGAATGACCTTTCAGCTTTTTGAAATGGACCATTTGGTTCTTTGTAATGTTCCTTCAATTTTCCTTGAAGTGAACCTTTGAGACTCTAAAATGACCTTTTAGCAATTTGACAAAGACCCCTTCATAAAATTTACAATTTCCCCTTCATCTTTTGGAAAGGACCCCTTTGAAAAAGTTATTTCAGATAAAATGTCTGAAAAAATTCCTTTGGAAAAGTTAAAAATTGCCCTTCAAAAAAGTTTCAAGTGTCCCTTTAGCTTTTGGAAAATACCCCTTCAAAAAAGCTGTTTCAAATAAAATGTTTGAAATAATTCCTTTGGAAAATTTTAAAATTTACCTTAAAAAAAGTTACAAGTGACCCCATTGGAAAAGATGAAATGCCCTTTGGAAAATTTTCAAATGACCCCTTTTCTGTAGAAGTGCCTTTTTAGGAAAACTATTTTGGACAAAATGTCTGAAACAATTTCTTCAAAAAGATTGAAGTGGACCATTTCATGAAATAAATATACCCTTCATAAAAATTATTTCAGACAAAATGTTTGAAATAATTCCTAACACATAAACAAAAAACTCAAAGACAAAACCTCCAAAAGAATGAACACTTAGTCAAAAAACAAAAGACCTGGAAGGATTACTATGAAAAGGCTTAGCAAAAGACCAAAACTAGACTTTTTGAAAGAGTTAGACTTGTACATTTGTTATGAGCTTATATAGAACACTTATTTTGAATGAAACCTATATACTAGACCTAGCCAAAGATATAGACTTAGGCAGCTAAGTTTTCAAATAAGGGTGCCCAATTTTGGCCTGAAGGGCCAAAATTTGGTCAACAAGAAACACTTACTCTTGAATATTCCAAGAAAATACCTTCATCAAACCTTGAATCAAACTTGCCTATGTCCTCATCATCTCTCTTGATATATCATTTACTCCAAGAGACATTAAAATGTTCAACACTTATAGGTCTACCATTCCATAATGTATATGGAGTCTTATCACCATTGATCCTAATCTAATCTATATTCAAAGTGTAAATTGTAGTGCTCACATCTTCTCTCTAATAGCCATCAGATAACTTAGACTCATTCAATATGGTGCTTGCCATTTCTCAAACTATTATGTTCTTTATTTCAACCACCCAGTTTTGTTGAGGTGTTATGGTAGTGTTGTCATCAAATTGTGCACCCTAGGATACTCTATGAGGTTATTTTAATTATAAACAATATGGAATCATCTCTCAAGTTGTGGGTGAACTTATAAGAGAGATGAATCTCTAGATTATGAGGGCTAGCTCCCTATATTCATCTTTAAGTGTTTGTCACCTAATCTAATGATTTCTTATGGGAAAAGGGTTAGGATTTTACATGAAAAGGAAACTGCACTAAAGAGGTGATACACCAAGACATATCCCATAGACTATCACACTCCTACTAAGAAACAAAGCTTCCCAAGACCAATTTTAGGCATTAAAGGATCCTAACATAGTGTTTCAATGTGAAAGTAGGCATACATAGGATAATCAACAAAATAACTAATCTAGGTGCATATTTCACACCATAGAGATAATTTTGTACTTGAAGAATATCTTAGTACATTCATACACTTCACATGACCTGTTAAAATTAGAACTCTTGCTTAAACATGAAGGATAAAGAGGAGTAAGGATGACACCATCACTTAGATCCATTATACATCATTAACACACTTATAAAAAAAATTATTAACTCATAATGAGACTTGTATTCAATTTTGAAATAAAAAATGAAATGTCATACCAGTAGGGCCTTCCCATACTAGTTGTGGTCTCCCTTTATAATAGCCAACATGGCTCAAACTTATAGAATTTTAGAAGAGAGAGAAGGGAAGTAAAAGAGGCACAAGTAAAAGTGTC
The DNA here is from genome assembly GCA_037957365.1 of Torreya grandis. Classification (NCBI taxonomy): domain Eukaryota; kingdom Viridiplantae; phylum Streptophyta; class Pinopsida; order Cupressales; family Taxaceae; genus Torreya; species Torreya grandis. Next base: position 1,185,941 of record JARHVA010004645.1, on the reverse strand, counting down.
CAAATGTGGAAATCAGTTAAAATTAATGTTAAAGGGGTGTAAGAAGATTCATGAAACTGATTTGCAAATCATTCTATCTCAAATTAACCTCTTCTCCAAGTGTGTCATAGCTATCTTCTCAATCATTCTCTCTTGTGAAACTACCTTCATGATGATATTTCAAGAGCACTTCAAAGAATTTTATGGATAAATGTTTCATAAAAATCAGATGTAAGAGATATAAATTAATTAATGTGGACATGTGTCCATCCCAAATTGAGCACCTTCCTTGATATGACATTGAAACTCTTCCACAAACATCTTTGAGTATTGAAATCCTTCTTGACAAGTGGCAAAAGGAAATATTTTGATCATGAGATCTCTTGGATAGTTATATTTACATACCAATGACACTTGGAAACCATCTTGAATCATCTCAAATATTTACATTACTTGTAATCATCAATTTCCCTCTTAGGTGTCACAAAGCCTCTTTGTCTCATTAGGCCTAATTTAGCCAAAATAGATAAAATTTGGATTTAGATAAATTGGTGAAATTTTTATTCATTAAAGTACTATTATAATCATATTTTACTGAAAATAATCCATTTTAAATCATCAATCTCTCACCAAGACTCCATTTTGCCTATAGAGCCTTCATTAGGCCTTGTCTTCTTGTAGCCCTAATTTTACACAAGTATCCTTGTGTAGGAGAATGTACATACATAAAATACTGAGTGAGATCATTTTTTATCACCCTTTTTCTCCATTTTTCTATGTGCCAAGTTTCATGGTTTAACAACCAAGGCAAGTGTGTTTGTTGATCCATTAATCCTTCTAATTAGGCCTAATTAGGCCTCTTTATCCTAGAAGATTAAAAATGCCTATTTTGTACTCCCACAAGTTTGAAATGTAAAAATGGAATTTTATTCACCTATTTTACCTCATTATCATCCCTCAAG
>JARHVA010004645.1:1157500-1182500 GCA_037957365.1 Torreya grandis | reverse complement strand
TATAGGTAGTTATAGGCAATTTTGAACTTGCTCAAAGTGTGGTAGGGTCCCTTAATATTTAATTTAAACTCAAATTAATACCTCGTATCATCATTCTTACCTTGTAACCTTTAAAAAACCATGTATAATTCAAATTATATCCCTATCTAACATGTTGGTTGTAGGCGTTTATTCTAGGCCTGTTGTACAAACATGGGTTTTCCATTGGTGATCAAAACCTCAAACTTAACATTTTATTTGTATTTTTTGATCAGGAGTGTTTTTTGAATCATTTAGGATGGTTTGAGATTAATTTCATAGTTATAATCTTCCATAATAATTTCAAAGTGAACTTTTCCATCAACCTCCTGTAGACATCACTACCTCTTTTTGGTGGGTTTGTAGCAACTTTCAGACCTTGAAAGTCTCATCTCCACTCCTCCTTTGCTCCTTAAAATTTAAATAGTTATTATGGGTGGATATGGATATTATATGAAACAAATAATCTCATTTTAAATTCCTTATATCATGAAAAATGTTAATTTAAAAAAGCTCAAGGATCTCTATCTGCAACTTTCAGGGACAAAAGAACCAATATAGTCCAATCATTATTTTGAAGGATAATTACACTTGTCATAGTATTATAACTCTCATTTCATGAAAAATATTAAATTTTTATATGTTAGGACTTCAAAAATTAACTTTATCATGTCATTCACTCTTTTCACCTCTATACAAACCTCTTGAACTTAAGCATAAGCTAATTATGAGCAGACGAGGCAATGAACAAGGAGATTATGGAATTTGGCTTTGGAGGAGTATGATAATTTTATATTTAACAAGGTAAAACAATTAAGACACATTTTAAATAATGAACCCAATCATATTATACATCTTCATGAGCTCTTTTCATGTTTCAAAACTCAGGTTACCCATCTATGGCTATAAGTTTGAGAAACAAACACAATTGGTAAATCTCCATCAAGGACATTGAGAGATTGGGTGTTGGATGATAATAACACCATGGAGGGGGAATATTTGGACCTTGAAATTCTCCATCATAATCACATAGCTCCATAGATTCCTAAAAATAAGAAACAAATGCACAACCAGAGCCCTCTTGAATGTAATTTGATAAAAAGCTTCCTCGAGTCAAACTAATTGTTCATAAAAGAGGAGTAACCAAATTAAAACTTATTATTATGAAATTTAATTAGATTTATATTAATATTCACCCATATAATAACTCTATCCAATTCCACATGTATTTCCCATGCTAAGTGATTGAATTTGGCCTTTCTTTGCTTATCAAGTGAAAATAGAGGAAAACAAGTTGTAAAATAACTTTCTTGCATTATCCTTGAAATAAAAACATGTAAATTACCTATGGTGAGGTGAATATTCACTCCACCACGTTTTTAACTAATGGTGGAATTGAGAAATCCATACAAGTGCCCAAAACTCTTATTTTTGAAAAAAAGTTGGCATTTCATGATCATAACAAACTTCTAGCTATCACCTGACTAATTATGATGTGATTTCAAATTATCAACATTTATATCCACCTTGAATACATTTTTTTAAACTCCCACCATCTATACAAGTCAATTAATTTTCTAGAAAAGTGGCCAAATAACCCTTTTACCACATGAAACCTAGAAAATGGCCAATTTGTGACTTGAAGACACCTTGAAACAATTCAAAGAAAATTTTGGGAAATTTTCAATACAATTTGGTATTTTTACTAATTTTGAATATCTTTGACCAATGTTGAATTTGGTTCACTGAGCCAGTACAAAGATGATGGGTTTCATCAAGGATTAGGGAAAGGGTGAGTGAAACATTTAGGACAATAGATTACCCCATATGGCATATGAAACTTTCTCTAAAAGTGATAAATAGTAGGACTTGATCTAAATTTGACTTGGGGTCAATTTTGGTCACTAGGTAGATGAGAACTATCTTATTGTTCCATTAACCTCATAAAACTCATAAAACTCATTTGAACAAAACTCTCCTCCTTTATCAAATCTAAGGCTTTTGATCTTCACATTCATATCATTTTCAACCAAATCTTTGAAGTTTTTGAACTTTCCTAGAGCTTCTAACTTCTCCTTCAAGAATTCTACCCGAGTGATTCTTACAAAGTCATTTATAAGGAACATGAAGTATCTATCACCTTGAATACTTTTAATCATTGTAGGACCACATAAATCAGTATGAATTAGTTCTAAAAGTCTATTAGTGTAATATTATTTAGACTTGAATCTCCTCCTAGTCTACTTACCATATTGAATTCCTTGTAAAGAACATCTCCAGGTTTATAGATTTTGGGCATATTCTTCATAGATCCCTTGGAGCTGATCTTGACTAGATTTTTAAAGTTCATATGACCTAGCCTCCTATGTCATAGATATCTTTCATCTACCTTTCTCATGAATCACTTCTCTTTTGTGATCTCATTTAGTACATAGAGATTGTTATCAATTATCTTGGCTTTGGCAATAAATATTCCTAATTTTACTCTCCTTATCTCACATCCTTTGTCATGAAACATTACAATTTTTCCTTTAGTGAACATTTGACTTACACTTAATAGGTTGTGTTTCAATCCATCTACATATAACACATATTCTATCTTAGTATTCCCATTTTCTAAGCTCAAAGCACCTTTTCCAATTATTTTAACATATGTGTTATCCCCAAACATTACTGAACCTATGTCATTCTTATTCAAAGTGATGAAATTTAATTTATCTCCTCTCATGTGACTTGAACAACCAATATCTATGTGCCACTTAAAATATTCATTCTGAGTAGGAAAAGTAGTTTGGGTTATCATAGATTCTTATCCTCTAGCTTCTTGCTTCTCTTCTATAGGGTTTGCTTTATTGATCCATTATTTAGTGTCATGACTCCATATCTTCTCAAAATTACTAGTTTTCCTTATATATTTTGTCTTACACTCTCTTTTAATGTGTCCTCTTTGGTTTCAGTTATAACATATAATTCTACTTCTCCATCCATAGTTAACAACTCTATGTCCAAATTTACCACATTAGAAATAATAACCAATAAAGGAATCCACATACTATGATTGTTTAACCTTATTTTTATTTTGATGAAAATAAGATGATACACCAATCCCTTTGATATATTTTGATGGAGAAAAAAATTTATTAGCTTTTTGATGACTGACTTCAAACATGACATCTTCTGCATAGGTCTTGATTCTACTAGTTTCCTCACTCCTTGATTGATCAATGTATTTTGGGATTTGACTCTTCATGAACTCCTTTTTTTATTATCTAAAGTTAAGACCTATCATATCATAAAACGATCATAGACTATCTAAGATATTGTTAAGTTTTCCTTTACTTTCCTCAAATTTTTGATAAGTCCTTATCTTGATTACATCTTGATCAACTTGTGCCTCTAAATTCCTTACATTCATTCTAATATAGGTGAATTATTCCATATGATCCTTCTCTTTTGTAAAAAAATCACAATATGTTTCATTAACTATGGATAGATCCTCATTGTAATCATAAAAAACACTTTCATTACCAAAATCCATACTTGTGGTCTAAAGATCTACCTTAGACTATTAGGATTGCTTAAGTGACTAAGATATGATACCAATTATATCAGGTATAACCACTAAGAGTGGGGGTAAATTAGTGTGAAAACTCATTCTTTGATTCCGTATATCATTCATTAATCAATTAAATAGTTCTATAAATATATCAGTTTATAAACAATCATTCATATGAGTAAGAAATGGAAACACAACACATGAACACAAGATATATGTGGGAAAACCTCTTGGGGAATAAAAACCATTGATTCAAAACTTGGAATATAGTCTTATAATTAATTAATTAAAACTTTAGTGAGGTGCTAACCACACAAGAAGTACCAAGCCCTCACTCGTTAATCATCAACTCAACTAGTCCTTTAACAAGCTCCAACCTACAAGGAGGCTCAAAACCTGTAGGTAACCCAACACCAACTCAGATATATTTAATATTTAATCACATTTTTAAAAAAAATTATCACTCAAATAAAGATGACCTCCTTATTTTACTCTGCTCACTCTTCTATCTCTCTCAAGTGGCCTATTAGGCCTACTCACTCAACTAGCCCTTTCTTTGGCAGAATTAAGTCAAATGACTTTGCTCAAAACCTATGAAAACATAGTTAGATCTTAATTTAATATTCAAAACACATTTTTATTATTTTAAATCCCTTTACCTATTTTCAAACACTTTATATCCTTCCCTCATATGCTTAATATTCTAACTAGTAAAAATAGGCCTTGTATTTATACTTGACTCTTGATCTTAGCCATCTTGGTCAGACAAGAACCTCACTAAACTTGGATCACCATTGAAATAGATCGATACACATGTTTCAAAATTTAATCAATCACTACATATGTTAGTCACTACCCTTAGGGGCCAAAACCACCACTAGGACTAATAGAGACCTAATGTGAATAGGCCTTCTCTAAGCACATGTTTCACTAAGACCTCCTTAGAACACTTTGAGCCTCTAAAAATAGATGAAACATTTTTGAAATGAATAAAACATACCCCAGATAATCTCACCTTATGTTCCTAATACCATTTTATTGGAAATATGATTGACATTGATGTCAAAAGGGAGATCATCAGCATTATGCATGTCATTTATGTTTAAGGAGTGCTTATGTGCATGAGTGGAATTCATTACATTATTTACATTGATCATCTATACATTTTGGGTCTATAGAGAAAATTTGAGAATTTAATTTACTGACATCACCATTTCCATGTATGGATGAGTCTGGGGGAGCTGGTCATATGGTTATGGTCACATTAGTCCTTAGTTGTTATGTATCATATTTAAATTCATGCATTGAAGTGTAGTAGAAGATATGGGGATGAAATTTTGGTTACTTAGATAAAATTCACTAAGTTTATATACTTATCCAAATTTTCAAAAGGGTTCAGTACAGCCAAATAATCATATTCATGAGGTCAATGTTCACACATATGGAGGTGCCAGGACAAAATGATCATATGGGTTTGTTCATTTTTGTGCCTAGTTTCTACATGATAAATCTTAGGTCACACAATATAGTATGATAAAATATATGATTTAGCAAAGTTAGGCTGCCAAGTACTTTGGTAATGTTTTTCAACACTTAGTCAAATTTACAGGTTGCAAGATAAAGCTAAATAAGCACTTTGATGATGTCATATCTTGCACATATGAAGTATTAAGGAGAAAATGGATTTATGTATGGAATCCCATATGTAAGAGGATATTATGTGCTAAATTATAGGTCATGTGACTAAGTGAAACAAGAGTTATGCAAGTGTAAAGATAGTCATCTAAATACATTTAAATGGTACCCATACTTAGTCAAATGTGCACAAGCTCCTATAGAGCTTTCATTGTTTTACAAAGATCAGTAATGGAAATTTGTAAAGGAAACAAATAAAAGATCTATTATGGTTTTCTCATGAGCATCTTAGACATATGGTACACAGGTTCAGATGAGGAATGATGAGCCCAAAATTGAATTATCTTTGCTTTCAAACATGTTAGGGTTTCTTAGTAAAACTTTAAGGGTTTAAGTCATGGTGTAAACAAACATTTTATATTTTGATGTTGAATAGATATAGTTGGGACCTGATAACTTAAGTTGTAACTTAATTCCTTCCCATCATTATGAAATCGACCCCTTTGACCTTGAAATTACCGACTAAAATAGTGATCAAAGTTCCTAATATTTCCAAAGTCCTTGAATTATTATTTATCCTAGATTGATCAATGGATAGAAATTTTTCATATGTTTAAGATCCATTGATGTTCAAAAAATTCAAAAATGTCAAAGGCATCTCTAAGTAAATAAATAAGTGACAAGTGTCACATTCACGAAGATTGTTAGATAGAGACCTAATAAGCATAAGCTTGTCATATTTAATAAGTTCTAATGATGAATGGTTGATCATGCAAAGGAGATATAATAGAGTGAGTGGACTCAGTGAGTTAATGTGCTCAAGGTTTATTGACATAGTGGTGAGTTAAAGACCAAGCAAGTTTGAGAATATCAATTGAGCGTAAGAACTCCAAAGACTTAAGAAGTAACAATATGGGATAAAAATCTTGATGTTTAACATTAGGATAGAAGTAAATATCATGCTATTTTAAAGATATAATGACACATGGGAGCTTGAATCAAATGATCTAATATATGTATATTAAACTTGAATAATTAAAGTTTGGAAGTGTACAAAGATTGAACAAAGATCATGAGCCTATCATAGATCAATCAAATGGATGCATTTTAAAGTTGAGATATTTAAATAAAGACCATTATATCATGGTGCCAAATTTAATATTAATGATCTATATTTAAATATATGATTATTCTAATAATTAGATGTAGGAACATGAAAGTAAGCCATGAATCACAACACAAACAATGAGTTTGATTATTGTAATTGATCAAATCTATGTAAATGTGCATGTGCATCAAAAATAGAGTATAACAAATGCTATGAATAGTAATGAGACTAGAAATCATGATAGTGGTGCTTGATTTCAAGACACAGGAAACTTACAGTTCAAGAGATAATGAATTTTGTCCAGAATATAGTGTGATGCATTTGTAAACAAGTCTGAACATAGTAAAGATATGGAACCCTAGATCAATTTATTATATGTATGACATATAAGACATAGGCAAAGGCTACTAGATCTATTACCATTTTTATTGTTATTTTTATTGATTAGATTCAAATAGAGAGAGAGGTAGAAATCAAAAGTTAGATTAAGTGTGTCAATTGAGATATATCTAGACATAGAGATAGAAAGGTAGAGAGGAAGAAAGGCACACAAACATAATGTGTATATCATGAATAATTTCATATTATACCTATAATTTAACATAGATTATTGGATTCTATAATGAATAAAAGTTGTGATTTGGAGTTGTAGCTTCATTATATATCTTATAGGTTGGTGCCATCAGATAAGCTGAGTGGGTGCTTAGATTAGGGAGTGGGTACTTCCTTAGAGTTGAAGCTCTTAAATCAAGGGATTTGTGTCTTTTTAGTGTTGGTTCCCTCAAACATTATAACCATTAAGGTTACTTATTTTTAGGATAGATTAAAATGGTATATTTTAGTAGTTATTCTCATGGTGGTTTTTCCCATATTGTTTTTCCATGGTATATCTTATGTTGTGTCTATTTATGTGTTTAATATCTCTATATATAGTTTTACTTTTCATTAAAAGGTTTTGAAAAAGACTAAGTTAATTAATATACTAATTCACCCCCTCTTAGTATTTAGTTGTGTTCCAATAATTAGTATTCGAGCCTTGCTTCCTTAAAATAAGCTTAATCAGCTTAAGTAGATCTTAGAACATTGAACACAAATGGTTAGTTAAGAAGGATCTTCATCAAATAAATCATCTTTATTTGATGGATCAAACTATGAATTTTATATCATAAGAATGGAAGCATATCTATCTTCATTAGGTTTTTATGTATAGATGTCTATTGTGAATGGATATGCAACTCCTTCTACAACTCTTATTGATCAAGCTACCAATAAAGCATATGAGAGCAATGCTAAGGCTAAGAATGTCATTTTGTGTGGATTGTCTAATTTAGAGTTTATCAAAGTGATGCATTTTAAAAATTCACAAGATATATAGAACAAAATAAAGATAATATATGAAGGAGATGACAAGGTAAAGTAAGTCAAGCTACAAACATACAAAGGCAATTTTGAAAGCCTTAAAATTAATGAGGAAGAGAAAATTAAAAACTAGCTCCTGAGAGTGGATGAAATAGTCAATGCAATCAAAGGCCTTGGGGAAGAGATGAAAGAATCAATCATTTTTAAAAAGGTCCTAAGATCTCTATCATCAAGGATGACTCTAAAATATCTATAATGGAGGAAGTAAGAGATCTAGATAAACTCACTATTGATTAGTTACATGGAACCTTCAATGCCTATGAGATAAGAATGAGAGAAGCAAACAATTTCAATAGAGAATTTGGATTCAAAGTATCCAACCAAGTAAAATTAAAAGCATCCTCATCCAAATCTAAAGATACTGATAAAGAAGAAACCAACTTTATTAGAAGATTAAAGAGAGGGTCTGGATAGCACAGATGTAAGTTGCCCTTTAAATTCTTTAATTTTGGTAAAGTAGGACATTTTTCTACTAATTTCCCTTACAATAAAAAGCCTAACTTTGAGAAAGAAGAGAATAGTAAAAAGGTGAAACCTCACTATTCTAATAAGAAGAAATTCTTCAAAAATAAGAAAGATCTATACACAAAATAAGATAATGAATTAATGGATGATAGTGATAGTTCTAATAATGATCACAATTGTGATTTTATAGCTAAGGAAAAGGAAGTCCTATTCATGAAAATATAATCATCTTCTATAGATCAAGAATAAGTTAAAGACTCAGACGAATAATATGTAGGAGAAGTGAATCTAGAGTGTGAGCTCATCTATGCTTTAAAATAAATTAACAATCTAAGAAAAGAGATCTAAAAATAAAATAAGCTTAGAAAAAACGAATTTGATAAAATGTCCAAAAGTCTTAAAAAATATGATCAGATGATAGTAAGCCTAAAGACATAAGTTAAAGAGGCTAAAATAATAGAAGATGCAGTCAAACTTTAACTAAAATATAAATTTGATGAGTGCATGAAGTTAGAAGCAGAGATAGTCACTTTGAGAAAAGAGATTAAGAAATATAAAGGACAACTTGATAAAATTATGAAGTTGATATGAGGATTAAACATTCTTGAAGAATTGATAAACTCTCAAAAGCCTTCAAAAGAGAGATTAGGTTTTGGTTATGAAAAATTAAAAAGTTCCATAACTAGTACATCTACTAACCGATATGAAAACTTCAAAGGAAAATGAGAACAGGGAGAAAATAAAGATAAAATTTGAAAGGACACAAAGATAGACACAAGCACTATTGATGTGAAGATAGTTGAAGTTAAATTTAAGCTTGAAGAAAAGAAGATAAAGGTAGTTGATGCAAATGGATACACAAATGTGAGAGACTTGAAGAAGCAAGAGTTTAGAATATTTCCTTATATTTCATCAATAAATCCTATGAATAGGTATTCCTCATCTTTCTATAGTTATTGTTATACCTATAATTAGTTTTTTCATAGGGCTACTGATTGTAGAGTTATACCTAAAAGGAGAAAATATATTAATTATATAAATTCATTTCCTTCCTTGTTAGATACAAATTTAATATACTATAATTACAATAATTTTAGTCACATATCTAAAAAATTTAGATAATTAATTTAAGACTAAAAACTCAAAGTAAAAAGAAAGGCATGCCTCTCAGTGTGAACAAAGGTTCACAAGTTTCTAAAAAGGAGAAAAATAAGTCAAATAAGAAACCCAAGGAAATGTGGAAAGTGAAAAATTTATATATGATTGTTCAAACTTCACTCTATGTCAAGGAGAAAAATTTATGGGTGATAGATAGTGGTTACTCAAAGAATATGACTAGTGATAAGAGCTAGTTCATCAAATTAATAAAATGTAAGGAAGGAGTTATCAACTTGGGGGACAACACAACAATAAAGATCAAAGGTAAAGCAAGCTTGAACATAAATGGGAAACTACCTATACATGATATCATTTCTATGGAAGGATTAAATCATAATCTACTAAGTGTCAACCAAATGTTTGATAATGGATGTAGGGTCACATTTAATGTAAAAGGTTATAATTTCAAGAGATCTATAAAACTAGTTATATAAGGAAAAATAACTAAAAGTAATATCTATAATTTTTTTGAAGTGAATGGTAATAGTTTCCTAATAGGAAAGATTGATGAGAGTTGTTTATGGCATAGAATAATGGGTTATGTTAACTTTGATAACATAGTCAAAGTGAGCTTAAATAAGTGTGTCAAGAGACATGCCCAAAATAACCAAACTTATAGACACCACTTGCAAGGAATGTCAAATGAGCAAGTAGACAAGGGTCAAAATTCAAAAAAAGGAGTATGCAACTAAAAATCCTCTAGAATTAGTTCATACTGATCTATGTGGTTGTACTAATATAATAGGATCTAAAGGAGAGAGATACTTCATGTTATTTATAGATGATTGCTCAATAATGAGATGGGTTACCTTTTTGAAGGATAAGTCACAAGAATTTTAGAGATTGAAGATCTTTAGGTCCATGGTGGAAAATGATATTGGATGAAAAATCAAATGCTTAAGATCTAATAAAGGTGGATAATTCACCTCAAATGAGGTCATAGAGTATTATAACAAGTATGGGAGAAGAAGGCATTACTCTACAATAATAAATCCATAGTAGAATGGAGTTGTTAAGAGAAAGAACATGATAGTCAAAGAGATGGCTATAAAAATGCTAAAAAAGGCCAAGTTACCTGATACATACTAGAGAGAAGCATTCCAAATAGAATTATACATATTAGATAAATTTCAACTGAGGGTACACTATGATAAAACTCCCTATGATCTATGGTATGGAAAGCCTACCTCTATTAAGTACTTTAGAGTGTTTGGAATAAAATGCTACATCAAGAGAAAGGAGGACAAATTAGGAAGCTTTAAATCAAGATTTGATGAAAGAATATTTCTTAGTTATTTCACTCAAAGCCAGGCTAATTTATGTTACAATAAAAATGTAATACAAGATTTTAGATAACATCAATGTCAAGGTTGAAGAAGGATTGAAACATGTTGAACCTGACAAGGAAATGAGTATTGAAGAATTAGATCCTAAATAAGAATAATATAATTAAGAGGTTGAGGAAATGAATGAAAAGTCACCTCCAAGATTTGTTCAAAATGATCATCCTATAGAGTAGATCATTGGTAATAAGAATGAAGGAATTTAGTCAAGGAAAAAAGTTACACAAAATAAGGAGAAAGTAAGTTTTGATTTATTGTTTGAAATTGAGCCTAAGATATATGTTGAAGTCACTAAAGATAAGAATTAGATAAAATCCATGGATGAAAAATTGAGCCAAATTGAAAAGAATAAAACTTGGTGGTTAGTTTTAAGACCCTCAAAAAGGAATGTGGTAGGTACAAACTAGGTCTATGGAAACAAGATAAATGAAGATGGAGATGTTATAAGGAATAAAAAAATATTGGTGTACAAAATATATGTACAAGTGGAGGGCATAGATTTTGAGGAAATATTTGTTACAATTACTAAATTAGAAGCCATAAGAATGTTTCTAGCATTCTCTATTTATAATAAGTTCAAAGTATATCAAATGGATGTTAAGTTTGCTTTCTTGAATGGGAACCTAAAAGAGGAAGTCTACATATAATAACCTAAAGGTTTTTAGAATTCAGAACAAGAAGATTATGTATGCAAACAAAACAAAGCACTGTGTGGTCTAAAATAGAAATGTAGAGCATGGTATTAAAAATTGGACCAGTACTTGTAATAATAAGGTTTTTAGTAAAGGATGTATAGACATTAATCTATAATTCAAATTATAAGGTGAGCATATGTTGATTTTTGTTGTTTATGTAGATGGCATCATCTTTGGTGGTAGAAATAGTAAAATGTGCTAATAATTTACTACACAAATGCAAAGTGAGTTTGAGATGTCTATGGTTGGAGAACTTTCTTTCTTCCTTGGTCAAAAAATAACACAAAATGATAAAATTATTATTATATCCCAAACCAAGTATGCAAAATAAAATCTCAAGAAGTCTGGAATGGAAGATAGAAAACCAGTTAGTACTCCCATGATTACTAGTTATAGGTTGAGTAAATAGGATGAGTCCCTTGTTGTAAATTAGACTATGTATACATAAATGATAGGTATCTTATTATACATAGTTACGTCAAGACCAGATATCATGCAAGAAATGTGCATGGGTGAAAGATTTAAAGCTATTCCTAAAGAGTCACATGTTAATACAGTGAAATGAACCTTCAGATATATCAAGAGCATAATTTACTATGGCTTATGATATCTTACAAGTGAATATTTAACTTTGACATCATACATATGTTGATTGAGAAGGAAGTGTGGATGAAATAATAAGCACTAGTGGTGGTGTATTTTTCCTTCAAAAAAAACTTGTTTCATGGCTAAGCAAAAAAAGAGAGTCAATTACTCTTTCTACAGTAGAAGCAAAGTATGTAGTAGGAATGGCATGTTTCACTCAAGTCTTATGGATGAAGAAAACACTTAAATACATTGAGGTAGAGAACAAGTCACATATCTCTATTCTTTGTGATAATTCAAGTGATATTAATCTATCAAAAAATCTAGTGATACATTCTAGAACCAAGCACATATCTATCATGTATCACTTCTTAAGAGAGAGGGTTTTAGATCAAGAGGGCACAATGGAGTATGTGCCAACTCAAGATAAAATTGCCAAAATATTCACCAAACCTCTTCCCAAGGAATAATTTGAGTATGTGAGATAGAAGTTGGGATTAGTGGCTCCTACATCACATCACTAGATCCTAGTGATAGGTAATGAGTACAGGCGGAGTCTCATAGAATCTTTATTTATCCTTGGAAGAAGAGATAAAAGGCAACTCAGGTATACATACTTTTGAAAAGTTATAATGATTTTATAGTTGTATATTCTAGGAAAAAATCCTTTATCTGATAAAGGGGATAAACATTTGGACATATAGTTAGAAAGAGTTCACCATTGATGACAAAGGGGGAGAAAAAGAGAAAATGATCTCTACAAAAGTTTGGACAAAAAGTGCAAATGTAAAATAATTAGATAAAGTGTCCAAGTTGAGTATTAGGAAAATGTGCCATTGACTAAGGGAGAGAATGTTTGGTATTAATATCTTCAGTTCATACCCATCAAAATCCAATGCAAGTAATGCTAGAGAAGGAGTAGAATATTAGAAGATCAGAGGATTTAGTTTGCAATCAATGACAAAAGGGGATATTTTTAGAAATATGATTGTAATTAATGTCAAAATGGAGATCATTGGAATTATGGATGTCATTGATGTTCAAAGAGTGCTTGTGTGCATGAGTGGAATTCATCTAGTTCTTTATATTGATCATCTAGACATTTTGGGTCTATAGAGGAAAATCTGAGAAGGTAGTTTTCTAACATCACCATTACCACTTGTGGATGAGTATATGGAATCTGGTCATATGATTATTATCATGCTATTCCATGGTTGTTATGCACCAAATTTGAAGTCATGCATTGAAGCACAATATAATATATGGCAATGCAAAGTTGGCTACATAGACAAAATCAACTAAGTTTCTATACTTAGACAAATTTGCAAAAGAGTTCAATAAAGTAAAGTAAGAATATTGATGAGGTCAACATTCACACATATAGAGGTGCTAGGAAAAAATTATCATATGGGTTTGTTCATTTTTGTGCCTAGTTTCTACATGTTGAATCTCAAGTCACGTGATGTATCATAACAAAAGATATGCTTTACCAATGTTAGGTTCCCAAGCACTTTGATAATGTTTTCCAACACTTGGTAAAATTTATAGCTTGTAAGATAAAGCTAAGTAGGCACTTTGATGATGTCATATATTTCAAATATGAATTCTTAAGGAGAAAATGGATTTATGGATGGAATCCTATATGTAAGAGGATCTTATGTGATAAATTATAAGTCATGTGACTAAGCACAACAAGAGTTATGTAAGTGTAAAGATAGCCCTCTAGGCATATTTAAATGGTCCCCATACTTAGTAAAATTTGAATAAAGACCTAACAAAATTTCATGTTTTTACAAATATCATTAATGGATATTTTCAAAGGAAACAAAAAGATTTATTATGTGTTTCTCATGAGCTTCTTAGATATATGGTCCACATGTTCAAATGAAGAGTGATGAGCCCAAAATTTTATTATATTTACTCTTAGAAATGTTAGGGGTTTTTAGTAAAACCCTAAATTTTTAATTCATGGTGTCAATAGGCATTTTCTATTTTGATGTTAACTAGATATAACCAGGACCAACTTAAGACTTTGTCATCATTGTGAAACCAACTGATTTGACCTAGCAATTACCAGCTCAAGTAGTCATCAAAGTTCTTACTAGTTCCTAAGTCCTTGAATTAGTATTTATCATAAATTTATAAATTGATAACTCTTAATCATAAATTGAATATTTAATGACACACAACAAAGTGAAAAATGTAAAAGGCACCTTCAAGTAAACAAGCAAGTGATAAGTGTCACATTCATAGAGCCTTCAGATAGAGACCCAATAAGTGTAAGCTTGTCAAATTTAATGATCAAACTTGTCAAAAGAACTGATGGTGAGTGGGTGATCATGTAAATTAAGATTTAATGGAGTGAGTGGATGTAATGGGATAAAGTTCTTAAGGTTTATCGACACAGTGGTGAGGTAAAGATCGAGAAAGTTTTAGATCAATGAAGCATAAGCATTCCAAAGACTCGGGAAACAATGAGATGTGATAAAGAGTTTGAAATTTAATTTCAACACAAAATTAAAGATCATGCTAGTTTTAATATCTAATGGCACATGGGAGCTTAGATCAAATGATCTAACAGATGCATTTTAAAATTGAATAGTCAAAGTTTGGAAGCATACAAATATCTAATAGAGAGCATGATCCTATTAGAGATCGATAAAATTGATGCATTTTAAAGTTGATATATTTGAATAAATACCATTAGATCATGGGTCCAAACTTAATATCAATGATTTATATTTAAAGATATGATCAGTCTAACATTTAGATGTAGGAACATGCAAGTAAGCCATAAATCATGACACAAAAAATGAGTTTGATTATTGTAATCAATAAAATCTATATAAATGTGAATGTGAATAAAAAAATATAGTCTAACAAATTATATTAATCATAATTAGACTAGGAATCATGGTATTAGCGCATGATTTCAAAACATGGGAAATATACAATTCAAGAGATAATGAATTGAGTCCAGAAGAGAGTGTGATGTGTATGTAAACAAGTTTGAACATAACGAAGATATGGAACCCTATATAAATTTATTATATATATGAAATCTAGGACACATGAAAAACCTATTGGATATATTGTTATTTCTATTTATATTGAGTAGATTCGAATAGGGAGAGAAATAAAAAGAAAATTTTTGATGAAGTGTGTCGATTAAGATATATCTAGACATAGAGATAGAGGGGAAGAGAAGAAGAAAGGCACATAGAGATAATTTGTAGAGTATGAATAGTTTTAGATCAGAACTATAAAAAATAATAGAGGATTGGAATATTTTATGAATCAACATTATGATTTGGATTTGATGCTTCATTATAGATCTGATAAGTTGGTGCCATCAAATAAGTTGAGCGAGTGCTCAGATTAGGGAGTGAGTGCTTCCTTAAAGTCGAAGATCTTAAATCAAGGGATTGGTTTCTCCTTAGGTTTGGTTCCCTTAAAAATTTTAAAAAATGAGTTTATTTGTTATGATGTTGGATTAAAATAATAGATTCTAATAGTTATTTTCATGGTGGTTTCCCATATTGGATTTTCCAAGGTATATCTTGTGTTGTGTCTATTTGTGTGTTTAAGATCTCTGCATGTAGTTTTATTATACATAAAAAGGTTTTGAAAAGGAATAATTTAATTAATATATTTATTAACCCCCCCACCTCTCAGTATTTATTTTTTCTAACACATTTGGCTCTTTTGACTCCTTGATCCATCCAATTAGGTCTACTCATAAATAGTCCTCACTACCAGAAAGTTTGTATCATAAATCCAATGCATATACTTAACTTTAAAAAATAAACCAATAATTAAACCACATGGATAGGATATTTATGACCTAAAAAACATCCCCAAGTGATTTATTATTCACCACATATGCCAAAACACATCAAGAACACTCATGTAAAAGGCTTAATTAGAACAGTTAAACACTATCAACATATAGTCAAGAAATTTTGACTCTCCATACTTAAACATGGAATTATTATGAATATAAATAAATTAAAATGAGAATATTATAAATATATAACACATTTATGAGAATTTTATCCTTAAAATTATTGCAAAATGACTCAAAAAAATCATTCTCACTCACACATAGAAAACTACCTATAGCTCCAAAAAACACAGTCATGAGAATCAAGATTTAGAACACCTCTGTGAACACTTTTATAAAATTAAATTGGGTTTTAATGATACATAATCATCATTATAAAATATTTAAATATATCTTTTTCAAATTTCAATATCAATATTGGTCTTATAGACCAATCTCACATCTTTACCCTACCCATACTTCACTGTGTTAGACAAGTCACTTTGATGATGACATTTTTATTATGTATGAGCATCATAAAAAATTATAAATAAATTTAATTTAAATATAGGTATTTAAAAATTACCCCATTTATTTTTATCCATCCTTGATCCTCTAAAACTAATCCCTAATATCATTCGCATTATTGCCTAGTTTTCTCATTGTCTTGCTCATTAGGGTTGTTTAGTGATAGCTCAACTTCCATGACTAGTTTAGCCTATTTAGGGTATAAAAATTGATCATAAAATTACATGGTAATAATTTATAATTATCACACATCATCCTCCATCCATCGTCATGATTTGATCTAGTCAACCCTATTTTATACATTCAAATTCCAAGAAATAAGGAGTTTCTTTTAGTTTCTACTCACTATCATGACAAACCAAAACCACCTGGAGAAACTTAAAAGACTAATTTACATGTAAAAAAATTAAAAATAGTTCCATAAAACCATTATAATACATAAATATTAATATATTTCCTATTATATCATTATGAGAGTTTTAGGAGGGTTTTGACTGGTTTCTCTTCCTAGCAATCATTCATAAAAGATTGAACCTCAACTCTAAAAACAATGCTAGGAAAATAAATATAGGTAAATTAAAAAAGTAAATAAGATTATTATGATCCAATGTAATTTTTTCACCATCCAACGAGCATAATAATAAATTAATTTTTAGGTCTATAATAGCCCATTCTATATACATAAAGGACTTCAACACCAAGTTTCCTACTTTTTTTATTTAGGCATTGACTTAAAAATTGGTTAAAATACTTAATAAAAAATTTCACACCTTTTTAAATTCTCTTAATATCTCTAACATATTGGGAAATAATCTTGACCCCTTATTAGGCCACTTTGGGTCACTTTGCACACTAGACTTTGAATTTCTACTCATACTTGGACCATGATCACACATTGAAACATCTTGGACTACTAAAAAAACCTCATAAACATGTAAAATTAAATCATACCATGCTTACATAATACAAAACGTCTTTTCATAAGTTAAAAATTTCTCAACTCATCATGTTACTAGACCTATGTCTTCTTATTAGGTCTCTTAAGTACATGGATTATGAACTCAACATCAGAAATAATAAAGACAACACAAAATGAAAAAAATTACACTTTCATGATATCAATGAAAAATTCATGCATATCTTAGAACACATTCTCTACACACATTATAATCTTGTGTTGATGAATATTTATCCCAATGTGGGAGATAATCAATTATTGTAATGAAATAGTGTGAACCAGTATGCCATTTAGATAGATTGATGGGGATAATAAAGTCAATAGACCATTTATCAAATTATTATTGTGATAGAATAGGATGTAATGGCATATATCTTTGTATCTTGGAAAAGTGTAGGTCACTATAGACTATCTAACAAAACTTTTTATGAAATAGCCTCACTTGCATAATTTTATCCAAAAATAACTTAATTTATATCAAAAATCACATTAAGGTTCTCATGTTTCATGACATAATGTCCAATGACTTCATTTTAGCCAAGCTTATATAGGTCACCTCTGATGATTTAAAATGGTGTCGTGTGAATAGCTAGTTGCTTCTTAGCCTATGTACTTAAATGACTTGGAGATGTGCTAATAGTTAAAATGGATTATATGTATTATAAATACTCAAAAACACATGATACATAAAAAACCTACATGTCAAGTAGGTCATCTCTGATGGTGTTTACCAGTTCACTAGAATCAATTCTTGAGAGATGGTTAGAGCCATAATTGGCCTTACTATGAGTAACCACGATGGAGAACTAGAATTCTAAGAATAACATGATATGACATAAAATTCAACCATGTAAAATGGGTTTATTAACCACATACTTCAAATTTTAACAAATTTTGTAGAACATAATAGGAGTTTCCAACAATTTTTTTAATAATTTGTATAGAGCACAAACCATAGAGAGTGTTTCATGTTCCGTGGTGGTATAGTTACTTTTGGATAGAGTAAGATTCCTAATTTCAAAATAAATAGGGTGATCTAGATTACCTTCTCCAAGATGCATAAGTATTTTACTAATGGACATATAAAAAGCATTGACATGGACATGAAATGGTTTAGTCCAACCAGGGAATTGGAGAATCATTATAGTGACAAACTTTTATTTTAAGGTTACAAAATATTATTGACATAAGTGGGTCCAAATTAAGTTTTCATTATGTTTCAAGAGATATTATAACAATGCAAAAATCCTTGCATAATGTTAGATAAATTTTCTATAATATCTATTATGACCTAGAAGTCATAAACCTCTCATTGGATTGTTAGTGCTACCAGATGGAAGACAATGGAAACCTTAGTGGGGTCTAACAGAATTTCATCTCAACATAGAATGTGACAAAGGAAAATAACACATAGAGTAGATAAAAGGCACTTTTCAAGTTGAGAGTGATTTAAATCATTATATAGTGCTCAAACATAAGCTTGAGATTAGAACAATGGTCTTTCACCAAGATGTATGCTATCCAATCATCTAGGTAAACTTGAAGGAGATTATGGATAAATTCTTTAAATTCCTCAATGGCTATTTTGGAGAATACAATAGGTGTGTTATTTAACCTAAAGAATATGATGGTGTATGCAAAATACCCCCACTACATGGCAAATTTAGTCTTATGTCTATCCTCATATGTGATCTTGACCTGATGGTATCCAATAAACCCATCTATGAAGGTGTAAATTTCATACCTAGTGACACCATTGAGGATTTTTTTGGTGAAAGGCATTAGGAAAGGATCAATAACATAATATATGTTAAGTACCTAATATTCTACACAAATTTTGATGTACCCATCTTTTTTATGCTTATCACCATGGGTCTAACCCACTCAAACTCATCGATAAGAGTAATAACTCCTACACATAACATACTATCAATTACTTCTTTAACTTGTGAATATAAATTTATATTCATTTGATATGGCCAATTCATAAGTCCCTTCAACCAGTTTGATATGTATTTTACATAATGATGAGTGAAAACCTTTCATCTCACTATATTTCCTATGAAATATATCTTGATATTCCTTCAATAGCTCAAATACTTTGTATATCTCAAGATCATGCCAGTAATTACCCATAGTATCCATCTTTTGTTCATCCTTCATGCCAATGTTTTAGTGTATGGGTTGAATTGGTTCTAAGTATGGATGGTGTGTATCATTAATAGTGTCACAAACAATTTTAGCATTATATTATATGGGGACACCTAAATTATTAGTAAATGGGTCAAGTGATTCAGACCCTTCACTTTCAACAACATGGAACAAAATATTTTACTTTCATTTTTTAATTTATTCACATTGTGATTTTTTTTATGCCAATTTATGGTGTGGAAGAAGAGTGTTCAATTGATTCATTTAAAATGACCAATCTTTCTCCAGCACACCATGTATGTTTCATATCTAGTCTTCAATGGGACTAAGGTTACCAATAGCTACTTGACACATTAATTTTAGTGTGAGGCACAAATCCATCCTCGAGGATGATAATGTTGAGACCATGTTATTTTTTATTAAATGCTAAAAATGGATACCTAGATGGTGCTCCTAATGAACATACCATGTTCTTTCTCAAGTGTGTAAGGTGTCATAAAATTCATGAACCTAAATATATTCTAGTAAGAAAGATTCATCCACCAACCACATTGCCTCATAGGCTTCTATGTTTTCTTTTTGGTACTCAGATTCCACTATAGCTGATTATGCCTCATACATTATTGTGATGATGGAATTGGTGATGTAAGGTAGAATGTACTTGGTCCCAATCAAGTATACACTAATTATAAGTTTACCACCATCTCATTATCATGACATTAATAAGATAAAATAGTTAGTGTATAAAATCAACATTATAGTTGGAGAAAGACTTTAGTTACTAGATAATGTCACAAACTTTCATTTTCCCATGAAAACATAGAGTTTCATCAAGCCTTTCTAGTGGTATATCCATAATTTGTCCTTTCATTATTTATCAAGTGATAAGACAAAAAAACCTATGTCACTTGTGGTACTAGAGAATAATGTCTTCACAACTACAAATGGCACCACACACTCTCCTAGTAAGGTCATAGTCACCTTAGGCCCAAAAATCATAGGCATTACTCATAGTATTAGAGAGGGACTGTGTATATATCCATATAAATGTACCATATGGAGTAGGATCATGATGCTCACTACCTTGAACTATGACACTAGAGATGTGATTAATATCCTCATATATGCTAAAAGGTTTTATAGATAGGGGGCCATGTGCTTGGTCTAATAGGATGGTATTTTCAAAGTTGATATATCTATTTTTGAAACTTAAATCAAAATTATTATCATATAACTAAGTATGACCCAATAGGGATAGAAAATCATCAACATAAGCCAATTCTATAACTTTAAAAGCAGCCTTGAAATGTACCATTAGTATATCTATAGTTTTATTTTCAAGAATGTCAATTGGTAGAGAATGGGTCTTATTGGGAATAAACAATACATGAGATAATGGTTGTAAAGTTAGGCTAGCCATATTTCACCATGCATACTTTGTGAGGACATTTACCTCAATGTTAGTGTTGACTAAAATTTCTTGGATTACCCATCCATTGATGGCATCGTTCATTGATATTTCCTTATCCTCTTTCGAGTGAGGAGGAATAAGAATATCTTACTATTGAGCATGTTTTAAATAAAAGTATTTAGTTGGCCTTGGAATTCGATGTTTAACCTAATTACTTAACTATGGGATAATATATTCTTCCTATAGGCATTTGACAATATCTTAGAAGTCATCATGCATTATGTTTTTATGTTTAGTGGCCTTATACATATCAACATGTTGGGTGAAATCATAGTCCTTAAGAAATTGAAATTCCCTTGTAATTCCCATACTAGCATCATAATATCCTTGATCACTTCTTTCTATTATTGAGCTTTAGGATACCTGGTTTCACATGCCTCATTGTGTTGTACCTTATCAATGGGTAGAATGGATATAGACAAGGATTATCCATCACTATGCACTATGATATTAACCTATTGGCAATTAGATTGCTAAAGCATGATTTTTAGTTTGTATTATCAATTCATATCATAATATCACCCTTTTAATTTATTTATTTTATTATGTTTATGTAAAAATTAGGGAATTCCTCCAACTAATTCTTCTTTTTATAAAAAACACATGTTGGATAGACTAGACAGTCTCTCTGGTAGTGATTCAAAGACCCAAATTTATAGCATGTCTATGGTGGAAAATGTGTACCTCCATGTCACCATCTACATCCTTGTCCATGATATCCACCATTATATTTATTATTTTAAATAGAGTTTTAATGTGTACCATGTATATGTGCCTCATATATATCATTGATAAGATGATAGTCATTATCATCATAGGTATATGTATCACATACCTTTTAGTAATCAAAAAATTTAGTTTGTGTGGACCTTTTTAATAGAGGATAAGACAGAACATCATGCTCTTCATGGAAAATTTCACAACACTACTTTAATACATTGAGAAATTTATTTCAAGGATAATTTTTTCTATTATGACCCTCAAACTGACAATCGGTACACCATAGACTACTATGAGTGTCATGATCATAATTTGATGTCATCCTTTCCAA
This sequence comes from Torreya grandis, assembly GCA_037957365.1. Classification (NCBI taxonomy): domain Eukaryota; kingdom Viridiplantae; phylum Streptophyta; class Pinopsida; order Cupressales; family Taxaceae; genus Torreya; species Torreya grandis. The sequence continues at coordinate 1,160,536 of JARHVA010004645.1, read as the reverse complement.
CTATGATGTCATTTATGATATTTAAGCTTCAATAAAAGGATTAATTTTAGTATCAATACTACCAACAACTTCAATGCAAAGTGTAGCTTCTAGGGCCTTGTGTAAGTTGGTAAAGGTCATATGAGATAATTTCCATATAAATAGAAGCAATAAACCTATCATGAACCACTAAGCATGTTGAGCAACATTAATCTTCAATGATAGATTCAACATGAGTGTCTTGAATAATGAATCATACTCATGCACACTTTTAGTTAGTTCTTATTTTATATACTTTAGTGAAGTAATAATTTATTTCTCAAATTTTAGAATGTCAAACTCTTGAAGAAATGTTGTCTTGGACTAGTCATAATCAACTACTACTTGTTGAGGGTCATACTTCATATACCATTTGTCTGATATTTCTAGAATTTAAGTTTCAAATTATATTATTTTTCACTTAGAGGATATTATGGCATGTGATCTCTAGATAAATTCACATTTATCAGCATGCTCCATAGTGTTATCCATGCTTCAATATTTTGGTAAATGTATAATCATTTCATAATACAAATTTGGTGGTTTAATTTTCTTGAAATAGTGGCTACTAAAAACTTCCAAGTCCTATTCCTAGGGGAGAGTCCACCACTTACTCTTGCCCCACCTCTTAGTCTACCAATTGTTTTATCACCTAATTGACCTCCCATACCTCTAGCTATAAATGAGATGCCTAATATGTTGGGCATGGTATTAAGTTGGATTATGATACTTGTACTAGTACTCTACCCACTACTTATGTTGAGTCCACTAGGCATATCAAGTTGGGCCATGAAACTATCTTGCATAGGAAAAGAAAGAGTTAACACATTGTGGTCTAAAACTTTCTCAACTAAAGGTTCCATTAGAAATTCAATCTTTTATTCTACACTATATATATCCTATACATGTATGATTAATTTTTCAAGATTAAAATCATGAGATCTCACTATGGTTGGGTAACTAGATTGGTTTATTTAGGCTTATTTAGTCTCCTCCACCTAGATAGTTTCTCTTGCATATAATAAATTTGGTGTTGGTCATGGTTCAAAAGGTTGTGATTCCTCTTTTTTCTTTCTTACTTCCCTACAAATCCTAAAATCCTTCCATCCCCTTCCTACTTCACTTACACATATAACCCTTCACTAATTTTGCTACATCCTGGAGTATGTTTTAACCACTTACTCGTATCCATAAGAATTGTGCATGCTTTCTTTAAAGTATTATTTAAAATGGTGTTTGTGTCTCTTAATTTACTCACTCAGTACCCTCTCATGCCAGAAACCATCTTGTCTTGTTTCTAAATAGGACAACTAGGCAACTAGGCCTAGCTAGTTAGTGTTACTTATTTTGATGACCTTGAGGTTTGCATAGAACATTTAAGGATGGATGAGGGAGAATATTTCAAGTATGGAAAAACATACTACATCATGACATGTGATTTCTCAATAGTGTATACCTATAATTTTTCCTCATTTAGGTGACTAGATTAGCTCTCAATAATATTTCTAGACTCAATCTTTTTCTCAGACCTATAGTAGCTTTTTAGGATGGTTTGAGAGTATTTTATGATCAAATAAGTTAGAAAAAAACTCACACTAACTTCTTTAATGATCTTAAATTCTTCACATAATTTATTACCTTGAATTCACTACTAAATCTTATCAAAATAGTGTTTTTGATTGATTCATACAATTATCTTTACAAATCAATGCCATGAATAAGACCTCCTCAAAGTGAATTATGAGTTTTAGGTGTCTCGCAAGCTAATTCAGTGCATCTAAGTGCAAATTTATCAATATCTCATCCATCTAGTCTTTATTAAGGTTTTAGAGAGGTTTAGATGGGTTTTAACTCAACAATAGTTCATAAAGGTTAGGCCTTCAACCCATGGGAATGCCACTAACTTGTAGTTGAAAAATCCCTATAACTTTCCTCATGTTATCAATACTCCACGTAGATCCTCCGTATAGTTTTGAGCATAAGAAGGTTCTCCTCAGGTGACTATCTTACCTTATGTACACTTTTAAAGAAGTTTTAGGCCAAAAGTGGCCAATCTTGAGCTTTCCTCTGCACATAATCATCTCTTACATATATGAGACTCTTTTAAGTGTGCTTCTATTCTGGTCTAACATCTTATTTAACCATTATTACCTTCTGACTTCAATCTTCATGTAGTTATGTTTTAAGGAGGGTATTAGGATAATATGCCTAAAGATAAGCTTCTTATGTTTTGCATTCAAAATGGAGTTATGAGATAACTTGGCCACCTTTGATAGAATCGAGTATACACCTTAGATACCATGGATCATGTGTGTTGGTTTGGCTAAGCCGCTTGATTCTTCTTCATACATGCGCAGTCCCCTAACTAGGCACTTAAGCATGTCTGTAGGTGACCATTGGATATGGAGACCCTTGTGGGTGGTCATTGTGTAACCCTCTTGACCTTTTGATACCTATCACTCTTAATAATTATTTAAAACATTTAGACTTCTCTAATTTCTTGCATAAAAGCTTGCCGCTGGGCTGGTACCAATATTTTTTAGGCTTGGTCCATATAACATATAGTTTTCACATGTCAATTAGTAGACCACTTGGGTTCTCATATAACCTAGGAATATCATCAAGATCATTTATATACTCAAGTACATGTTTTAAAGGAATTTGAGGGGGAAAATCCTTCACTAGGGTTTAGGAAGGGTTTTAGTGGTCTACCATTATAATGATTGTTCATAGAGTATATGCCTCAAATCCAAAACTTATTATCATGAATGTTGATCCCATATACCCCTTCTAAAATCCCAAGGATATCCTAGTCTCATGCACCTTCTTGGTGAGTTCTATGTGAAAGTTGGCACCCTTTGAGTTATTTCTAAGCACTTTAGGTGAGTTGACAGTGTTAAAAATTATTTATAGAGTTGATCTCCTAAATGAAACTCTTTCATTCATGAATATTAACTATATATGGGTCCCCAACTCACTCTAATATCACTTGGACCCACTCATCTTGTCATGTGAGAT
>JARHVA010004645.1:1147500-1152500 GCA_037957365.1 Torreya grandis | reverse complement strand
TTCATGACATAGGTTGACCCTTTCTAATCCCAACGGAATAAATAATTCAACATCATTGGTGATTCTAAAGGCTTGACCTCCTTGCTATTCAAGAGGACCTAAAATTCTTGCATGATAGTCATGGTTTAGATGAGAGACTTCTTTGACTGAGCTAACACTTCATGACTAATACCTTTTTTAACTTAAGGAATAAAACAAGATATATGAGATACACAATAGGGAGCAATAAGAAACACAACCAAACACATATCTAAAAATCATTTTCTACTATACATGGAAGAAAGAAACCTAAACTATTATGTATAAATATGTTATGTTCCTTCTTAATATTAATACATTAATAACACCCCATTGATAGGGATAGGTATTTAATCATTTTTAGCCTTGAAAATTGTAAATCATTGTCTTCTTTACAACTGGTAATAATGCATGGTCCACTCCATAAGCTATCAAACTTTGAGTGCTTACCTAGTTTACCTCAGTCTTCATCCCACTTGATCATAATGTCACCTTATTAGAGTGTATTTGAATAATCTCTGTTATCAAATTACCTCTTTACTTGATCTTGTTGAGACCATAAGGCATGCATAGTATCATCTATTTTCTCCTCCAAATCCCTCAAATCATTCATCCTTACCTCCATAGCATCATTCTCCATGTGTTCAAGTTGACGTGTGAGTTCCAAGGTTGGTAGTTCAAGTGAAATGGGAGACTTTGAATCTTTTCCATAGACAAAGAGGTATGTTGAATAAAAATTATCCCTCTTGTGAGTAATCATATCTCCCCATAAGGCTATCCTTAGCTTGGTATGCCACTCCCTTTGATTATACTCTATAGTTTTCATTATGATTCTAATTAGGCTCTTGTTAGTGGAATCTACAAGTTTATTACCTTATGGATAGTATTTAGAGGAAGTATTGATGTAAATTCTATGGTTAAGATCACATTAATTCACCCTTTCACTACTGAAGTCTAGTTAATTATTTTATATGATGGTGGAGGGGATCCTAATTTGGTTACAAGGTTGTCATAAAACTCCAAAATTTAGTTCTCATTAGCTTCCTTAAGTGCTACTACCTCCACCCACCTAGTAAAGTAATATGTAATAGTTAATACCCACTTATGTCATATACTATATGGAGGGTGAATCATACCTAAAAATTATAGGCCCCACTACATGAAATATTACTCCACTTGGATAGGATTTAGGGGTAAGGCAACTAGTCTTTGCTTTCATATGAACATATCACACTTTTGGCACTTCCTAGCCCAAACATGAGAATCTTGAAACAAACTTGGCCAAAATTAGCCTAATATTATGATTATTTATACTATATTATTGGCTTCAAAGTGCCCTCCTATAGACCCATCATCAAACTGGTCTATGAGCATGTCAACTCGATGAGTCTCTACACACCTCGAGAATATGCCATCAATATTATTTTTGAAAATCACTCCATCAATCAAGACATGAGTGATTTATTTCATATTTTAATACCTTATTCATATCCTATTTATTCCTATATGACATTATCCTATTTAATGTAATCTCACCATGTCTTGAGTCTAACTAGAAGGAGATGTAGATGCAGTTTTTTGTTCAACACATTGCATTGCCAAAACCACTTGTTTGTCCTCATTCACATATTCTTCTAGGTGTCCACATAGTCCTATAACCCTTACCAACTTGGTTACCTTTAATTATATTTCATATTTGATGAATTTGGTCACCCAACTTGCTCTCTTCTCACTCAAGTCCTAGTTAAGAATGAAGTCTTCGATGCTAGGGTGAACCACCATGACATAGATGTTTTTATTAGACACCATGTGTTTGAGTTTATTGAGACCTCTCATGATTTCAATAACATTAATTTACACAAATTTATACCTCTCTTCATATCCATCTAATTCTTGACTAAATAAGGCTATGGGATTCTCAAGACCATCACTATTTTGCTACATAAGCATGGTAGAAATAATATCATTGGTTGAGAAGGAATATAAGAAATCCCTTGAGAAATCAAGGTTGAAGAGGGTTGGCACTTGGTAAATGGCCTATTTAATGGATTAACATTTTATATTCCTTTATTTAGTGCATGAAAAATCCATATGTTTCCTAAGAATGAAGGTTAGAGGTCTTACAAACTTATCAAACTAGGGGATAAACCTCCTAATGAAGTTGATCTTGCCTAAAAAACTCTATAGTCCCTTATTATGCTTGGGTAGTGATATAGAAATGATTTCACTTATTCTCTTAAGGTCTATGGAAAATCCTTATTTTGACACAATTTGGCTTAGAAGTTTTCCCTCATGGACTATTAAAATACACTTTTTAGGATTCAAGGAACCCTATACTACTTGCACCTTAAAAAAATCAGCCTTAAATGTGTCAAGTGGTCTTTAGGGTCATTTTAAAATACTATGATATCATCAAGGTAAATGATCACCATATCATTGATGATTCCTTAGAAGGATACATCTATTTTCGTTTAGAAGGTGGAGCCTAGATTAGACATCCAAAAGGGAATCTTGTTGTAAGCATAAGTGCCCCACTTAGTTGTGAATGTAGAATTGTGTTGGTCATCCTTCTCTAACAATTGATTATACCTTCATTATCCATAAATCAAGGAGAAATAATATGAACCTATAAATTTTTGGAGAATATGATCCATGGATGGCAAGGGGTAGTGGTCTCTCAATGACACCTTGTTCAGATCCCTAAATTCTACACATAATCTTATCTCACCATTCTTCTTCCTTATAGGCAAAATATTAGCCACCCATAAAGAGTGTTTTATGGGTAAGATGATGTTTGATTCAATGAGCTTGGTCAACTCTTTCTTTATGAGGGTCTCAATCTTAGGGTTGATTGATCTTTGATTTTATCTCATGGGATTAGCACTTGCCTCCAATTATATATTATGTTGGGATAAACTAGGTTCAAACCCCATCAAATTATTCTACTCCCAATCAAATATGTTTGCAAACTATTGACACAACTCTATGAAGGCTACCTTTTCTTCCTTTGTGTTCATTTTACCTAGTTTGAGTAGCCTATACTTGAAGATAATGACATTATCATAGTGCTTATCCTTGGTTGATATGATAACATTGTCCTTTATTAACTTATCATCATCATTGAATATGTTTTCCAAGGTCACTAATCCCTTAGGTATATTGTTTGTCCTTAATTGGACAATCTAGTCACTATATTGTTGTTACAATCTGCCTTGATTTCTTGAGTAAAATTATGCCTCATGCTACAATAAACATGATATTTACTTGTCATTTTAAAAGACCTTGTATCTAACCTCATTATCAAGGAATAAATATATACACACTAATTTTATTTGGACTTGATATTTCATGTCTTTAACCCCACTTTAAATGTCATATTATGCTCTTGTGGCTGCTAACTAGTCTACATGTTGATTGGCCTCTCTTGGAATTGAGTGGATGTCAAAGGCCTCAAAGTATTATAAGAGGCCACAAACCCTATGATTTTATGCCACTTAGAGTGTATTATTGATTGAATTATGTCCTCTCACCTGATTCACTACCAACTCATAGTCTCCCATGTCTTATAAGAGCTTAATCCATCTCTTTCTTGCCCATTATATCCCATGAATGAGGGCCTCATACTCTATTATGTTGCATGTGTAACTAAATTAGAACCTTATAGTAGAGAAGTATCATATTTTTTAAGTATATACAAAATGACACCTACCCCACTTCCATTCTTACACCCAGAGCGATAAAAGAACACACTCCACACTCCATCATGCTCTTGGTTTGGGTTAGTAAGGGTTGGTATGACAACCTCTTCCTAATGCATATATTATATTCCCAAGCCTAGTTCTTCAATTCTTTAATATGCATCATAGCCATGGTTATCTTCCCCCCACTCATCAGGAAACAAGTATGATATACCTTTAAGTGGTTTAATTATATCCTTATCATTTGGGTGTTCATCTTCATCTATGATATTGCAATTGACATTAGATAAATTAGGCATGTATGGATATAAATATAACCTAGAGATAGGTATGAATTTATGATGACATTTGTTCTATACCTACTCCTAAAACCATATAATATTAGTTAGAAGAGAGATAACCTCTTATTTTGGCAATGAAATCCCTATACAAACATAAGGTAAAATAAGGAGGGAGGTCAACTAACACAACATCTTGGGATATAGTACTATTTGAATAAGTATTTAGGACTATGTTTAGATCCTTAAGTACATAAATATTCTTAGTAATAGATACATATAACTGTAAGAACCATTTAGAATTAGGTTCATACTTTTACCCCAACTTATCTGCTATAGACTTAGGCATAACAAATGTACTAGCCCCACTATCTATCATGTAGTGTGCACTAAGGAGTCCCTTATGATGAAAAAAATATAAAAAGGAGGGAGTTTATTTGCTTTGTATATTTGGGGCCCATTAGGATTATTGGTTTTGGCTAGGAATACACTCACCTTTTATGCCTACTTATCCAAGATGTGAAGTTTGGATAAATCTTCTTATAAGAGATCCTTTTGTCCAAAAATGAGTAAGGATTCCCACATAGGTATGGTAACATAGGAATTCTTAATCTATTCCAAAATAATAATATGAGAGATGGAAACCTTTGACTATAAATTAGGGGAAACAATAATATTTGGAGCATGGGTAAATTGAGGTATGAAGGGACCTTTATAACTCTACCCTTTCTCATCTTGAACCATTTGAATTATTGGAGTATTAGGGGTTGAATTTTGTCAAGTAGCCTCTTGAGATGGTTGATATGATGGGGGATATATTATCCCAAATTCTAAATCACCATCAAATACTCTTATTTTATCCCTTTTATGGGTTAGAATAGGACTATCCACCTTGGCTGTACCGCCAAGTTGATTGGTTGCACACTAATCAAAAGAAAGTTCTCCTTAGAAGTTGACAAAAGTGGTCTTTAATTGTGTATTACTCTTACTTATTCCCTATTTATTT
>JARHVA010004645.1:942500-1142500 GCA_037957365.1 Torreya grandis | reverse complement strand
TTGCAGAGGTTTCTCAAATGGTATGAATCCGTACAGTATGGACTAGCTTAGGTGGAGTCAAGGATTTGCAGAGTGAGGTTAGTAACTGAAAGTGATGGAAAACGTAGAGTGTTTCAATGCATAATAATCTCAAATCTGACCTACCTTTTCCTCAATATCATTGGCATAATTTAATATCTCCTCAAGTTTATTCTTAGATTGTATGAAGGAGATAGAACAGAATTCCAAGCTCTTAGCCATGGGAAGTACACACAATCAACTCCCACCCATGGGAATTTATTTTGGTAATGGTATCATGAGTAGTATTCACACTCATTAAGAAATTAAATAATCTATATTCCATCTTTATTTTCATATGCCAAGTTGAGTAATATAGTTTTCAAGGATTCTTGTCTTGTTTGGTCAAACTAGTAACTGATCTTATTGCCTTACGTCTTGAAGGAGCATCTCATATAATTTTCAATACTTAACTCACACATGTGATCTTATGAAACAAAAAAACTTTAAATAACAACATAGTGTGTAATCTATATGCATGTATGTTCAATGATTAGAGGCCGAGTGCCCTTATCATAAGGTATTGAGTGTGTTGAAGAAATGGTGGAACACTTTGAGCTTTCCCTTGATTCCTTGCTCAATTTTGATGTTCTCAATATCCTCTTATAATATCAAATGATCTTCAATAAGAAGTGGGTTATAAATACTTGAGGTACACTATGTGATGAGCATTGTGTGTGGTTTAATGACATTTGTAGAGCCTTCAAATACAACTCAAGAACATGGAAGGTGTTAAAATCATAGTAGGTCATCATCACGTCCCTATAAGAAAGTTTTATGATCTCCATAGTATCCTCACAGACCTAAAAATCACCCTCATTTCATATATAATGACACATTCAATTTTAGTAGAGATGAAGGTTTTTTAGAAAGATTAATGTTTCTTAGAGATTTCTAGGTTGCATCTTTTGACTGTGTATACTTCATTTTTGCCTCCAAATTGGTATATTTGCTTAGTTATATAAGTGAGGGTCTTCAAGATTCATATATTTTGTATTAGGATGGTTTCCATACTCCTTTTCATGTCATACTCATGCTTATACCATTTCATGTTGTTATCACTATCTTTACACTCTATTTTAGCCCTTATGGTTATGTTTCACCCCCATACCACCCAATAGTCATATTCATTCATCTATTCACCTTTCCTTTCTATCCCGAACCATGTGAAATAGACCTAAATATTCATAAGAACTCTCAAGAGCAATGATACCATGGAAATTTTGACCAATATGGGTCATATACCTAACTGAGGAGGAAAATAACCACCTTCAACCATCTATTTTGAGTCCACAATATAAGAGTCTCTAAAGGGAATTGTGTGAACCTACAATGGACATACAGGGTTAGAATAGTATGAGAGGGTTTGCATCCTAAATATTTGAATGAATATTTGAATATGTTATAATATTTTTAAGTGACTGCATATCACCTTCCTCTTAGACAAACTTGATACTTAGACCCTTATACACAGTTAACATATGTGAGTATGTACCTATAGTAGTGTTAATGTATATGGATAACCATATCTTACTTATCATATAAGGGAATCATTCACAACAGGTGAATTATGTATTATATTGAGTTAAATGGTATAATTTCAATGATCATCACACATAATAAGGAAAAAGGGACATCAAACCTCAGATTTGAAGACAAATAGGCCTCCATAAGCATAAGTCCTAAGCTTGACAAGTGGAATGATATACAAGGGAATATATATTTTCAATTGATATTTTAATGTGTATCTAACCTTGATACATAGGATATTTACATCTACCACCATGGGCATCTCAAGAATCAAAGGAAATAACCCTACTCAGAACTCTTATGCTCAAACACACAGTCAACATGAAACTCATTACTAGTCTGAGGAAAATGACTATTTGAGACCTTTGTAGGCACATTTTGACCTTAAAAATTATTAAAAATGGTCATTTATAGTGGTTCAAGGCACCCATTCTTTCATTTTTGTCAATAAAATAGTAGGTATACCCACTATTTTATCTTAGACCAATCCCTCTTTATGAATATTAGCACAATTTAACCTTTAAAAGAGATCTCTTAGTTGAATGCTAGAATGTCTTATGAGAGTTGATGTTCATAATGTATGTGTGTTATTATCTTCTATAGGTATTTTAATGTACCTATATTTAGTTTATTATTCTATTCATATTGTATGAAGTGTTGACAAATAGAGTTGTTCCTGAAGTGTCATGAGCTAATAGTGTCTTATGTATATCTAGGTCCTTATCCTTCAAGTTGAAAAACTCTCACTTAACCTTCACATGAAACATTAATTATTATAAAATGATCAAAAGGTATGATAAATTTTAGTATTCATTAGGCTCATTAGTATATTTAAAGGGTAGACTAAGAGAAGATCTTTAATTATTGTTGCATCACCACTTTAGTGTAGGTTTTTTTTACCAATTTTCATCTCTTTTTCCTTTTCATTACAACAATATTGTCTAGAGAGAATATTTAAGTGAAAAATTAGGGTATATATCCCCATAAAAACTATAGGTTTTACCTACATCTTAGGTATCCCATATCTTATAATTTAATCCAATGTTTGTCTAGGTTTCACGTGGATGTGAACAGTCTTCCTTAAGAAGGGTGCCACCTAGGTAGCTAACTAGACTCAATACCAATAGTCTCAAGCTAAATCAGATGAACTAATTAGACTCATATACTTAATACATATTCTACCTTATTTCTTTGTCCTTGATTATGCTTGATGGTGAAGGTGAAATTTTGCATATAATCCACCCATTTCATGTGCCTTCGATTTAGCTTAGGTTGATTGGTGATAAATTAAAGTGCATGGTTGTCTATGTAAATGATAAACTCTTTAGGCATTATATAATTCCTCCATTTATTTAATATGTACACCATTACATATAATCTAAGTCATATGAAGAGTTATTCCTCTTGGCATCATTGATTTTTTTTCATTCAAGTAAGCTATTGGTCTACTATCTTGGCTTAAAATAGATCTTATTGTCACTCCACTTCCATCAAATTGTATCTAGAAAACCTTGATAATTTTTGGTAGTGTTATAATGGATTTTTCTATAATTATTTTCTTGAAATACTAAAAATTTCTTTTAGCTTTCTCATTAAACAAAAACTTTTTCTTATCTCCCCTAATAGTATATATTATTGGGGCATAAATTCCACTAAATTTCCTAATAAATTTCTTATAGAAACTTGAAATCCCATGGAAAGTCCTTACCTCTCCAGTTGTTCTAGGTGTTGGCCATTCCATGATTGACTTCACTTTGTCCTTGTCCATCTTAATTGTGCCTTGAGAAATTGCAAATCCTAAGTATAAAAACTCTGATCTCATGAACACACATTTCTTGAGGTTTATTAACAACCTTTCCTCTTGCAATATTCTCATGACTAAATGCAAATGATGAAGGTATTCCTCCTTACTAGGGATGTAAATAATAATATCATCCAAGTATACTAATACAAAATTACCTATAAAAGGATGTAGTACTTAATTCATAAGCCTCATCAAAGTAATTAATGGGTTTATTAAGAAAAATTGCATAACCAACAATTCATACAACCCCTCATTAGTCTTGAAAGTTTTCTTCCATTCATCCCCTTGTTTGATACTAATATTATAATATCCACTTTTGAGATCAATTTTTGAAAAGTAACTTGTTCCACTCAATAAATCCATCAAATATTCCATCCTTGGGAGAGGAAACATGTATTTAATTGTGATCTTGTTAATGACCCTAGAATATTTACACATTCTCCACTCACCTTCTTTATCGGGCACCAACACTATAGGAACTGCACAAAGAATAAGACTCTCCTTTATCAACCCTTTGTCTAAGATTTTTTGTACTTTTGTTTTAATTTATGAATTTTACATAGGATTCATCTTGTAGGCTACCTTGTTAGGAAAATTTGATCCTAGAATAAAATATATGTGATGACTAATATTCTTCATGGGTGGTAATGTGCTTGACATCTTATCAACTACAATTTATGCATACTTTTTCAACATGTTTTGAATCTCTTGGGGTAACTAATTTACTTTGGTGGTTTTCATAATATTCCTAATCTTAACTACCAATGAAAAACCCAACTCCTCTTCATGCATGACATTTAATAACTTTTTTCCACTAACCAACATTACATTTGATCCAACTTATTTCTCATTGTCTTCATCATTCATAAGAAACAAAGTATGGCTAACCTCATATCTTATCAAATTATAGACATTTCTTCTACCATCATGGGTTGTTTTTATATCATATTTCTAAGGCCTTCCAAGAATTGCATGACAAACATCCATGGGAATCACATCACAAAATACCTTGTCCTTGTATCTTCCAACTTCAAATTCCACCCAACTTTGTTCACTAACCAAAACTTATTGTCCTTCATTTAACCATGAAACATTATATAGTGTGAGGTGAGGAAACTTCTTCAATCTTAGTTTGTCTACCATTTAAATAGAAACCAAATTATTTGTACTTCTTGAATCTATAACCATTTTTCAATACTTACCTTGGTACTTTCAAGAGGTCTTGAATAGAGTTGTTTTTTATGGTTGATCCTTATCTTTTGGTGTCTTTATCAACTCTCTCCTCATAAGCAAAGAGTATCCTACGTCTGGTTCCTCCACAAGTGTTGGAGAACACACACACTCTTCTTCAACTACCTAAGTAATCTGATTTATATTTTGTGTTTTTTAACTTCATATTAGCTGATTCTCTAGACATTCCCAAGACCTATGTCCAAAAAAATTGTTGCACTTGAATCACCTACCTATAAAACCACTTGATTCTCTATCTCATGATGTATAACCACCTCTTAAATATGTTCTTATACGTCTAAATCCTCCTCTTAAATTATATGGTTATTCTTGTGAAGTACTAGACTCCCCTTGACCACTTTATGAGTGACCTCTACCCATAAAAATTCTACCTCTATTTTGTTTGTTTTGCTTCCTATTAATATTTCCCTATACTATTAAGGCCAATCGGTAACATTATTCTAATTTTTTTGGACTAACAAGGTTCAATTTATCCTACAAATTGTATCTTAAACTATTGAAATACCTATCCACCTTATCAATATCATCCTCTATGTGACCTGATATAATACTTACCTTGTAAAACTACTTAGTGTATTCTTTCAGTCCCATTTCTTTATGTTTCAGGATTTGAAGCTTTCTACACAAATTTGTGATTTAGTCACTTGGAAAGAACTTGTTTTTCAGCTTGGCAACCATTCTATCCCAAGACCTAATCTTGGATTTCCCTTTTTTCCTCCTCTCATCTTATATTTAATCCCACCATAGGGATGAATGAACCTTAATATTGGTCCTATAAAACTTCATTTGTTGTTCTTTTGGCACATGCTCATAGTCAAAATTCTTTTCAAACTCTCTTATCCAATCAAAGAGTTGTTCTCCACTAAGGTTTCCTACGTATACTAGAAGCTCTAGTTTGGGCTTGGATCCTTTCCCTTTCACTTCCTTCAATAACATTTCAAACTTATGATCTTTAGTTTCTCTCTTTGCTTCATCTTCTAACTCTGGTGCTTGTAATTCATCTTCATCTCAGTCACTAAAATCACCTATGACTACTCCTCTCCTTTTATTAAACTCAAATGTTTTGAGTCTTTCATCAAAGTTGACTATGTGATTCCTCAACTCCTACAATATCACATTTCCCATTAATATGGATGTTTCCCTTTCACCTACTACATTTCTCCTATATGGAATCGTGTCTCCTCTTAGACAATTGCTCAAAAAATATCAAATTCTCTTCCTCTAAGATAATGTTACCTCCTTCAATAAATTTCAAGTATCTTAACCTAATCTGAAACCAAAATGATGCAAAGGATAAGTAACAATCCTTCAATTTGACAACTTGTCAATTAGCTTTAACTACCTAGTTATTTGTAGCCTTTTTTTTACTATTTCCACTTATATGATCAAAATATGATATTATTTGAGAAAATAACTTATTTTTTAGATACATTTTATTGATTTATTTCACTCTAAGAATTTTTTTTATTTAATCTCACTAAAAATACACTTTCTAAACCATATCTAGGTTAAATTAGGTCTCTAAAGTCATCTCATTCCATATATAGATGTAATGTATTAGCAAATAAACTCTAAAATATCTTATATTATCTCAAAAACCAACTAATCACTAATTTTTAGATAATTTTGTTGGTGGAAACATTCACTATCCTAATTTCATTCTAAAATCTTAATACAAGGTTTTACTTGACTGTGACAACCTAAGAAGAGGAAATTTAATGTTTTAAGGTTTAAAATGGGTTTCAAACTTATATAAGGATTGGATAGGGTCTTTAATAACTCTTTAAACATTTTATTATTATTTTTTACCTCTTTAATACCTTTATTAATCAATTTTCACAAGATCTTTGTCTACTTGAGTGTGAGTATATAGTCTCCTACTGGGTCTCAGTTGAGTTCTTTAATAAATATATTTAAAAAATTAAAGAACCAAATAAATATCCTTAAAAATAATGTAAAAAAATAATACCAATATATATTAGTAGTCATAAACTTGTTCTATAGGTTCTTTCCTTACAATTCTTGCATGCATAGTCTTCTTGAACACAAAAAACGTAAAGAATATGTTTAAAATTGAAGTAAATTAGAATCAATAGTCTTATTCTTGATTGTTGGATAAAATAAATATTTACACATCCAAATATACTACTAAAAAATTATTTTACAACATGATACACCTCATACAATCGCTCCAATGGATTTTAGATCCTTCTTAAATCATTCAAGAAAAGAACTAAATGTTTAAGCATATATTTTAAATAATCAATTCTTGAACACATATTCCTAAAAAAATTATCGTAACTACACATTAACCTTATGGGTATAATATAAATATTTAATCACTTGAAAATCCTTCTAAACACACTTGTAGCACCTAAACTAGGCATAACTAGTTCAAAAATTCAAAAAGTCCTTTTTGGCGGGAAAAGCCAAATTTGAATTTCTGAGCATCTAGAACTAGAATAACTTGAAATGAAACCCAAAGGGGATATAAGAATAAAAGAACCATTATAACACATATAAAACCAAAATTATCTATGAAAACCAAAAATTTTAATAATTTTCACTTAGGAGTGATGCTCCTACATCATATTGTCTATGTTTTCAATGTGCTCAACAGGAGTGGTAGAGTTTTCTCCTATGAACTATGGGAGACTCATAAGTGAAAAAGTAGGGGTATCATAAAATTGGTTCAAGCTTATGGGGATTATAAAATTTAAGGGGATAAAATATTGGGTTATAGGCCTAGCCATTGGAGGTGTAGAGTTTACAATAGTCCTTTATTGATCAAGATTAGGAGAATTAGGGGATGGAGGATGAGGTTTATACCTATAGCACCTATTTATCCAAGAAAATTTCAAATATATATCAAAAAAATTATGTTAATTACATTTTATGAAGACATTATGACCAATTTTGGCATGAAATTTGAGGCAAGGGGTTTTAGTCCTACCTTATCCAGCTGATACAATGGGATCACCTCTAGGTGTGGGTGGCTTAGTTGATGAGGTGAACCTCTAGTTTTGGGGATATCTCACTTGGTTAATCAGTCATGGATCTATTCATAAAATCTAATAACTTTGTGACTAAAAAATATAGTAGATGATGCATAAAAAAATCTAAGCTAAAGGGAGGTAATGCACCATGATGTCTTGTCCACTCTAATTGACCCTTCATCAACACTTTGTGAATCAAACAAGGACTAGTGACTGAAACATGTTATTCAAGAGAATCATAAACATTAATACTTAATATGAATATTATGTTAGATATATGCAACTTGAAGGTGATGGGTAAGAGGTCTGCTTCAAGACACTTTCAACCATATTACACTTCAAACTTCTACTAACATTTATACACATCATATGACCTATTTAGGACAAATTTATAGAAGCTATGTGAAAAAAGGACTTGAAAAGGGGATAATAATTCAAAAATTATGAAAATAAAAAATAAAATAACACACTAAACTATAAATATAATTTTAAATAGTTTTTTTATTGATTTAATAAGGTTTACAAGGCACAATTTGTGTAGAGTTTCTTCATATCGAGCCCAAGGGTGAATACAATGCCATTCTAGCCTCAATTTATAGAACAATGGAGATTTTGAGAGAATATAATTTGGAGTTTAATTATGGATAATAGGTCATGATGATGCTAATTTACTAAAAAAATATTTACAACATCCATAACAGTCCCATGATTTCTCCATCCATTGTCTTGGTTGGTTGGGGGTCTTCAATAAGATTTTGGGTGTGGAGGTGTAGTGGATAGGGATTAATTTAGAATTATTTAAACCCATTAAAATCATGTACACACAAAATTTTCCAAACCTCTCTGCTCATGATAGTTATAAAGGCATAAATATGGTCCAATTAGGCCTCCATAAAGCATTTAGTAGACTACCTTCCCTTTGTGTATGTTGACTCGGCCTAAAACCACTTAATTATCCATAATATACATGAAGTGTGACTCATTTATTTAATTTATCAGTTAAAAATGTGTTAATTCCTCTCCATTTAATCGCTTAGTATCCCCTCAATCAAATACAACTTGTTTTGTTGCCAAAATAAGCTTACTAGGCAACTAGGCCTAGTCACTTAGTGTTACATGTTTGGATGACCATGATGTTCACATAGAAACTTAAATTATGGATGAGTGAGAATGTTTTAGGTCTTTAAAAACATATTAAATCATGACATGTTCTTTTCTAATAGTGTATACCTATAATTTTTTCTCATTTAGGTTGCTAGGTCAACTCTCACTAGCATTTCTGGACTGGCTCTTTTGCTCAGACCTATAGAGGCTTTTATAATAGGTTTTGATAGTATTTTATGATCTAATATGTTGTTAAACACCTCAAAAAACCTTATTAAATGATCTCTAATTATTCACATTACTCTTTACCTTAAATTTTCTACTAAGTCTTTCTAAAATAGTGTTTTTGATATATCTATACAATTATCTGTATAGACTAATGCCATGAATAGGACCTCCTCAGAGTGTAATATGAGTTTTAGGTGTCTCCCAAGACAATTAAATGCATTTTAATAAAAATTTAAAAAAGTCTCCTCAATTAGGTCTCTATTATGGTTATAAAGAGGTTTAGAGTGGTTTGAACTCTTAACGATAGTTCATAAAGGTTAGGCCTTCAACCCATGAAATAATACAACTAAATTATAGTGTAAAATTCCCCTTAACTTACCACACATTTTCAAGAATCCATGTAAACCCTCCATATAGTTTTGAGCATAATAAGGTGCTCCTCAGGTGACTGGCTTACCTTTTATGCACTCTCAAGGTAGTTTTAGGCCTAAAATGGCCAATCTTGAGCTTTCATATACACACAAACACCTATTTAACATTTTAAACTCATTTAAGTGTACTTCCATTCTAGTCTAGGGTATTTTTTAACCCATCTTATCTTTTAACTTCAATCTTCAAGTAGGCATGTCTTGAGGAGAGTATTAGGCTAATAGGCCTAATGACAAGGTTCCTATATTTTTCCTTAAAAATGGAGTTATGAGATGACTTTTCCACCTCTACGATCATTTATTATACATCTTATATCCCTTTAATCATTTGTATTTTCTTGGTTAAACCACTTTCTTCCTCTTCATACATGCATAATGCCCCAACTAGGCACTTAGGCATGTTTGTAGGTGACCATTTGACATGGAAACCCTTTTGGCTGATCATTGTGAAAATTTATTGACATTTTTATACTTTTCAATATTTATAATCATGTAAAACATGAAGACTTCTCGAATTTATTATATATAGGATTTCCATAGTCCTCCTTAATCTTGTAGAAGTATTTTTTAGGCTTGATCTATATAGCATGCAATCTTAATGTGATAATAAATGGACCATTTAGGTGCCCATGTGATTTAGGAAGATCATAAAGACCATTTACATACTCAATAACCTATTTTTAACTCATTTGAGGTCAAAAATCCTTCATCAGGTCCTTATCAGGGTTTAGGAAGAGTTTTAGTGGTCCACCATACTAATGATGGTTCATAAAGTATAGGCTTAAAATAAAAAAATTATTGAAATGGATGTTAATAAAATATACCCATTCTAAATTCCCAAATAGATACTAGTCCCATCTACCTTTTACAATAATCTCTAAGTTAAATTTAACACCCTTTGAGTTCTTACTTAGCACTCTAGGTGAGTTGAGAGTGTTAAGGATTGTTCATAGAGTTAATATCTTTAATATAAATATTTCCTCCATAAATAATAATTGTATATGGGTCTCTAAATACCCTTCATATAATTATGCCCCACTCATCTTGTCATGTGAGATATGAGCATTAGAGTTGGCAACTCAAAATGGTATACTAGAGTAACAAAGTTTGAGAGTGATATCGAGGCTAAATCAACCACTTCCCTACCTTAATATATCTAAAAAATATTTATAATGTACTATATAATCATCATACACCTCTTCATGACCTTATTATTACCATGGGGGTTTGTGTCTGTCACCATGTTGAAGATGGGGTCTTGAGGGTTCAAGGAGGGCTTTAGGCCTTATAGGCTTAAACTAGGTCTCCAGACTTTGAGTCACCTATAGGTGTGTTGGTGGATTAAATTTTATTATATAACCATTATCCATATAATTTATACCTTTTTAATTTTCCCCCAGATACCTAGACCACCACCTTTGTCCCTCTCTCTTGTAGGCCTGTAATGACCATCACTACGTAGTCTGAGTGCTTGGATTAGTTAGTGTTAGAGACCTGAGTAGTCTTTTCTCTTCTTATTTATTATTGATAGGGTTGGAATATTATTTAATATTCTCTAAGGATCTAAAAACACATTTTTAACTAGGCCTCCATGAGTTATGCACCTAAAACTCACTTCATAGTCATGTGTCTAGGCATGTGTGTCAGGGGTATTCAACCTAGACCAAGTAGTTATTAAGTTTGATCATCATAATATGAGATACTAAGGAATATGGATGCCATAATTATCTAGTTTTACCCTTAAATTTTTTATTTCCATTGTCATTCACCTCAATTAGACACTAAAATTGATTAGGTAAACTTGGATGCACTTACCTCATTATTGGTGCCTAAGTCAGCTTATTCATCTATCCTTTCAAGTTTTATTTACCTCTAAAACACATAGCCTCTATTTTATTCCCATTTATAACATTTATCTCCTCCATGTGCATATATAATCTCATATTCAATGTTGGAGGTAGACTATTTAAGTCTTGTAGGTGGTGATTTAGGTATGTGACTCTCAATGGAGATCTTCAATAGGCCCATGAGAAAAATTATGGATTATTTATTTTGTTAAATATCTCATTAACCTCTATTTAATATCAATACCTCTCCTTAAGATAGTTAGATTTATATCCTATGACCATTAATTACATCCTTTAGGTTCAACTATATAGTAATTGTGGGAAACCCTTTGAAGGTTGGGCTTAAGTGATCTTCTGAACTTGGTCATAGATTCTCAATAACATCCATACTTAGATAAACCAATTTTCTCATATTCCCATTTTATATTCATGTTTTGGTACAAATTTTGACCCTTCATCCAAGATTTAATCTTGGTCATAAGGGCTTAAACCTATAGGTGATTATCATAGGTTCCTATGGAGTTTTAAGCTTAGAAATCAGAACCTACTATGGGGTGAAATAGATTGATGAGACCATTACCCAATAGATACCATTTGGGAGGTTCCATATGGACTGTTGAATCTTTTTCAATATCAATTATGGGGATCCTAAACACCCTTATTCATATACTCAACAAGGTGAGACATTTGGAGTTATTTAATCATACACATGAAGGAAGAAACTAAAACCTAAGATTTCATGAATACGTTTTAAAATTTTAAGGAACCATAAACTTCTCTAAAGATGTCTATGAAAGTATTGGAAGCTATTTTATGGTTTCTTTGCCTTCATAAACACAATAATGCTTGTTCTTTCTAAGGAGGGAATCATCAACATGAATATAACACCTTTACATGTTGCATAGTTTTCTAACGTTCTTCAATGACCATCACCATGTAATACTCAATTCATATTTGCACTAAAAGTCAACTACATATGAAGTCTCATTTCAAGGCATGATATTGAAGGAGTTGAAGGTTCATTTGATCATCATTATGTTAAGGAGGTAATAAGACCTAGATTATTCTAATAAACCCATCATTTAACCTCAACCCACTGCTCATTTTAAAATATATTCATTGAAGGTTCTTCATCATCAAGAAAACATTTAATAAAACCTACAACTTGTGACAACTTTAAGGTTTCTTACTCCCATGGACTCGCACATGTAGAGTTAGAGTCTAACATGAAATTTTAGGACCTTCAAGGATTGTATAAGACATACACAATCACCATTTTCTTCAAACAAGACACAAATACACTTAAACCATTCCAATACTTATTAGAGATGCAATCCCTGAGATGAGGGGGGGTGAATCAATGAGCCTAGATATTTCAATTACAATTACAGCCCTTTCAAACTATTAAACAATTAGCATATATCAACTTGATCAAGCAACATTAAAAAGAGAGCTCATTCATTCAATGCATAGACAAGATCAAACACATAACACATAATTCCTATGGGAAACCCTCATGGGGAATAAAACCCACTCTCAAGCCTAAAACACAAATGGATTACTATCTTATAAGAAATTACAAACAAGAGAATATTCAAATCCTTTAGACCAGGTAACCTTGATCATATCCTTCTAACCAAAGATCTTTAGTGAAACATTTATTACACAAGGAACAACTACCCCTAAGGAATAACAAGTCCTATAGACCATCCTTTGACCACCTCCACCTTATTTATTATGTCTTTAATACTTGATAATGGATCTCTATTTATCTAACCCCTACATAAACTCTCTCTCTCTATCTCATACATGCATTTCACATAATCATACCACAATCTCTTTCCTTCTTCACTCAAAATACTATTATATGCACACTATGATCCCTTTTTATATCCTTAAAATATAAGATAACCTTTTGGACATTATAAATATGACCTATAATTCATACACACAATCATCAATATTCTCTACTCATTTACTCATTAACTAGACACTCTTCCTCTCCTCATACATAATCAAACCTAAAAAAGCATTGTTATGACATTATAAATATGAAATATAGGTTATATACACAATCATAAACTTTATCTACCCTTCAACCTATTCAATGAGCACACATAGCCTTCAGCTTGCCTTTGCTCACCATACACACTCTCATAAACTAGCCTTTTGAGCATACTCACTTATTCTACCTCTTTTAGGCTTATTAAGTCCAAAGACCTATGTGATAAACTTCATCACCTCACTCAAATTATCATTTCTAATCCTCTTCACTCTCTGTTTGTCCTTACTAAACTACACCTTCTCTTTCAAAGGTTCTCTCCTTTACTTGCCTCGACATTGACATAAGCCTCTCTAAGTATTCCATAAGCCTATAAACCAACACATTTAGTTTCATTATATATAGATCATTCATGAATTATCAAGTCCAATTTTTTTTTCAGCCACAATAAATGCCTTTACCGTTAAGGCATCTCACATGGGTCACACTTAAGCACAATCCACTTTCAGATAGGCCTAAGTCAATTTTAAGTCCTATGGAAACCTATTCACTTTTATGATACTTATCCAAGGAAATTAAGAATAAAAAATCACTTTTAAATAAATGGGACTAGTCCTTATGTCCCCTTAGACATCTTCACATGATCATAATCAACTCTAGTCACTTTTGTGTATGCTCAAACAACTCAAACACTAAGCTAGTGCATAGGAACATGATGAACGAACACATAGTCAACTTATTAACCATTTTTCATACTCAAGATAGATTTATCACACCTAAAAAATCCACATGGATCATCCTTATGGAGTATAAAATAATATCCAATAGTAAATACATCATGGAACATTGAAACAACATCAAAATGAGCTCAATTACCCTTCTTAGGTCACTTGCAGAACATAATCAAACACATAGTCAACTTTGGAGATCAATATACTTAGCTATACATAAAATCAAACCTTAAAATTCATATTTACTGATGCAACATGGAGTCCTATACCAATTTTATTTTAATACCATGTGTAAATTCATCCTGGATCAAAATATATGGTCCAAAAACCAAAGACTAGCTTTTCCCTTTATTAAATTTAAATTTTCAAATGCAAACAATCACAGTTAAACATCGAACAATATTCTCACATATCATGCTCTCACTAATTTAGATTGAATTAAAATAATTAATATTATTCAACATTTAATTTATATTTCACCAATGCCCAAACACTAAACCTCAAATCAGTTGACCTCATCTCATATAATATGGTAACTTTGACTTAACTCATACTATCGATCTCTGCAGATTAGTCAAGTATTTATCATGCAATGAACACCATTCAATAAATCCATAAGAACACATGATTGAAATTATATCCTTATCTTATAAATTTTCTTAGTTTTTAACCTTGAACACTTGTCCTCATTCAATTCAACACACACTATTGATCTTGATTTATACGATCACCAATAAATGGATTTATAGGTTGAAGGAAGAAGATGAAGGAAAAAATAGGTACAAGCCCAAACTTGTTGTAAAGGGGTTTTCATAAAATAAATTTATTGACTTTGATGAAATATTTTCTCCAATAGTTAAAATGACTTCTATAAGAATTGTTTTAAGCTTGGTAGCAGTAGAATATTTACACCTTGAACAGTTAAATGTGTAGATTGTATTCCTTCATGGTGATTTCGAGGAGGAAATACATATGGAGAAGCCATAAAGATACAAAGACAAAGGTAAGGATAAAATGGTGTTCAAGTTGAAGAAGAGTTTGTATGGCCTTAAACAAGCTTCAAGATAGTGGTATTTGAAATTTGATATGTTTATGATAGAATAAGGTTATATTAGATGCCATTCTAACCACTGTGTTTACTTTAAGAGATTAGATAATGGTTGATATATTATCTTGTTATTATATGCATATTAAATGGTTGTTTTAGGGTCTAACATGTATGATATAAATGAGTTGAAAAGAAAACTAGCAGATTCATTTGCAATGAAGGATTTGGGTGCTACAAATAAAATCCTTAGTATGAGAATAATAAGAGATAGGAAAAATAGGAAATTGACATTCTCTCAAGAAGAATACATCAAGAAGGTGTTAGTTCAGTTTAATATGGAAGATGCAAAACCTGTGAGTAAAAATTTGGGAGGGAACTTCAAATTAAGCAAGGAACAGTATCCTAAAACATAGGAAGAAATAAATTACATGACCAAAGTGTCATATACTTTAGTATTTCAAAGTTTAATGTATGTTAGGGTGTGCACTAGACCAAATATTTCTCATGTAGTGGGAGTTGTCAGCAAGCTTATGAAAAATACAAGAAAAGAGAATTGGGATGCAGTTAAGTGGATTCTTAATTACTTGAGAAGGACCACTGATAGACATTTGTGTTATGAAGGGTCAGATGTTACCTTACAAGGATATGTTGATGCAAACATGGCTAGGCATTTATATGGTAGGAGGAGCACCATAGGTTATTTATTCACTCTTGGTGACATAAATTAGTTGGATTTCAAAATTATAGAAAATTTTTGCTTTGTCAACTACAAAGGTAGAATATCTTGCAACTACAAAAGCTAGAAAGGAGATGATATGGATAAAATGGTTCATGGAAGAGTTGAGGCATAATCAAGAACATTTTAGGTTAGATAGTGATATCTAGAGTGAAATTCATTTATCAAATAACTTGACATTCCACTCAAGAACCAAACATATACAACTTAGGTATCAATTCATTCATTTAGTTTTGGAGGATGGTCAACTGAAGTTGGAAAAGATCCATGAGTCAAAACCCTATAGATATGCTAACAAAATTAATCACTAAGGATAAGATGGAGAGTTGTTTAGTTTCAATAGGCCTTCAAGGATAACAAGGAAGATGAGAAACATGGTAGGGTCAAAGTTCAAAGAAAATTCCAAGTAAGAGTTATAGTGGTGGAGTTGAAACAATCAGTCTCAAAGTGGGAGATTGTTGGATGGTGGAGCCTGATCTTATTTTAATGCCTAGTTCTTGATAAGGAGGTGTGGAGGGCGGGTGCGGGGGGGGGGGGGGGGGGGGCGGGGGGGGACGACCCCCCACTAGGGTCACCATGGGGGTCTGGGGGGTAGGGAATTATTTTGGAGCACCCACTAGTGGGGGTTCATGGGTAACGCCCCTAAATCAAATTTTTGTGAAAAATGCATTATAAAATATTGTAATTTCATAGTTAATCTAGATAGTTTACTATTATGTTTTAGATCTAATGGTAGAAATTAAGTTAGTGAATTTTTGACCTAATTTTTAACCCTCCTTTGATATGAGGTGATTGTAATTAGGTAGATAAGTGTGAGCGTGAATAGGATATTGAAGTAGATGTATTTCAGGTTATTCCCTTCATTTTGTTATACTTAATAACAAGAAGGACTAACAGTTTCTATGTGGACATAGCCCATACTGGGTGAACCACATTAAATCTATGTATCTATTCTATTATTTTTTTTGAATTTGAATTTTATCTTTATTTCATTATTATTGCTCTACATTATATATTCCTAACATGCTCATCTAAATCACGTAGTAATAAATCAATTCCCATAAGTTGTGTCACATAGTAATATACTTGTCATATAATTTTGCTTGATCATATACCTTAATCAATGACTAAATAGAAAAATAAAAATGTCAAAATGGTGGACTATTTTTAATTATACAAAGAAACATGATTATGAGGATAATTTCCATGAGATTTAGAGTATGTATTGCACATGTTCAAATAACATAGATTATATTCATTATATCCAAATATTAACCATAAGTTACATAATAGACGTATTGGTAACTTAATGATAAAAATTAACTATCAGCTTTAGTGCAATATCAAGATTCTAATATTTTTTTGATTCCACTATTTATCAAAATCAATTGTTATATAATACCAATGTTTAACAACATTACAAATCTCTACACATGGGTACTTATACATGGTTCTCCCTAACCAAGTTGTTGCATTAATTATGAAAATTTTAGTGACTAGCCAATGATATCTAGTGAATTGAGAGTCGTGGAAGCCATCTAATTTATTTTTCCTATTAACCTATGCATTTACACCCTTATATTCCCATTCGGTGTTAGATCCTCATTGTCAAGTGTCCACCTTGATGCAGGGTAATGCCAAACTCATGTGTGATTGAGGATTATTCTATACTTGAGAATTTATCCTTAATAATTTCCCACATCCTTTATGCTCCCCATTTTTTCATTGATATACCGAGTCTTCCATTCTTGCATTCTTTATTTGATATGTTTCCCTTATGACTGGGTCTTCTCGCTTCATTATCTCTTGTGTTCTAGTTTTCTACAACATGGTCTTTAATACCATGCTTGTTCCATGCCATTACCAAAATACTTAACCAAAATTTAGGGTCTAAAAATAATGTAAGTGGAAATCCATTAGCATGGACTTTCTCCAAAGTCTTCTAATGTCTAGAAACATGCATGATATTATTTTGGTAGTAGTTTATAAATTTAAAAAATGTGGTACATTTTATATAAGGAATTTGACAAATGATGTACTAGTTTTGGAAAAAATGTCTTATCAGAAAATTTTTATATTGCATAGAATATCAAAAAAATGATAGAGATACTCGTATAACCTTTAGATTTTTTCAAAATTTTAATGTATCCTTGGGAACAAAACTAAAATTTAGTAAAAATAATCATCCTAAAATAAATCAACAAACATCAAGGTTAAATGATGTTTTATAAGATCTATTCATCATGTATTCCATAGATCAAAAATATAAATTGAAAGGATATCTTCCTTTAGTTGAGTTTAATTACAAAAATTCTTTCCACTTAACTCTAAAAATGGCACCATTTGAGGCCTTATATGCTATAAAATATAGAACACCTATCAAGTAGGATAGGTTAGAAGATAAAGTAAATTTTATATATAACATTCTTTCTAAAATTGAAGAATGTGTAATGTTGATATAAAAAATGTAGGTTGAATCCAATAAGTAAAGAAGTTATGTCGGTTTAAAAAGGATAACAAGGTAATTAAAAATTGGAGATAAAAACATTAAGCATATTAAACTCAAAAAAGTCTAAATTAAATTTGGAAAATTAGCCAAATTAGCACCCATATACATAGGAACTTTTAAGGTAATTAAAGTGGTTAACCCTATTTAATGAATAATTTCTTTTCTACCAACACTTTCTCAAATTCATAATGTTTTTCATGTGTCTTATTTGAAAAAATATGTAATTGATCCTTCAAATGTGTTTGATTAAAATTATTTATATGTATTGGATCTAAGAGTGATAGTAATACAACACCTCAAAATACATGAAACATGAAATATTAGCTTGTGTAATAGATTATTATCTTAATGTAAGGTTCATTAGGACCAATATTCAGAAGATAGTTCCACTTGGGAGGATTACTAGGATTTTTATAATTTATTTCCTCAATTATTTGACTAATGATGTTGAACTAATGATAGTTATTGTATTTTTGTTTTAATAATGTCATCAATATTATGAATATTAAAATAGGTGAAGGATGTTACATCTCTCTCTACCCTAATGGAAATAATAATGACAATGTTGATTTATTTTACTATTAGATATTATGGAATAATAACTCTATGATTGTTGTAATTAGTTTAGATGGAAATATTTAACATTTTAAATATGGATTTACACCAGTAAAATTGTTACATAAAATTCATGATAATGTGATTATTTTTACTTTTTTCTATAATGTAATAAGTTCATTTAATTTAATATTTTTAGTACTTTGAGTTATTTTAAATTATTTATAATGATAATAGACTAACTATCCTCTTTCTCTTATGGATGCTTTTGTAAGACAAAATATCCATCCATGACATTTGAATCCTAGGGAAGGGAATCATAGGGGAGAGGGAAATAGATCATGGCAACTAGGGGTAGAAAGAGAAATTTTGGAATGGTCACACACTCACATAGTTTTATTGAGTGGTATTCAGTCTTATAATGTTTTTGTTTATGATGTTGATAACCATATTTTTTGTGATATGTTTTCATTCATTAAATTCATTTTATATAGTTTATACATTACATTTAAATTTTCATAGTTATAAAATTGTTATGTTTGTGGACTCACATTCTCGTATTACTTCCATATTCCTACTTATAGAGATATTGTCTTAAAAGCATAATAATATAAGCTATATGGTATAAAATATTATAGTGATAATTAGATTCACAATAAATCATTAAAACACCATGGGTGGTGTGCATTGCATGATTATATGGATATTATGAAACATTTGTATGAATAAATAAAAAAGTTTGATTATTACTCTTCAATAATTGGTAAGGGATGATTATAACATCCA
Organism: Torreya grandis; assembly: GCA_037957365.1. Lineage (NCBI taxonomy): Eukaryota > Viridiplantae > Streptophyta > Pinopsida > Cupressales > Taxaceae > Torreya > Torreya grandis. The sequence continues at coordinate 1,122,888 of JARHVA010004645.1, read as the reverse complement.
TGCATCGAATAAGCCAAAATATTATCATTATTATGAAATGAATTAGGGTTTCCATGGTATAACATAATCAAACACAAAGTCAAAAGAGATATTTGTGTTTTTGTCATTCAACGCAACCTAGGTTTGGAGGAGTTAATTTTATTGGGAAACCCTAAAAGGTCTTTTTATCTTAGTTCATTTGTAGAGCTTGAATATGAACTTACCCTATTATCAATCCATATAGTAATGGTCATTGGTTTCATTAAATAAATATACAATTAAACCCATAAGTTCAATTAATGTGATGATGATACATACTTGAGTTTGACAAGGATAGTAGAAATAATATGGGCCTATGGGTGAGAGCAAGCTATCACCCCCAAGTCCATATACGGTATAATATATATATGGAAGTTTAATAATCCAACAAATATTGGTAGACAAATAATATATTTACACATAAAATTGCTCATTTAAAATAACCAAAGTTTTCCTTTAATCATTTTAGTATGGATAAATGCACATTTTTAATGCCAAAACATGCATATCATAGTCAACTAAATATCAAAACATCAAAAAGGATACCAAAATATTATTTACCCCAAACCATTAATATTATGATAAATTTTAAAAAAAAAATCATTCATTATAATTGAGTATGTATTGTTGCATGCATAAGTATTAGTGGAAAATATATGTCTTACTAATAACCATATGTAAACATCGATAAATACTCATTTATTCCATAAAATGTTCATACCCAATTTTATAAAACCATTAATTTATTGGATATGTAAAATAATAGTTGGTTCTTGATTTAAAAATGTCATTCCTTGAAAATTTATTGTGACTTTCACCTCCAATATCATCGTATCTCTTCCATTCCATACTTCCTTCCATAGGCCCATAGAGGGGATCCTCATAACAAACACATTTATGAGTAGTCTAAGGTATTATTTAAAATGGTATTTAATTTTATAAAAATGTTATTAGGAATTTGAAGAGTATAAATAGGATTAAAAATGATTGAAAGTGGGATTGAGCCCCAACCTTAAACCTATAGATAGTTTGAATAGCTGCATATAGCCTTAGGGTTGGTAAGATTTAAAGTGTAGATATATTACTTTAATGTACGCAACCCATTTTATAAAAAATAGTAATGTTTTACTTGGATATATGCAATTGGTTTCATAATATTTTAGTATGAAAACAAAGGAGCCTTAACTCGGTTTGGAATAACATACACATAGAGGTTGTTGTGTTTTTAGAAACATGTAAAATGCAATGAGATTTGTATATTTTTCAATCTTTATTCATAATTAGGGATATATTTAGCATATGTATCATGTTAAGTGGATGATTTTATTAATATAAAAATGTGGTAAATTTAATGTTTTCTCAATTAAATATAATTTAAATCCTCAAAATTTTATTATAGAAGGGATTGTACAATGAATTAATATGTCAAAAGGTATAATAAATATCACTCAATTCAATATGGGGTAACATTAACAATTATATTTAGTGGTTGTATCTATGATTTTTGTAAACTTATAAGATATCCAAATTTTATTTTTACATATATTATTAAATGTAAACTATTTAAGTAGACATTATCATAACAAGAGAATGGATGTAGTGAACCAAAGGAACAAATTTTGATGATATCTTATTTGTACAAAAGTTATATTTTTAGCTTGGTATCATATTGAGGATATTAAATGCATGGTAGGGAAGAATTTAAATATAGATAATGTATTGATTTAAATCTGATTTTACTATAATAGGCATCTCACTTAATATTATTATGTGAAGTATGTAGTTAGAAGGCTTATTAGTGTTGGTTATTTCACTTATTATCATATAGTGAGAATTTTTTAGTTTTAACCATGCTAAGCAAAGGTCATTATATTTGGTGGGATATTTTTATTAAAATATAGTCATAAAATATTCCAGTATTGATCATTACACCTTAAAATATATTATACAAGATATAATGCATTGTAGTATTATATGTAACCATGATAAATTTTGGATACATTATTAGATTTTATCATAATTATATCTTTATTTTCATTATATAAGTGATTCAAGGTCTAAAATATTATTATTAACTATTTATATGTTTGAATATTATTTTTGTTAGTGATTTTTTGATATAACTATTTGATAGTTAAATGGAATTATTCTCACCTGAATGATTGTGATTAAGTACGTGAGAAAACTACTTAAAACCCATTATCAATAATATGTTTAGAAAATGTGTCAGTAAATAAAAGATAGAGTAGAGAGTATGGATTGTGTGGATAATGACCCAATTTACATTGAAATATAAATACTATAACATTCTTTGGTCAAATTAAAGTTATAGATGTACAAATTCTCTATCCACTATATTTTCTAGTTTACATGTATGATTGATGTCCTATTAGATATCCATATCTATATGACTAATGCATGTAATAGTGATTGTATTTTCACACTATTTTTTATTGGTTACTGATGTCCACATTGGAATTATCAAACCCTTCATGAATCTAAAGGTCACTCCTAGTTAGGAATTGTGTGGGGGAATGCTAGTCTATGGTTGAAGGTAAATCCTCCAAATGATTATCTCCCTCCTTGAAACTTATCAGAAATAGCAATAGTTACTCATGGCTAATTTCATATCTCATTTACATTACTCACAAAAATGTTGAATATTTGATATATTAATTTTTTTATATTTCAAAACTATTGTTGTTGATAGTATTATATATTATATGTAATTTTATTATGTATTTTATATTTGAGGATATAATTATATGTTTTGTAAAGCATTATACCTTTTTGTACCTTCCAACTAATGATAATTTCTAGTGTTGTAAATTAGTTATATTATTTTATGGTACTTTATAGCTAAGATTGAAATTATAGATTTTATATAATTATATCATTTAATTACAATAGGATTGATTGATGAATATTACTTGATTAAATATATTTATTATTTATATTATATTTGAATTTTATTAGTACATATGCTTATCAGTTTAGAGTTACTCAGTGTTTAAAGTAAATCAATAATTTAATATTACTAAACTAAATGAACTTAAAATGGTATTTAAAAAATGTTTGGTAAATTTCATTTTAAACTAGCCAATTTGTAACACTTGGGATCTTAATTTTTGTACTTGATATGTTTTAACCTAGTATTTAGTTAACTACATAACCAAGGCAGTGAACTACTAGTTCTTAGACATGATATAGTTAATTTGGGAAGGTATCACAAATTATATTTTTTGCCTTGGAAAATATATTATGGATATTGACATTTTATTCTCATATCTATGTGTTCTACTCCTCAATATCATAAGCCTTATGTGTGATTGATGTTTGGAAGGTTGTAACACCTTCAAGCTACTTCAATGTCAACTATGACACAATAAAATAAACTTATTTATATGTAGTTAGTAAGGCCATCAGATTTATATGAGATTCATCTTCTATTTTATGGTGTGATTTATTCAAGGCTCGTCATAATTTTGGTGCTTGAATGTCCATCCACCATGATTTGCTTGACTCCCATTCTTCTCATGATGATTCTTCTTGAACCTCTTCTTGGGCTGAACCCAAAATAGTAAATGTTCCTAAAGGATAAGCCTAAAATTTAACTTCTACTTTTATTCTTGAGGCTACTTGCTATGTTTTATTTAGAGTAGCTTTTCCTAATGTTTTTTGTAGTTAGTCATGAATGATTTTTGCTAACCTAGCTACTTAATATTTTTGTTTATTTTATTGCTTAGACTTATCCTTCACAACATTTTATAATACACTTTTCACTAGATATTCCTCATCATCCTTCTTATTCAACTCCTAATTCTTATGCATGTCTTCCTTCTTTTTTGGCATAGCTTACTTGGCTGCTCTTTTAGCCTTAGCCTTATTTTGTTGTTCCTTGTTTGATTTCAAAACTTTTCTACTACGGATTTTTGATCTTAGATAGCCTTTAGTTATTCCTTCCCATGCAAGTATTTTTTTCATTTATCTTTATATTATTTATTTTGTTTCTAAACCTAAAACTTCATTCATTGTTATTATTATGCAACTCTATGTTTTTCTTCTTTTTTATTTAATAAATCCTTCCTTATCTTTCTGATATTTTTATTCCAAGACTTTTTATTCTTATTCTATAGTAGTCTTAGTATCCTAATTTGGTTACTTTTATACCTTATATTTTTCCTTGTGTTGTGTTCATTTCTCTTATGTGTAAGGCTACTTTGATGTTTATTTTTATTAACATTCACCTAATGTAAAAGACTCAGACCCAGATAGGATTCCTTGTGAAATTGTTTGTGAATATCGGGAAAGTGGATAAATTTTAGGTGAAGGAAGTGGGGAAGATAGAGACAAATATATTATCACTTGGCACTTTCACACAACCATTTTTGGGCATGTTTTATGTATATTTAAACTTTTTGTTGGTATTTGGCTATACAGGTCTAAACTTTTGTGTCAATCATGGCAAGTACAAACCAACTTCCAAAATAAATATTATTTCTCTTCCTCCTCATCATGGATATCATTTTTGATATCCTATAATAATGACTTGTTCACATCTTCCTGCATGACTCCAAACATTTCCAAGTTGTATTCTACTATGATTATTGGAATTCACTTATCATTGAGACACAAAGCCATGTTTTGAGTTCTCTTTATAGGTGTTAGGGAGTTGATGTTTTGTATTTTATTCTCATTAATTATGAAGATGAGTCAATAAGTTGTGCTCTATGATCATTTTATGTATTTTATCTTTCTTGTGACTATAATTAGCTTTATGATTCTGGTTACATTTATGGTAACAACTACTCTACTACAAGATACATTGATCAAAGTGGTTTAATTGACATTAAAATGAAGGAATTATATATTTTCATTTGTAAATTTTCATTAATGATGTCAATTAAAAAGGAGAGAGGCATCACTATAAGTTTCTGAAATTCATAGATCAAAATTTAGATTTTGTTGTGCATCTTTGTGACTATGGAAATTGGCCTTAAATATTAAAGCACATATCTAGGCACCAAAGGATGTGAGATAATATTTGTATCCACCACTTTTTGAATCTCCCCACCTATGCATAATTTTGTCTTTATCATGGCCACATAGGATTATAGAAGGCGTTTTCTATCCAGAACTATATATTTGATGTGATTTATCACTCAAACAATTACTATAATATGAAATAGAGAATTAGTACCAAGAATTCATATTAGAAGGATTGAGATGTTATTGAAATCAACTTCTCATTTTTTTGATGAGATATAATACAAAAATAATAGCCAAAAATAGTATTTTCCAATCTTTATCATTTGGTGTAAGATGTCAATTACCCCTCTTGTGGATTATTTAACATCTTTGGTAGTTTACCAATATCGACTAATTATGTATTCAATCAGTACTCACACACATATATATATGACCTCATAAAATTAGTTGCCATTGGTTTTTCATGTTTATTAATCCTTGATATCAAAATATGTTGGGGGATTATTTGTTTTGTATGGGTCTAGGGACCTCCCTCTCACTAGTAGTATAGTGGTATGGACCTTGGTGTTAGCATTTATGTATATGATGATTGCTATTGAGATATGGATTATTATTTCATTATACCAACTTAAGAGGTTCATTATCAAATCCTTGTATTAACCAAATATTTATTGCCTTATTAGTCTCTCTATATTTGATAATTATAAACGATCAAGAAGTGTGAGCACTCCCTGCTATAAACTAGTTGCTTGTGGTTATGGGAAAAACTCCATATTTTTTGTGTCAATAAATTTAGACATCTCTTAAATTACCATTTTCACTTTATATAAATAATAAATTGGATCTAAATTATGGTGCATTTTCAATTTTTTATTTTGGTTTGATTGCATAAAAATATTTTCTTAAATAGATGACTACATCTAGATCTCTATAAGATTCTTGTTCATGTTAATTTTAAAGTGTCATTTCCCTCTATATCATGCCTTACATATAAATATTCTCCCAAAATATTCCCTAATTTTTTCATTAATTCATTAATTTTACTTTGACATCGTTATCCTCTTCCTTTACAATTGCATGAGTCATTTTGATTTGACCCCTGCCTTTTTAGTGAATATATTCAATGTTTCTTTTAATGGCATTTGATTATATGATGTGACACATTTTCATTTATTAATAATTTATTTTATTGTTCATTAAATATGTTTTATAAAATCTCTCTCTATTTCAAATGTTGCAATATTTGATTTATTCTAAAATTAACTTAGTAGTTATCCTTTCCATACCACTATTTCATTTATTGATTTTTACCTCATTCATTGAATTCAACATTTCCTACATCAAATTTAATATTTATCTTACCTTTTATCATGATTTATTTCAATTAATTTCATTGCACTTAATTTACAATATAGTATGGTTTTCATAATATAAATAAATCAAATCACACACATCTACTGCTACAAACCTGCACAAAGAAATGAACTATAAAAATAAAAATCATATAATACATTATACCACTCGAAATTAACTCTTTTTTACATGTTTTGATTTGAGATCATTGACAATAGTTTTTTCACCAAAAACCATTTACCTTTCCTAGTAAAATTATTCCCTAAAGGTATTCAATAATTATAGTGCCTTTCTACAATAAGTCATGAATGATGTATGGACCTTTCCATCTAATGCATAATTTTCCTTGGTATGCTCTAACTCTACTATCATACCAAAAAAATCTCTACTCTAGTTTAAAATTATTTAATCTCATGTAATGATCATGGAATTTTTTTTGGATCTACTTAGGTGAAATGTAGTCTAATCAACCCTATATATTATCTCTTCCATCCAAATTATGTTGAAAATGCATTCCTATAATGACTCATTGTCTCCTAGTTGCATTATCTAAGTAGCTTTTAGGCTCAAGACAATGTATTCCATATGGATGATATATTCCATGTCATAAACTAATTTAAAGGGTATATGGATAGTTGCATTCTTTTAATTTATCCTACACACCCACAATATCATTAGCATATATTAATATCAATCATCACACTTGAAATGGCATATTTTGTTCAACATATTTTCCAAAATGTTTTTTGAAACCTTTGCTTGACCATTGCTTGTGGATGGTAAGATCTGAACTTGTGATACAAGATCATAAACTATTTTATCAAGTTTTATATAGTAATATTAAAAAACTATGTACCTATATCACTAATTATATTTTTACTACATATAAACCTTTATATTATGTTTCCAAATAACACAATCAAAATATATTTCACATTGTAGCTTAGAGTCATAGCATCTTCCACCCACTTTTTAAAATGTGTGTTTAATTTATGAACTTACAAAGAGGATTAATATGGAACACAAAGTTAATTCCACATTAATCAAATGGTTGCACAATTAGAATTGGAATCAATGGCATTTCAACTCTTTTATTTTGTTTTCCCACTATTACCAAGAATGCTTTAGGACTTTATGTGTATCCTAAAAACTATTAGGACACCATATAACACTTTTTAATATTTTCTCATTGTTTAATCAAATAATAAATGTCCTGTATCTACCCATTATTAAGCTTCTTATAAGTGTTGTGGTCTTTTATGTTGTAGAGATACCCTTCATAAAAGATCATATTTTCCAAGATTCTAGAGGAATCCATTTATAATGATCTAGGGTAAAGCTCATTTGATCAATTTTTTTTGTCCATAACTATATAGTTCATAGGGAGTACACCTTATTCTCAAAATTGTGTGATTTTTTCAATATTATCTATGAGGTTGAGGTGAATAGGTACCACATTTTACCTAGTAGGATTGATATTAGTTCTCATATCCCCACCTTATCCATAATTATTTAGGGAAAAAATAATGTGAGAACCTATTTAATGTGTTTCCTCAACCAATAAGTACTTGTCATATTTTTTGTGGCCATCATTGGAATATATCCAATAGCACACACTGGTTATTATTTATTCAAAGTCTTTGATTATTACTTCCACTATATTTATATGAATTTGTTTCTCTTATATTATAGGTTTCTTGTTGGAAAATTTTTGTTATTCAATAGTCCTTTTATTTCAACTAAATCACCTTTTGAAGTTGGTAAGGACATGGAAAATTTATTTGAATAATATTTGATAGAGGAAGAACTTAGACTTATGACTAGGTCAAGCTAATAATATTAATATAAATTCAACCTTTGGAATACACTTGATGGGCCTTGACTTAGGCTCATGCATAATTGGTTTTGGTTTATTTATAAAATGTTTGGGAATTCTCTTGTAAAGACTAAGGTCTTGGTCATAATCCAATTATTATGGTCTTAGTATCTGATTGCTTCCTTAGCCTATATAGATATTGACCCACATTAAATCAAGGATATAAATGATTAGGTCCTTTGTTATATATATATATATATATATATATATATATATATATATATATATATATATATATATATATATATATATACATATATATATATATATATATACATATATATATATATATACATATATATATATATACATATATAGATATATATACATATATATACATACATATATATACATATATATATATATATATACATATATATACATATATACATATACATATATATATATATATATATATATATATATACATATAATACATATATATATACATATATACATATATATATACATATATATACATACATATATATACATATATATATATATATACATATATATATATATACATATATATATATATATATATATATATATATACATATATACATATACATATACATATATATATACATATATATACATTTACATATACATATATATACATATATATATATATATATATATATATATATATATATATATATATACATATATATCTACATATATATATATATACATATATATATATATATATATATATATATACATATATACATATATACATACATACATATATACATACATACATATATACATACATACATATATATATATACATATATATATATATATATATATATATTTATATATATATATATATATATACATATATACACACACACACACACACATGTGTGTGTGTGTGTGTGTGTGTGTGTGTGTGTATAGAAATTTCACTCTCACAAGTAAGCTACAAGATCTAACTACAAAGGAAGGAGAGAGTGGGCATTAATTGGAATATGTGGGTTTCACAAATTATTTATACATGAAAGTGATATGAATGTTATTATGGGCCTAATTTTTTAAAAATAATTAGTTGCAACTAGTAGGTAAAACATAGTAGGAATTATATAGAGGTTTGAAAAGAAAACTCCTAGCTCAAAGTGGTTATGGTAGGAGAAGGAAGGGAAAGGTAGTTCATAGAGAAATAAAATGAATAAGAAGAGAGATTGGCCTTTAGTTTCATGCATGTTATTTATAATTTATTGTTAAGATTCTATGCATTAGTTCTCTTGGATAGTATGGAAAAAATTATTATTTAGTCTTAACACCCTACTTAAGTATAAACTCATACATGCATAATCAAGATGCAAATATGAGTCTATACCTCAACTTAGGGTAGTCTACGTATAGGTAAAACCATAAATATTTATATTTATATTTTCCAATCTTCCTTCATAGAGTAATTCCATTGAATGAATAAATGGAAACTGGTATTCTGCATTTAGTTATGTATTTTAGGTATTTAAAGGAGGTTAAACCCTAGCTTCAACATTGAGAACTTTTTGTTATTTATTTTGTATGTTGTTGGCTACTTCATGAATAATTTTATTTGTCTTATTTAAAACTTCAATGTAATGTTATGATAATATCTAATGTGTAAAAAATATAGTATTTCTAATGTTATGATAGTATCTGATCCTTTATTGTTGACTAATATCCATCTTTGGAGGAATGATCTTGCATGAATAAAAAGGTAGTATGTGGAATGAAATTGTTACCAATTCATTTGACATTGTGTTTGTTTTATGAATTATAAAAGTAACCTAACCTTAGCTCCAAAATTTTATAATTTATCTACTCCTTATTTATTAAATTAACATCTACTTAAGGATTTAGAACAATAAGAGTATTGACATAGCTTGGTAATGTTAGGTATTTTTGGATTGGAAGAAGTATTGCTAAACATCTAAGTTATTTATCAATGAACTGATTAATTTTAGAATTATGATCATTTGTATCTTGAAAATTAACTAGACTTTGAGTATTAGTGGATCATTTATTTTAGAATAGGTAATGATAAAATTAATGGACAAGTTGTTTTGCATCCCTTCTTTATTGATTAGTTCATCTCATTGAGCTGCATTTCTTACCTATTTGTATTTTCTATTCTTATTGGATTTTGGATTCTGAGGGTAAATAAGGATGAAGTTTAATATTTTTTTATTTTAATGTTATTTTGGTTGTAGATAAATTTATAGGTATCTATTATTTGAATACAATAATATCTCTAGTTTGTATGTCCCTTAAACATTGTTCCTTATGACTTCCATGTGGTGACTCATTATATTGTAATAATAATACCTCCATTTTTGGTAATATTCTTATGTTTTTAAAATGGATTATTAGTGTCAAAAATTTCCTTATTTTACCAAACGGTTCATTTTTTTAATTAGTAAAGTTGTGTGGAAAATACTAGATTGAAAATAAAGTGTGTTATTCTTAAGGTAGTTTGCTTGTTTTGAATGTTGGGATCTAATGTGATTTTTGGTAAATTGTAAATGGATATCTAAAAAAATCTCATTTAAAATAAATTATAGGAAACACTTATAATTAACGTGATTGCATATTCCTATTTCTTTGGTTATTTTGTCTTGAGGATTAATAAAAGTATTATATTCCTTTCTTTATCTTGCTACAAAAATTTAATATTTATAGCATTGAAGGAAGATTTGTGCTAAACATCATAAGTTATAAATATTAGACTATGGCTAGATGTAATAGAATCAAACTAGGCATAAAAATTCTCACTCATATTTAGGCTAATTGGGGTTTTGGCTTAGTTACAGAGTAAGTTTATTTTTTTGGTTACCGATTTACAAATTTTACTTGATTCGTATACTTATATATAGTTATTATACTCATGAAACATTATGTTTTAGTCTTATGGTATACATTCATGGAAGGTTTGCATAAAATACCTATTTCATTATGTTATCCACATTTTGAGCTTATCTTGCTTGAAGAATTAATTTAATATTTACATAATGCTTACCCAGAATGAAATTAACATCTCCATCCTGGGATGAATCATCTGATTAAATTAACTTAGTGTACGTGATTAATTAGTCTAGGAAATTATTTGTTGCTCAGTTTTCAATTACTCCTAAAGTATTTTTATGATTAATATACTTTGCTTGGCATGCTCAATGTTTTACTTATTTTTCATTCTTGGTCCAACATGTTTTCTCTGAGGGTTAGGGTCATTGATTAAAAATCCAATGATCGTTGAGGCATTAGAGTAGATAATCATCTTATGTGCATTTTAATTTTTGTATATAATTCTTTTGTATGTTTGTGAAATATTATTTATTATTGTTCAAAAAGAGACATAATATAGTTGAGATTTGTAAGAGAAATTTATTTTACATTGCTATGAAATGGATTGGATATATTTTATAACTTAATTACTCTTTAGAGATCATGCTTGGTAACTATATCTTGGAAAGTTTATTGTTATTTGAGTGTTTAAACTTTATATAAAATAATATGAGTAGATCAAACTATAATGACCTTGTTATACTTATTTCTTGAATAGTTGATATAATATTCATGTGTTTGTTCTTGTTACATATATTTTTTTAATTTTTGGTAAAACTTATTCCAATAAGTATTTAATCCATCTTTAATAAATGTTACTTTAAAATAATAACTTACATTACATCTTAGTTGACGTAAATATTCTTTTGGATGTGAAATATTATCTTATCTTTTAGCTTTAGAACCCTTGGTGACTATGATTTAACCTTGGAACATGTTATTATATATCTAATAATCTTAGAATAGAAAATTAAGTGAAAATTACTTAATTATGTGGTTTATTTGATTTTAAATCATTCGTGATCATTGTTATATCCTTGTCAAGCATTATGTAATCTCTATATTTTCTATTACTTAGCAATTTGTGTTTTATAAGGTTCTTTAACCTTGGAACATGCTATTATATATCTAATAATCTTAGAATAGAAGATTAAGTAAAAATTAATTAATTATGTGGTTTAGTTGATTTTAAATCATTCGTGATCATTGTTATATCCTTGTCAAGCATTATGTAATATCTATATTTTTCTATTAATTAGCAATTTGTGTTTTGTTCACTCATTAATAAATAAATTATAATATATTTAATGATTGTATATAAATTAAGGTTATGAACTACTAGATTTTTTAATTTTAATGCGTTTAAGATACTGAATTTAGTTATGAATACAAATGGTATTTGGGTTCAGGTTCAGTATGAGTAATCTATGTCTATATTTTTTTTTATCTTAGTAGGCCTATAGGCTACTTAATCACCTTTTATATCCTTTAAATAAGTTTTTAATGGAAGGAATCATTTGTTCATCTCTAATTTAAGTATATTTTAGTATGCAAGTCTTATCACCTAACCTTACTATAGAATTAATGGAAACATTTTATGCATGAAATATTTCATTCTATAGCCTGTGTTGGATAAGTAAAAGGATACCTCAATAGAATATTGTAGCTTATTAAATAGATTACCATCTAGGAAAATACTTGGACAGTTGGTCAAAATATAAATCTCACCATGTTCTAAGGAGATTATGTGGATATAAGTTATTAGTTATAACATTTGACACTATAGATAGATTCATTTTGTTTATGTTGGTTTTTATTAAATGAAAAATTGAGCATGCTTTTGTGTTATATGTTTAATATAATAATGGTTCAATAATGGTCATGTGAAATAATATTTTTAAAGAGAGGTACACTATTTAAATTGAATTATTTATAAGATTAATCGATCATGATATTTCACAATGATTATGACTATATGATATTATTCCCTAATTGTATAAGAGTTATGAATGATCTTTACTATAATTAAACTATAATACTGATGATTTATGGCATGTTGAAGCATTTATAACTCATGTATGTCTTAAAATAAATTTATTTATTATCCTTGGGACAAATTATAAGGGAGGTAAGATTGGTTCAATTTTTAGATAAAACATGCTGTATCCATGACAAATGTTTTGCCTCTCAGTAACCAAATACAGAAATAATCTATTTCATGACATTGAGATGATATACGTCATCAAATCCATTTGGATTCAGGTAATTCAATGGAATTGTAAAAATTATTTGGTAGTGTTTGTTGTTCACCCATATCCTTAGCTGAGTCAATTCTTCCTAAAGTTAGGCTGCATTAGGGAAAACATCACTTGCCTATCGTTAGCTTGTAGAAGCAAGTTAAAAAAGGTAAGGTGATAAAATATTTATTATTAGAAATAAGGGTAAAAAATATATATCCATTAATGGATTATCTGATAATATTATGATTAGGGTATGATCTCCTTGGGAAGTCTAGGGGTATGAATTAAGCCTATAAGGCCATGTAATGTAAGATCAATTGAATTATTTAGGTAAGTCAATGAAATAAAGAATATATAGTTGTGAAGAAACACAATGAGTAATTTAAATCCATGAGGCGTGAATGGTTATTGTGACCTAATTATAGTTTAGTGCATATTAAGTGTTGGACTCTACTTGAAATAACCTTTTTCTTAGGAAATAAGTGGTGCTATACTTGAGATCCTTGAATCTAATTATGTTCATATTGTATACGATGACTAGTCATACCCAACCATTATGACTTATAGAGGAATAATTTATCATGTAGACTTATATTTGATGACAATATTTCAATTCCTAGTATAGGTATATTTTTTGTGATATCCTAAATAATCATTCTAAGTTTTATTTAGTAAGGGAATTAAGGCTTATTTTCTTTCATTGTTTTGCTTATGCTAATAATTTTTGTAAGGAAATAATGTTGTCATGAGTTATTCCATTACCTATTTAAAATATATATCATTGTTTTTGTTTTAATTTAACATAGCTAGGTTATAATAATTGTTGTGATTATTTGTTGACTCTACATTCTAGATCCACTCTTGACTATATGGGAAAATATGGAATATGTAAATACTTTTACAATGGTGAGAGGATATAATTTATCCTTGTAATTTAAACATTATGTTTATTTTTGGATAAACTAAGGGTTGTGTGTGCCTATTTTTATGGTCAATATTTAAGTTTTGAGTGTAAAATTCTCACTTGCTTGGATTGAAACTAGTACCTCTACAATGAAATATTGATGGTATTGCCTCTTTTACATATGGTTCCTTGGGGAGAACCTAACATCAAAAATATTGGTTGATATTTTGGATTTATTTTTTGATTTAATAATGGAACTTAAGTCGTACAAATAGTTGATTTGATAAAACACATTTGTGGAAAAGGAACTTTATATAACATGTGATTAGGATTGGTGTAGATGCACTAACACCTATCTAGGTAAGCTATAGATATTGGAATTTATGATACAAATATAAGTTTAAATGAGTGATTGATGAAGAAAAACTTGGTTCCTCATATTGGACTTGTTGAAGTTAGGGTGTTTGATGAATAACAAGTGTTGGTTAAAATTAGTAACTACAAACATGATATAAGGAAGGTAACATCTTGTTTGTGTCTAAAATTAATATTTTTTAACAATGAATTCAAAATTATTTTAAGAATGATAGATATAATGTGATAGTGGTATGATCAAAAGCAATGATATGAATTCCTAATCAAGAACTATGAAAATCCTAAGTACCCTCTTCAAGATTTGGATGATAATATGGGTAAATTGACTTAGATGGTTGATAATTAATAGTGTTATATATTTATATAGACCATACCAAGATCATAAATGTATGGGTAACATGATATAAAACTATATGTATACATGTGAATAACATAAATGTCTTATACTATGTCTTATGTACTTGGTGTCTGATGCTTCACTAACACATGTAAGGAATTGTTTATAAAGAAAAGTAACCATAGAAACAAGGGTTACTACATTATGTTGGGATTGTGCGAGGAATTTATATTTAGTTTATGCATAAGGCATAATAATTCTAGCGGAAAATGCCACACTAACCTTGGAAATCTAAATTAAATAATAATAATAATAATAATAATAATAATAATAGTAGTAGTAGTAGTAGTAGTAGTAGTAGTAGTAGTAGTAGTAGTAGTAGTAGTAGTAGTAGTAGTAGTAGTAGTAGGTCATTGTCATCTTTTGTAATGATTTTACAATTTTATTTTATGAAACCCCTTTAGTAGAAGTGAAACTAATAATTTAATTGATCAATTCCCTAGATCATTGGTTCTAATTTTGAAGGTACAAACTACAAAATCATGGAAATATTTAATTATAAAATATAATCCTTGTGATAAAGAAATAGGTATGACCATAAGTAAATGACTAATAACCTATAATTATTCTTATAGGCACTAAGATGACACATTTTTTAAGGAAGTAAGGATGTCATATCCCTACCTTAGCCATAACTATTCAAGGCAAGAATTAGAGGAGAACCTCTTTAATGTATTCCTTAAATGGTAAATAATTGTCATATTTATTTTTCAATGATTATCACTGACTTATATCTAATTATACATGTCATCCATTATTCTATCAAATCCTCTTATTTTTTCTTGTTCTACATTTTTATGACTTTATGTCTCATATATTAGATATGCCTTGTTGGAAAACCATTGTTATTCAATAATATTTTGGTTTTAGTGGAATCACATTTATAATTTGGTAAGGACATAGAAAAGTTGTTTCAAGAATATTTGAGGAAGGAAGACCTTAGACTCAAGTCTAGGTCAAGCTAATAAACTTCAAATCAAGTAATGTTTGGGCATGCACTTGAGGATCCTTGAATTAGGTTCATGTAATAATTATGTTTTATATTTTATAAAAGGTTTAATGATTCAATTTTAAATACTAAGTTATTGGTGTTAGTCAAATTATTAGGATTTACTAATGTGGTGTTAATATTTTAATATTTTATTTGTCTAATGTATATTTCTTTCCCACATTAGATTAAGGAAATAAATGATTAGGTATTTTTCTCATGGATTATTTGGGAGGATTTTCACTCTTTCAACTGAGCTAAAATTCTTAACAATATCTTAAGGAGAGAGTGGGACTTAATTGGATTAGGTGGGTTTTACCATTTTTTTAATACATGAGAGTGATACAAAGACTATTATGGGACTAAGGATTTTTGAACCATTATTTCACACTAATAGGTAGAATTCACTTGGTACTATATTGAGGTTTCTCGAGAAACTCCTAGCTCAAATTTATTGTGGTAGGATAAAGAAGGGAAAGGCAATTAGGGAAGAAAAAATGAAGAAAAGGAGTGATTTTGGCCTTTATTTCTCCCTTCTTTTTAAGATTATGTGCATTAGTTCTTATGGATAGTATGGAAATATATATATATATATATATATATATATATATATATATATTATTAACACCATATTTAGGGTATAAACATGTATATGCATACCCATGTATGCAAATATGAGTATATAACTTGCCTTAGGGAAGACTACATATACATAAAAGCCTAAATATTGATCTGTATATTGTCTAATTTCCCTTTATGTAGGAATTCCCTTGATTAAATAAAATGATACTTGTATTATACATTGGTTAATGTATTTTTTTTATTTTAAAGGGGTTAAACCCTAGCTCCAACATTGAGAAACATTTTTGTTTATTCCATAAGCTATTGGCTACTTAGTGAACAATTGCATTTGTCTTATTTTAAACTTGAATGAAATTTTAGGATAGTTTTTGATGTGTAAAATACCTCTTGTTTCTTATGTTAGTTAAATTTTACTCTGTCATTGATTAATCTTCCTCTATAAAGGAATAATCTTTCATGAATAAAAAATTAGTATCTGGACTAAAATTTTTACCAGTTTATTTGATATTGTGCTTGATTTATACATTATAAAAATAGCCTAACCTTTGATCCAAAATGTTTAAATGTATTTACTATTTATCACTTAAATTAACATCTACCTGAGGATGTAGAATAAAAATAGTATTTACCCAACTTGGGATTGTTGATTATTTTATGGATTGGAAGATGTCTTGTTGAACATTTAGTTATTTATCAATGAAAAGATTAATTTTAGAAGTGTGATTATTTATTTGAGGTTGAATTATGACTTTTATCTTGATGCTTAAATAAAATCAAATATAATTGAAACATTGATTTTAGAATAGGTAATGATAAATGTAATGGATGAGTTGTTTTGTAGCCCATCTCTATTAATTAGTTGATCTCATTGAGTTATATTTCTTACCTGTATGTTTTTTTACTATTCTTATTGGATTTTATACTCTAAGGGTAAAAAAGGATAAAGTTATCTTGTTTTATTTTAATGGTACCATGGTAGCTATAGATTCTAAAATATAAATTTATATGTTAAACTAGTCTTGTACACTTGGAAAAAATCATTCATGAATCTACCTTTCAATTTTTAACTTTCCTTGTAGAAGAAAGGCTCACATTCACCACATCACTATGACTAAATGCTTATATTATAGTATAACCCTAAAATTATGATTATATGGATCAAATTTAACCCATAATATGCTTAAAAACAAATATATCCTTCACTATCAGTTATTGAACTATAAAAAAATTCTATTTTCCTAGAAACATAAATTAAGACTTGGATATTAGCATCACTACTAGTGTCATGTAGATGATATTTATAAATTATATATCAAAACAATCTTGAACACTTAGAAAAATCAAACCTTCATTTTTCATTTCAGATCTAGACTTTTCCTACTTCTACAAGTCTATCTTACCCAAAATTATTTAAACTTACTCATTTTATGCCTCTACAAGTTGTGGACCTACACCTATTTTCTAAATGCCTAGACACTTGTGTTCCAATTAGATGATTACATTGACACAAGTGTCCTTACTCAATGTAAGTGTTTAGTGCCTTAAAGTCATCAAATTTGAAAATGAAATGTATCCTAATGGTTGATCCAAGTGATATTATGTGAGATATTACCCAAGAGTATTGGTATAAATATAAGATCAACCCTCATTCATTATTCACCTATAAAATACCTAAATATACCAAGGAGACTTATCAAAATCACTCAATCAAGAATTAAAGTTGAGTAAAGCTTCCCTAGTTTTTTCTATTTGCATATCATTCATAAGGATAATCCATCTAAAAGTTTGAAGTATTAAAGGAGAATCCCATGAGTTATATTTTCCAAGTTACAAGCTAGGTCAACATTGTACTTGTTTATCACATATTACATGATTGACACACAAGACAATAAGTAGGTGATAACCACATAAGTTTGAGACCCTCTTTAGAGTACTATCTATGTAGGTAGTGATTATTGATAGAGGGGTATTTGGGATATCTCAACACCATGTGACCACTAACCCATTTTTACATAGTCACTATGAAGATGAATAACTAGGGTTTTCATCATTTGACAATGAAAGGCAATCCATGATCTAGATCTAAATGTATGAGAGTAATGTTGGCAAAGAATATAGAAAAATCTACGTGGTCACATCATGTTTAAATATTTATCCTATAATAGGAACCTACGATTGACATAGACACTAACATATAACTAACCATCTCAAGCTAACACAACTATCCACAGCTATAGAAGCACTTAATCTAGAATTTGGAAACTATTCCAAAACAATATTCTTGTCTTTTTCCTAATTATTCTAGATCTATATTTGTATCAGTAATAAATTAGCTAAGTATCTTATTTTCATTATCATTAAAATATCTTTCATAGTTTTAATTTACATATTTATCATATCTTAGGACAATAAATTTAGTATATGTTATATCTAAGTTTTGCAATTAACTAGCTTAATATATATCTATTTATCACCCTTGTGCTTATTCATTTCTATATTTTTAACCCTACTTACCTATAGTATGATCCACATCCAATTTAGGGTTAAAAATTTGGTGAACGCAATCTTTGAGATCCAAACCTTAGGTCATTTAGGGTTTATTTTATTTTTTTACTATTTGTAATCCCTGATTGCTATAAAATATGTGCAATATAGATGCATATATAACATATTTTGGGTCCCAATTTATAATTTTTGGTAGTTTACTATGTAAATTTGTTGGTAAAATACATTATTCAAAGAAATAAGAATGTTCATTAATATAAAAGGAGTGTTTTAAAGCAACAATAAACTTCAATACATGTTTCATATTTTGTTTGTAATATAATAAATCAAGTGCCTTCTAAACCGATATTGATGAAAATGGCCTTATTGATAAATCAAGGAGCATGTACCATAGAATTTAAATCTTAGATTTTATAAAAAAATATAATATCTACAAGGATATCTATATGAGGCATTGCATGATACCTAAGTACTAAGTGATATAACACTCGCTATTTTTATAGATATTATGAAAAATATAAAACACAACACAAACATTTTTACCTTTAGCTGTAAAGAGGTAAAATAATATAATTTATCAAGACTTGCCTTCATCAAGACAAATTAATCCTCATAATAAAAGAAACCAACATGAGAATATGTCATAAATTTTAAAGACATATAATGATGTTATTACACTCTTAGACTTGTTACACAAGTCACTACCTTACAATGATATTTTGGTGAGAACATTACATACAACAACCTTGACATATAATGTAGATTCACCACATGTGGCATTCATGTTAAAATCATTTAAATATACCATTTAAAAAAAGATGATCCACCATCTCATCCTTTGATTAATATCTTCTCACTACTCTGAATCCAAGTATATGTTCATAATACAATATTAAACTAAGTTATTTTGGATAATGATTTAGTGGTAAACATTTAAAACATATCTTCTCTCCTTATTTGGTAGTGGATTTCAGATTTGGAACCATATAATATGAGAATCAAGGGATTTGATAATGTTTCATGACAAGTATTGGGATAAATAACATCAAATATTATTATGGGTACCCGTGCATTACCTACTTTCTCCCAAGTTATCATAAATGATTTAAACTATAATATATCATTAGGATGGCCTTAGATACATGAAATTTATGTGGTTACATATACTTTGTATGCATACTTAAAATTTAGTCATTAAGATCTATTTACATATGCCCAATGGATATTAATCCTTTTAAACATCATGCAATAGTCTAACAAATAAGTGATCATATGTCACAACCGTATAAACCTAATTTTATCCTTTGATATTTACAAAAATATGGATACATAGGACAAAGGTTTCAAAAACATGAGCATGGTATAACTCAACCCATTTATCATACAAGTAATATAAACAAAGTTGATACACTATTATAAAAACCTATGTAAATTATTTTATCTAAGGCACTAAAGGGATAATTCTCACATTTACTTAACTCTCCCATTTCATTACTCCCATGGATTGTAGAGAATCATATTATATCTCTCCTTCATACTAAATAGGTTGATATGAATAGACCTATACCCAAATGGTGCAATGCAAATTCTTATTTTGATTATTAACACAGATCAAGGTATTCTAGGAAAAAATGTTTTATCTTGAAGCATAAGATCTAAAAACTTATCAAAGATTAAAAATTTACATTTGATGTGTTAGAGTATATTTATAATGCTTTCTAGGTTCTAGCTAGGTATTTCATCTTTTTCCTAGTTTTATCTATGTGTGGATTTATCCCAAATTATTTATTTAGGCTTGATTTCTCCTTGCCTACTTATTTAAGGGTTCTCCATTGTATTAAACATTAATTTTATGGATATCATTTGATTTGTCTTATCTTTTATTTTCATTTGTTTACAATCTTATTTTGATTTTCTTGTTGTCAATGCTTCAGACTCTTGACTTGTAATTATATTATTCTCAATCCTTTCATGGTATTAGAGATTTGAAGGGTTTCATCCATCCATTAATAGGTTGTTATTCAGATTGAAGAAGATATTTATTTTGGCAGACCTATATCCTTGGTGTTATTTAATCTAAATTGGAAGAGGACAGTGTTGGAAGACTACAACATTTTATTTGTTAGACCAAGTAATCATACCTATTGTTCAAATTTTCATTCTAGAAATTCTATTTTTGGGGCAAACTGCATCTTTTTACAAAAACACGATATGTTTTAATAAAATTAATTTTAATC
This sequence comes from Torreya grandis, assembly GCA_037957365.1. Taxonomy (NCBI): domain Eukaryota; kingdom Viridiplantae; phylum Streptophyta; class Pinopsida; order Cupressales; family Taxaceae; genus Torreya; species Torreya grandis. The sequence continues at coordinate 1,101,583 of JARHVA010004645.1, read as the reverse complement.
ATAAGGAATTTTATGAAAATATTTCTCATTTATGATCACCTCTCTCATTGATTTTGAGAACATTTTATGATTTTTAATTATGTTGAGTATTAAGAAAGGTATGGTTATTTTAACATTGCTATTATGAGAATTTGTCCATAAAAATGTGTTTTTTTCCAAGAGGCATTATAAGGAGAAATACTCTATTGATGGTGTCTTAATTTTTTGATACATTAGAACATCTGATAAAATGGAAATTCCTTTTTTCTACATTTTCCACTTTACATTGGAGTAAGAATGCATTTGGGTTTGGTGTAATTTATTGTGTGTACGTTGCATTAGCCTCTTCAAAGTATAGGTGGGTTGTGTTATTTATCCAAGCACCACTTATCTTATCTACTACATTGAAGAAATTTGGAAGGATATCTCTTTGGATTTCCTTTTCTATATGGAGTTAGTTTGGAACTGTGTTGGAAGAGGTTAAGCATAGTATAGGAGTTATAGGTCAGCAATGGAATTTTTGGTATATATTTGTCCTTAGATGGTGTCATTTATCATTTTTGGTATGTGTATTTTTTTAATAATATGTCAAGTATTGAAAATTTAGTCATGTACTGTGTGGTATTATTTAGTGTTATCTTTTTGCTACATGGTCTTTCTATAGGTGTATGGTTTTTGGCACCCTTCTTTACCTTTGTGGAGCCTTAAAAAGACTTTTTTCATATGTTATAAATCAACACAATCTTAAAATTTCCTTGGAATCATCCCTATCAACTAAATACAAATGTAATTCACCATTTCATTATCTTAACACAACTATTTATTCATTATTTATTTTAATAGCCATATTTTTAGCATTAAGGTGGAAGTCAGTTTCACTTGCAAGTTCAGAGGGATGTGTAGCTAGTTTTTTTTCACTTTTATTTCCTTGAGATTTTTTTAAAAAAATTAAAATTCCAATGAGTGGTTGGAAGGCTAGGTTATTTTCCAATTTGGTCAAAAAAATCAACTTGTAGTGTCTTTTTTATTAAATTTGATCAATTTATGAAAATTTATAAAGCCTATATCTTTTGAACCATAACTCAAATTTAAGTTTAGTTTTTTTTTTAAAAGTGTATTGTTTTCAATTATATATCCATTGGTGTTATAAAGTTTTAAAAATTCACTACTTTTATAAAATGCCAAATTCTTGTGGGGGGGGGGGGGGGGGGGGGTTACACATTTTTGCAGGTTTATTTATTTGTTGTCATTATTTAAACCAAGAGTTATTATTTTGGGGATAATTATTTATTATTAATAAATCATTCCTTGTAATTTGACAATAGATCCCATTAAAACCTCAAATTACACCACTTGGAAAATAAAAATGAAGATACACTTTCAGCTAAAAAGCTTTTAGAGAATAGTACTTGGCAATCTCCCCAACTTCATCGATGAGGAAGATATGGCCTAGATTGCATCTATATAAGATGAGTCTCTTCATTTTATTAACCTCAATGTTTTAGATAGCTTACACATTCATATTATGGTGCCACATTAACAAAGGGATACTTGGATGCTAAAAGAGTCTTATTTGAGGAGGATATTGAGCCTTTTGGGTTTTCTAAAACCTCTCTTGCTCCACCTCTTATTCCACTTCCTTATCCTCTTATTAGTGAGGATTTATATTTTGATAGTGACATGCATGATGATTCTCCATATCCTTCTCCTCCTATCAGTGAAGTTTTCTCTTCTAATGATGAGCTCTCTCCTCCTTCTATAGTTTATTGTGATGACAAATTCCTAATGGACATTACTTTTATTTTTGTTGAGACACCTTTATGGGGTGAGTTTATACCAAACTTGGGATGTATATTTGTATAACCTTCCTTTGTTATTATGTAGGATGTTGAGACACCATACATTATCACTTTAGAGGTCTCTACTTGTTCCAATAATATTACACTTGTTGATCATTATGATCCACTTCCCATGGACATTCTTTCAGCAAATGTTCCATGTATGTTTTATGATCAATTCAATTTCATGGCATTACATCTAGTTCATGTCCATGATCTTACTAGAATTACACCACACTTTAGATTTAGATATGATTTAGATATATTTGTACAACTACCTCCTTCATATTCTATTGTGTAATGGGAATACTTCTAGTAAATCATTCATGTTATTATTTTGGCAAAAGGAAGAAACATTGTTCAATGTAGATAGAGCTTCTATAGTCTTATAGTTGAGGATATTGACATAGACATTAGTCATATTATGATCTCAACTTTGATTATTGATAAATTCAATATCAATGATAATTTTCCTTAGATGGATTCCATATGATCTCTTTCCTCCTTTTACATATTTTTAGGGGGGAGTTTTATTTCCTATAGGTTTTCTCTATTTCTCCACTTCATGGTTATATACTGTACATGAGTACCTTATCAAGACTTATTTTTGGGACTTTTATTGTGTATATGGAACTTTGTTTTTGGATATTTTTATCTCCTAGATTCACTTTAAGTTGGGTGTTCGAGTTTATTTCTCATACTTGCTAGGTTTTAGCAAGGTATTTCATCATTTTCCTTATTTTGTCTTTTGTGTGGATTTATCCTACATTTATTAGTTAGGATTGATTCTTGTTTCTCCTTTTCTACTTAAGAAATGGATCTCCATTATATTAAACATGTTTTTTTTTAATATCATTTGTTTTTTCTTATCTTTGCGTTTCATTTTTTTGAAAGCTTATCATGATGTTCTTGTTATCAATACTTTAGACTCCTAGATTGGAATGATATTTTTCTCATTAATTTCATGATCATCCTCCAATGGAATCATGTTTATAACATGGTGATCACCTAAAATAAAAAATATTTAACAATCTTTAGTACAATAATTTAAAAAAGGATCCATAATTATATATGCCATACAATTTGTGATAAGATCTTCAGAGTGAAAAAATCCAACAACATCCAAGCTAATAGATTTAAAAATCACCTTATTCATGGGTGAAGATTATTTTGGCATAAAAATATTGATCTTACATAAATAAAAATTATTTTCAATACAATTTTTTTTCAATGGGTGGCTTTGATCTAAAAAACATACAAGAATGATAAGTTAGAAAATATCCTTAGACCACATAACACTACCAAATGTTTGTGGTCCTAAAATTATTCAAACATAGGTTTGGATTATGCCAAAAATATTTACATATGTATTTACACGAGGAACTCTTTGGTTTCATAAAATGAAAGTAAAAATTGCCCAAAATTAGCAAGGTATTTATTTTTTTCACGAAGGAAAATTGATCTATATTCCAAATGATAGATCAATTCTTTTACTACACATGTAAAATGTGAGGAGGAACATGATATGTACCCTTTTCACTTATCCAACCATGATCTAATAAATGTTAAAAATACAAAATAAGGTCTCAAGATCTCATATATTCCAAAATACCAAAACAATAAAATAAATTTAAAAATCCAAAAATATTTTCAGCATCTACATATTCTATTATCTCATTTTCATATATGTGTTAGTTCCATGTTTATGGATAGCATATCAGTTACTTCTACATACATGTGTTTCATGCTTATATTTGAGTGTGATATAGGCTTACATAGATACATGATCTATGTAATATTGGATGTTGGGATTTCCCTCTACTCATGTCACCAATACGTTGTGGGCATCCACTTCTTTGATCATGATACTTTTAGGTTATATCATTATGTGGTCACTTTACATTATCATATTTTAGATAATATGTACATAGACATGCCTTTACCCATTCTTATATCTAATGCAATGCACTTGATATTCTATGTGCTTGACATTTTTTTGCTAACACATTTGACCCATTGGCTATTATGATATGTTTATGTTGGTTTATTATGTTTTCCTTTATGCACTTCCTTAAGTGTCTTCCTTTGCTACTTTATTTTTTATTGAGAATTTGAATATGTTCCATTATTTTCATCCACTGTACCTATTTTTACTTATTTTACATTTGAATATGTCATTGATTATTTTATTTTGATAGTTGAGTATGTTCATGTCCATTCAATTATGTGGTATTTGAACATGCCCCTTGTTTGTGGTCTCCTTGGACCATTATTTGTTAATTTGATTTTGAGTGATATTATATTTGATTTATTTCTTATTGAAATTATATTGTTACTATATATACATTTCCATGATATTTATCATGAATCTTAGGCCTTGATGTGATCACATTCTATGTGATTCAATACTACATTTACCTAGACATGTTCTCATATGTTTTACATGATTCATTCACAGTTTTATGGTTATATTATCCTTTTGAGGTGAAGTAACTACCAATTTGTATCTTCAATAAAATAAAGGGGGAATATTAGTGAGATCATATCATAGAGGCATGGTTTACACACATTCATAGTTTCAGATTCATTGGGGAAATGTCATAGAGGCATGAGTTCCACACATTCATAGTTTTAGATTCAGTGGGAGAATGACATAGAGGCATGGCTTACACAAATTTATAGTCTCTAATTTAGTGGGGAATGTTTTAGAAACATGTTATCCACACTTAATAAATATTCAACATATCTAGACTATAGTGGAGGCATGTTTTGGAAACATGTTCTCCACACTTACGTAGTTTCAAATTTTGCAAGTTGCACGATTATATGATTTAGATACACATTTGTGGCCAAATTATATACATTATTATCATTTTTATACATAGTTTTAGCATGAGACATATCTAAGATGAATATTATATAAAATATGTACCTAATATTGGTAAATAAAATCAATTTTATATTCATAACACTTTCAGGGACTATCGCCACCCATCAGGTTGTACTTTTATGAAATATATTTAGCCAATCTACTGTAGTAGTTGGTTCACTTTTTGGTATGGTTGAGGTGATTAAATCACTCAATATTTCCAAAATTTTATATTTAAATTTATTGTATCATCTACCCTAACCAGTTTGATAGTATGAGTTGACTTGGTTCACTCACACTCACTAGGTTATAAGTATGATTGGGTTGCATGGTTGAGCTAGTCTTAACTACCATGTGGTAATCCACATTTTCTCTAATGTTTTTTGCATGGAACCTCATATATCTCTCCATATCCTTTGATATATTCACTTTATATATTTACATTTTTACATATCTCAATTTTAGTGATTCATAAATGATACATCTTTCAAACAAAATTACTGAAAGGCAAGATGGTTGCATCGATACATAGGTATACTCTTAAATATTTCTCTCTTTCAATTTCATTCATTCAAATTATTTTAATTTCAGATTATATGCACCGATTATAGATTTTAATAGGTTACTGGTTGCAGGCCAATCACCATCAAAGCACTCAACTTGGACTCAAGTAAAGGCAAGGTGTGTTATATACACCCAAGTACACATTCATTTCCTTTAAACTAATAATTTCATTACTAGATTAAATAGGGGTAAAATTTATATTATATTTATGAATTATGTATAACCTTAGTCTTGTACACTTGGAAAACTTAGACCTTGGTTGTTCTTTTTAGCTCTATACCTTTCTTAATTCTACAAGTATCACATCTACTCCTTATGCCCCTTGGCCTATCTCTTAGTTTGACCAGTATTATGTTGATAACCCAGGCCTTCTATCTTCCTATAATTATTAATACCTACTTATCTTATGCCTCTACAATTTCTAGACCTACACCTATTTTCCAACTACCGACACACTTACATCCCACTCATATTCTTACATCGATGCAAGTGTCCTTACCTGACATAAGTGTCTAGAGCCCTAAAGTCATATAATTTATAAATGAAACATACCTCTAATAATCAGACTAAGTTTTATTATGTGAGTTATTCACCAAGAGGAATGGTATGAATATAAGATCAACCATCATTCATTCCTCACTTAGAAAATGTTAGAGTAGGATAATTACCTTAGCTCCTATTTCCCAACTACTTTATTTATTTTAAGAATTGTTTAAGTTTTCCTACCCTCTAAGGTGTGTATATTAAATATTTAGGTATAATGGGTTTCTATCACTAGGTTATCTCTTAGCTTGATTTTACAACTATGATTGATCTTCCTTACCTATATATGCAAGGTAATTTTATTATACTTGCATGAAGTTTTTAGAGATATTATATGATATTGATATTATTTGTTCTCCATATCAATTTGTTACATTCAACTTATTCATCTGATGTTTAATGATGTTAACATTTGAGATATGTGGGTCAGAATGATTTGGTTATCATTCCTTTCCTGGTGTTAGAGTATTAAGTGTTGAATCCATTCATCTATGATTTGATGCAAGGGTTTATATGTATATATAGTTAGTTTTTTACCATTGTGCAAGACACCATATTTTGTGAAAGATTATTTTTATAGAAAAAACTATTTGATTTATTTGTTTTTGTGTTTGGTTTCAAATTATAACATCATCGACATTTTTTCATCTATTTTTTAATTTACTTGTAGACTATAGCGTCATGGACATTACTTCTCATTTGGTTTATTTTTCAAAACTCTATGCTACCACCTACGCTATGTGTATTTTCAATGGACACTTACATTTTATCTCTTCACATAATAGTTCCAATTTTTTGTTCAGATTATCCTGTACACAATAGTTGGCATAATTTATCTTTTCCACATGTGGGCCTATTTCACTGCACCAACTATAGATTTTTATTTCCTTGATAGAATAGTGGATTATGCCTTGCATTTTTTACTTTCACATTAGGGATTTCCATTGATGAATTTTCCTATGTTTATTTCATATGAAGGAAACAAATATTAGTAATATGTCAATTATGTTCACCCTTTGCCCCTTGGTCACATGGCATGGTCACATGGTGGGGGGGATTAATTTTATTCCTACTAGTGGGGGATTAATTTACATCCCTTCAAAAGTATTTTTATCATTCCAAAATATTTTTTTAATAAACATTTAATATTTTTGGTGTAATTTTATTTTTTACTAATTTATAATGGGAAAAATTGTAGAAACTATATAATTTGATTGGTAACTTGAAATAAAATGATTATTTTTCAAATGTGTATGTTTTTGTGCTCAATCTATTTATTTTTTTAAACACACTAAAATATAAAGTTATAAATTTAGGGGGGGTTCAATACAAAGTCTTTTAGGGGTTTTTATCAATACTGAATTTTTCTCCCTTTTCGCATTCTCTTTTTCTTTGGTGATTTTTTTAGAATGGATTATTCGTTTGCATTGGATCAGTATGAGACATTAACAACAAATGATTACCACACATGACTACCAATAATGGAAAAAACCATTAAATGCAAAGGATTATGGGCCTTAATGTTTGAAATACAAGCAATGTTCACTAAAAAATATGAGTAATTTTAATATGAATGTAAACTTGATGGGTGTATTTGTTTGATAGGAACTTATGTAAGTGATAGTCTTTTGTTTTATTGAGAAGGATGTGACCATCCTTTCAAAATATGGGAAAAATTGAATGGTTTATCTAGTAAAGTAGATCACATGAGAGCCATACAACTTGAAGTAGAGATCACTTCTCTCAATCCCAAAGATTTTCTATCCATTATACATTATCATACGAAGTTCAAGAACTTGTTGACACAATTTAAGGGGATTAGAAGAGTCAATAAATATGAATAATGTGCTTACCTAATTTTATCCAATTTGAGAGGTCCATTCCATATATTTTATTCTACCTTTGTATCTAGCATGGATGCCTTCGGTTCCACATTTGAAATTCCTAATTTAGTGTCATTTTGTGAAAGACTTGATAATGAAGAATCCAAATTGTCTAACCTTGCGTCTTCCACCTATCAAAATTAATTAGTATCATAAAATCTTAAGGTAAATTTAAAATAAAAAATTAAACCCAAAACTACTCCTTGTCCTTCTCAAAGTGCCACTAAATCCAAAGACAATAACTCTAAACCTAAGGAGGCTTCTAAATCTAGGAATAAGTCTATCATTTCATGATCCTTTTGTGGGGGGATTGGTCATGTATGATCTAGGTGTTAGAAGATAATGTAAGCCTTATAAAATGCATTTTCCTATGTTTATTTCATATCAAGGAAACAAATATTATTAATATGTCAATTATGTTCACCCTTTGCCCCTTGGTAACATGGCATGGTCACATGGTGGGGGGGGGGGGGGGGGGGGGGGGGGGGGGGGGGGGTGTGGAAGGGGGGGGGGATTAATTTTGTTCCTACAAGTGGGGGATTAATTTACATCCCTTCAAAATTATTTTTATCATTCCAAAATATTTTTAAAATAAACATTTAATATTTTTGGTGCAATTTTATTTTTTACTAATTTATAAAGGGAAAAATTTGTAGAAACTATATACTTTGATTAGTAACTTGAAATCAAATGATTTTTTTTCAAAAGTGTATGTTTTTATGCTCGATCTATTTTTTTAAACACACTAAAATATAAATTTATAAATTTAGGGGGGGTTCAATACAAAGTCTTTTAGGGGTTTTTATCAGTACTGATTTTTTCTCCCTTTTCACATTCTCTTTCTCTTTGGTGATTTTTTAGAATGGATTATTCGTTTGAATTGGATCAGTATAATAAATTAACAACAAATGATTACCACACATGAATACCAATAATGGAAAAACCCATTAAATGCAAAGGATTATGGGCCTTAATAATTTAAATACAAGCAATGTTCACTTCTCTCAGTCCCAAAGATTTTGCATCCATTATACATTATCATACTAAGTTCAAGCAGTTGACACAATTTAAGGGGAGTAGAAGAGAATAAATATGAATAATGTGCTTACCTAATTATATCCAATTTGAGAGGTCCATTCCAAATATTTTCTTCTACCTTTTTATCTAGCATGGATGCCTTGGGTTCCACATTCAAAATTCCTAATTTAGTGTTATTTTGTGAAAGACTTGATAGGGAAGAATCCAAATTGTCTAACCTTGTGTCTTCCACCTATCAAAATTAATTAGTAGCATAAAATCTTAAGGTCAATTTAAAATAAAAACTTAAACCTGAAACCACTCCTTGTCCTTCTCAAAGTGCCACTAAATCTAAAGAGAATAACTCTAAACCTAAGGAGGCTTCTAAATCTAGGAATAAGTCTATCATTTCATGATCCTTTTGTGGGGGGGGAATGGTCATGTATAATATAGGTGTTAGAAGAGAAATTAAGCCCCATAAAATGCATTTTCGTATGTTTATTTCATATCAAGGAAACAAATATTACTAATATGTCAATTATGTTCACCCTTTGCCCCTTGGTCACATGGCATGGTAACATGGGGGGGGGGGGGGGATTAATTTTGTTCCTACTAGTGGGGGATTAATTTACATCCCTTCAAAAGTATTTTTATCATTCCAAAATATTTTTTTAATAAACATTTAATATTTTTGGTGTAATTTTATTTTTTACTAATTTATAATGGGAGAAATTGTAGAAACTATATACTTTGATTGGTAACTTGAAATCAAATGATTTTTTTTCAAAAGTGTATGTTTTTATGCTTGATCTATTTTTTTATAAACACACTAAAATATAAATTTATAAATTGAGGGGGAAGTTCAATAGAAAGTCTTTTAGGGGTTTGTATCAATACTAATTTTTTCTCCCTTTTTGCATTCTCTTTCTCTTTGGTGATTTTTTAGAATGGATTATTGGTTTGCATTGGATTAGTATGAGACATTAACAACAAATGATTACCACACATGAATACCAATAATGGAAAACCCCACTAAATGAAAATGATTATACATCTTAATAATTGAAACACAACCAATTTTCACTAAAGAATATGAGTAATTTTAATACGAATGTAAACTTGATGGGTGTATTGGTTTGATAGGAACTTATGTAAGTGATAGTCTTTTGTTTTATTTACAAGGATGTGACCATCATTTCAAAATATGGGAAAAATTGAATGGTTTATCTGGTAAAGTAGATCACATGAGAGCCATACAACTTGAAGTAGAGATCATTTCTCTTAGTCCCAAAGATTTTCCATCCATTATAGATTATCATACTAAGTTCAAGTAGTTCTTGACACAATTTAAGGGGAGTAGAAGAGATAATAAATATGAATAATGTGCTTACCTAATTATATCCAATTTGAGAGGTCCATTCCAAATATTTTCTTCTACCTTTTTATCTAGCATGGATACCTTGGGTTCCACATTCAAAATTCCTAATTTAGTGTTATTTTGTGAAAGACTTGATAGGGAAGAATCCAAATTGTCTAACCTTATGTCTTCCACCTATCAAAATTAATTAGTAGCATAAAATCTTAAGGTCAATTTAAAATAAAAATTTAAACCCAAAATCACTCCTTGTCCTTCTCAAAGTACCACTAAATCCAAAGACAATAACTCTAAACCTAAGGAGGCTTCTAAATCTAGGAATAAGTCTATCATTTCATGATCCTTTTGTGGGGGGATTGGTCATGTGTAATCTAGGTGTTAGAAGAGAAAGCAAGCCTTATAAAATGCCTTCATAAAACACAAGAGTTATCTCTCCACCCATCTCCTTTCAATGAGCATGACAAAGCACTTAATGTTGTTAGGAGATCTTACTTACATGTTATAGATAGTTGGGTTATATATTCTGGTACTTCTCACTAGATGAATTTTTCTAATGAGTCTTTTGTATCTCTTATTTTTAGTTATACTTCAAAAATTTAGGTTGGATGTTCTTTCTTTATTTTTATTAAGGGAAAAGGTGACATAAAAATTTATGATAATTGCATCAATGATACACTATGTTCCTAAAATTACTTAACATTTAATCTATGTTTATCAAATTTATCATTATGGTTAGGATAAGATATTGAATTTCACACCACAAGGTGATGAAAGTGGAACCTTGTTAGATCCAAATTCAATTTTTGTGAAATTTTTTATTTATCATAGTTCTAAACTATATCACTTTGAGGGTTATGATGACACTTCTTATATGGTGGAATGCCTTATTTCTCATGCCTATTCCAAGAGTAAAATTTGGAATGAGAGATTTGGATATCTTAATAATAGATATTTGATGCAGTTGAGCACTCATTGAATGGTTAATGGACTTCCTAGAGTTTCTTGTATTGATGGAGTTTTCACTAGTTGTGCATGAGGGAAACAATGCCAAGATCCATTACTAAGGTTATGTCCAAAAGAAATTATTCACCACTTGAGATTCTGCACAGTGATTTGATGATTTTTTCTACGCCTTATTTCAATGGAGCTATGTATGAACTTACATTTATTGATAATTTATCAAGGTGTACTTGGGTTTATTTTATCAAGTACAAGAGTGAAGTTTTTTCACAGTTAAAATTTATAAAGGATTTTTTTGATAATCAATCTTCTAGTTTCTTAGAGAATATTCTCATGGATAATGGGGGGAGTAGTTTAGCAAAGAGTTTTCTATTTTTTTGGCAGCTCATGACATTATTAAAAAAAAAATCCTTATACTCCATAATAGAATGGCTTAATAGAAAGTAAGAACCAAACTTTGAATAATATGTATAACTACATGTTGCATTATTAGGATTTACCTCTCGTATATTGGGCAAAAGTAGTTAATTATGTAAAATATATTCAAAATTACACACCACATAGAGCACTTGTGTATTTGATTCCAAAGGAGGCTTGGTCTGAAACTAAGGTTTAGGTCTCTTTTTTTCATTTTTTGGATGCCATGCTTGGGATTTTATAAAAAATAAGAGAAATAAACCCTTGGATAAGAAGAACAAACCCTTGATATTTTTATCTATTATGAGGACATGAGAGATTATGAGATTTTGGATCTTGATACTCATGATGTTCTTTTTATAACACATGTTCATCTTGATGAGAATTTATCTTCTCATGAGTCTTCATCTTATTCCAAGACTTCATATTATTATTTGATTCCATCCATTTATAATTCTTCACTTCATATTGAGGATTCCTTATTTGAGAATACAATTCAGGAGGCCATTGAGGAGGTTATGGATATAGAACTATATGTGTATCCTATTCTCACTACTCTTAAGTGGGATCATACTAATGTTTATAATCAACCCCTTTCATACAGTATATTCCACCAACTAGATATCATCATGCACATTATACAAGTTATGGAATTTTATGTCAAACATTTTTTTGGGATCCATAGAATTTTTCAAAGGCTCATGGGATACAAGAGTGGGATGATATGATGACATATGAGTATTCTTATTTGTTGAATAATCATAATTGGGATTTTGTATTTATTCTTAAGGGAATAATGTTTGTTAGGTGTAAGTGGTTATACCAAACTAAATATGTAGTCAATGGGTCTATTAACAAGCATAAGGCATGTATTGTAGAAAAAAATTCTCAAAAATTAAAGGTATTAAACTTTTTCCCCTATTCCAAGGATATATTATGTACACTACATTATATTGTAGCATCAAAGGGTTGTCTTGTATACCATATGGACATAAATCATTCCTTCTTACATGGTTATTTAAAAGAGGAAATATACATGGTGTAACCTATTGGGTTTGTTCATGATTCTTATCTTTTTCGTTGACTACAAAGGTTTGTCTATGGTCTGAAATACAATCCTCAAGCCTAGTATGAGAAGATGTTTTTTTTTCTTCTATTTAGTGGATTTGTTTACTACCACTCAAATTATACCATATATATCCATATTTTTGGGGAGTATATTGTTGTAGTAGTTTTGTATTTTGATGATCTAATTCTTATAGGTAGCTCTTATTCTTAAATTTAGGCTACTCACCAAGATCTTTCAACAAGTTTGAGATGATAGATATTGGTCTTTTGTACTTTTTCCTTCATTTGTATATTTCTCATCTAAATCCAAGTATTCATTTGAGTTAGCATACGTACACCATTTATCTTCTTCAATGTTTTGACATGGCTAATTTAAAGATAAGTCCATCTCCTTTCTAGTCTAGGGTCACTCTTAATTCCATCTATACTACTCCTCTTTGTGATCCTACATTGTATAGGTGGTTGGTTGGAAGTATTTTGTACTTGACCCATACTCACCCCAATTTTAATTTTAAAGTTGGTATTGTATCTTAGTTTTCACATGATCCTCATGGTAGTCAATAATAGGATACTAAATAGCTTTTGTGATATCTATAAGGCACTTCCCACTTTGGATTACACTACAACAAATGTTATACTTAGTTGGTCAGCTATACTAATTTAGACTAGAAGGTTATATTGATGATAGGTTTTCCACTTTTGGATACATTTTTTTATCTTTTTTCTTCTCCAATTACTTGGGATTAAAATAAGTAACAAGATATTTGACTTTATTCACCAAGATTGTTCAACAAGTTTGATATGATAGATATTGGTCTTTTACACTTTTCCTTCATTCGTAGATTTCTCATCTAGATCCAAGTATTCATTTAAGTTAGCATAAGTACACTCTTGATCTTCTTCAATGTTTTGACATGGTTGATTGCAAGATAAGTCCATCTCCTTTATAGTCTAGGGTCACTCTTAATTCCATCTATACTACTCCTCTTTGTGATCCTACATTGTATAGGTGGTTGGTTGGAAGTATTATGTACTTGACCCATGCTCACCCCAATTTTTATTTTATAGTCAGTATTGTATCTTAGTTTTCACATGATCCTCATGAAAGGTAATAATAGGCTACCAAATATATTTTGTGATATCTATAAGGCACTTCCCACTTTGGATTACATGACAACAAAGGTTATACTTAATTGGTTGAATATACTAATTTAAACTAGGTAGGTTATATTGATGATAGGTTTTCAAATTTTGGATACATTTTTTATCTTAATTCTTCTCCAATTACTTGGGCTTAAAATAAGTAACAATATATTTCACTTTCATCTACATAGGAATAGTACATGGCATCAATCATAATGAGTCGGTAGGTTTTTTAGATTTATTAGTTATTGATAGAGTTTTAATTTATGTAGGATCTACCTATTATACTTTTGTATGACAACTAAAATGTAATTCGCATTTCTCTCAGCTCTATTGAGCATCAACAAACCAATCATATTGAGATTCACATGCACTTCATTTGTCAACACATTTAGGATGGATTTATTTTCTTGGAGTACATTCTAACTCAAAAATAGGTTGTCAACATATTTATTAAGCCTTTTACATCAACTGATTACCTTGATTTGCATGGAAATGCTTGGGATTTTGTAAGTTATCCTTGGGGTTGTTCATGAGGACATCTTCCTTGTTCATTTTTATGGATATATTGTACATGAGTTCCTGATTAGGCTTTGTTTTTGGGGATTCATACTTTGGATATACCAGCTTTATTATTTTGGCTATTTTTATCCCATAGCTTTACTTGAGGGGTGGGGGGTGGTTATATTAGGTTATTGAACTTAGCTCATGTTTCCTAGGTTTATTTATTTATTTTAAGAATTATTTATGTTTTTCCACCTATTTAGGTGTGGATATTAAATATTTATGTATAACGGGTTTTGATCCCTAGGTTATCTCTTACCTTAATCTTATGGCTATGATTAATATTCCTTACATATATATGAAAGGAAATTTCATTTTACTTGCATGAATATTTTAGATATATTATATTAAATCACTAATCTTCAATTTGCATATCAATTTATTTCATTTAACTTGTTTATGTGATGTTTTTTGATGTTAACACTTGATATTTGTGGGTTTGAAATGAATTAGTTATCATTATTTTAATAAAACACCTAAAGAGACCAAACAAACCTATCAAAATCACTCAATTAAACATTAAAATTAAGAAAATCTTCCATATTTACATATCAGTCATAGGGACAACACATTTAAGATCTAAAGTATTGAATGAGTAATCCAAGATCTATATTTTTCCAAGTTATAATCTAGGCCATTATTGTACTTGATTTTCACATATCTAATGATTCATACACAAGCAAACACGTAGAAGAGAACTACATAAGTCTGAGTCCCTTTTTAATGTATTGGTTTTAGGTAAAACTCATTGACATAGGGGTCTTTGGGGTAGCTCGACACCATGTGACCACTAACCCATTTTCCATAGCCACTATGAAGATGAAGAAACTAGGGTTTTGATCATTTGATGAGTGATAGTCTATGAGCCAGATCTAAATTCAAGAGAGTGAAGGAGATGATAAAACCTAGAATTATGTAAGTGGTTACATCATATTTTAATAGTTATTATGTACTAAAAAATGACATCTAATCTAGACACTAGTATAGATGTAATCATCCCAAGATGACATAAGTGTCCATGGTTATAGAGGATTAACCTAGAGTTTGGAAAGTGGTCTAAAAAATTCTTCTAGTCTACTTCATGCCTTACCTATATCCATATATGTATTAGCATCATAACCAAGTATATTATTTTCATTATCATTATAAAATCTATCATAGATGTACTTTTCATTTTAGCATATCTCAACATAATAAAATTAATTATATGTTCTATTTGATTTTTTAGTGTTAATTGGCCTTATATAGATATGTTTATCACCCTTATACTTATTCATTTATATATTCTTAAATATATATACCCATAGTATGATCCACATCTAATTTAGGGTTTAAACATGTCCCTACTCTAATGTAGGTGTTAGCACCTTACAGAAACTCAAATTTGAAAAACATTTGATATATATATGGGTTATACTAATTTTTTCCTTTAAACCATATGTGAGAAAAAATTTGAAAATATGTGTTATAAATACAAGTTAAATACCATTAATTATTTATATACCAATCACCTCTCAAGCTTACACTACACTATTAAAAATAAATTACACAACTAAGCTAATTTTTCCCTATTTTTTCCATTTTTTAAATCATTCATAAGAGTAGACTTATTATAGGTCTAAAGTATAAAAAATAAAAAATCATGATTATTATTGTCCATGTTACAATCTATATCATTAAATGCACTTTCATATAGAATATTACACAATTATACACACATAAACCCACATAAGGGGTACATCCATATCGATATGAGGCACTCTTTCAAGAATATGGCTATGTAGGTAGTCCCCATTGACATAGGGGGTCTTTTAGGTCACCTAAAATTCAGTTAATACCATTAACCCATGTTTTTACAATGTGTTCATGCCTTAATTTAAATATCTAATGTTTTGATCAAAATATTGGTATCAACAACCCATGCATATGATCCAAATAAATAATATGAAAGGTGAAATTCAACCCTAAAAAATGCAAGCAAAGTTTTTTAAAAAGATTCAGTAATCTATATAGGATAGTAGTGGAAGAATCATGACACTACTATTTATGTTAGTGTCTATAGGGTAATGCATGTGTCCAAGCTAATTGAAATAAAATATCCAAAATACAATAGAGTCCTAGATTTTTTAGATAGTCCACTTCTGCACATGCATTACTTAGATTTGTTTATGCATCATTATATAATCTAAGTATAATTTATTATTAATATTTATAGTATTATAATATTCCAATGTTTGTATTTTATTTATTTACCATATGCTTAGATTCAGTATATCTCATCATAATATTAGTAGAATCTAAATTCATTTAATTGGCCTAATTTTAAGAGTAGTTTACTTCTTGGTTATTTAGGCTACTCCCCTATTGTTAATACCTTTTTTTTTTAAAAAAAAATTAAACATTTTTTTGAACTCCAAATCTAAGTCTTCTAATGTAAATACTCAATTTATATAGGGGTTTTCATTCTTCTAAGGTTTTTAACTTGTTATAGTTAAATAGATTTGAGCTTTATTTTTACATTATTTTTTGGGATATTTGTTTTCATTTATAATAAATGAATTTTTTTAAGAAATATAATTTTGAAATGGAATATAAGGAACCTTAATCGATAATATAAATATAAATCAAGATTTAATTGATGCATTTTTATATGTTACACAAGATGAAAGAAATAAAACATGCCAAGGCTAGTGCATTCCACATCTAATAATGGTGAACCTTTATATGGTTCTAATATTTCCACACCCTCCATGGGAAAAAATTAATATTTCATGTCAATTACAAATTTCAATGCCTATATCAACAAAAGTGGTGTTTTTCATCACATTCGGGTGACTTTCTAAAATATCAAATTTGAATCAAAATTGGTCTACCTATTCAAACTCTTCTCTAAGTTATTCAATATTTAGAATCTAAGGTTAACAAAATTGAGAAAAAAATATTTTAGATAAACTCATGATATTGATTCACAAGATGTATTACATAATCCTATTACACTTGATATATATTTTCAACCTTTTTCTAACTAGTTTTGTATCACCCAAGTTCACACTTTGTGATGGCAAGGGTGATCTTGATCATCATATTCAATGTTTTTTTTACATCATGCCTTGCCTATGCTTCCAATGAAAATAAATTGACCAATTTTTTTCCAAGAATTATAAAGGACAATTATTTAACATGGTTTATATGATCTACCAATACAAATAAGTAAGAGAATTTAAGCATCTATCTATCAAAATCAGTTCAATACACATTTCTCAATCAATATTGCTAAAAGTATGTAATATTCATTTAATTTCCAATATCAAAAAAGGAACCAACGAACCTATTAATGAATATATATTTAGGTATAATATAGTTTTGGCCAAAATGACAAACACAATGGTAGATAAATATATTTAATATTTTTTTAGGCAATGTTTGTTTTCTCCCTTACATGATCCTATTATTTTAAACAAGTTTAGATCTTTTGATGAATTATTCAATATTTTTTAAGATAGATAAATGAAACTTATTAAATATAACAATATCAATTATGTATAAAACACATTGATTAATTCAGTACTAAGTTTCAAATCAGACCTAGTTATAAGGTAAAAATTACTAAGGGCTAAAAGAAGAAGTGACCACCATAGTTAATATAGTGTCATAATAGCCTAATCAACATATCTTATATAATGCACCTAAAAGATAATTTACATGATTAATTGAGTCTCCATTTTCACTCCTTCCAAATATAGTATAGTTTCATATCATATCTCTCCCACATAAAATAAGATGATCCAAACACTTATTGTGACTACAACTAATGTGATAAGCATTCTAAGAATAAATGACTTAAATTGAAGCATAAAATAAAAGACCTTATTCATAATTAAAAACTTTCCTTTGAGGATTATCCAATGGATTTAGGATCACAAAATAATGGTCATCAAAATCTAAAGATATCAAAAATCCATCATAATATATTTCTAAGGAAACAACTAAAATGCAAATTTCATTTCATACAGATCCTCCTAAACCACATTATGGTAACCCATTATATGGGATTATTGGTAAACTTAAACATGAAATACCTCATATGGTTCAGATGCCTTCCATTCAGTTTGATGACAATGAGATTGTGGATGATGACTTAGATCTTCATTCCTTATTTATAAAAACACATATTCATCATCATATTATACATAGTGTTATGGTTGATAATGGTTTTTAGTGAGAATGTATGTACTATGAAATTACTCACAAAATTGGGATAAACATAAGATAATTTATTCCATTCAACCAAAATGATAAAATTATTATATGGGAATACTCAAAAAAAATTGGTGATATTGAATTACCTCTACAAATTGGTCCCACACATGTTATCACAAAAAATTTAGCTATACCACATATGACAGTATTTGATATACTATTACGATGACCTTCTATTCATAATCTTTATGAAATACCTTCCATAATGCATGGTTGTCTTAAAAATATTCATGCCAACATGGTAATTGTAGTTTTAGGGATAAAATATGAGTATCCATTGGAAAAAGAAACAAATGTTTTGTGATAGGCAATTATACACCATTTTAAGCTTATTCATGAGTGAAATGGTAAGCAAAATGAAATCCCCTTTCCTTGGAGATGCATTAGAGATATACAATAGATTCTATGAGGTTATATTTATACCTCCATATACTATCTAATTATTGCAATAGAGAATCATGTTTCATAGGTGGTACAAAGACCTAAAATTACACTAAGGACATCATAGAGTAGTAAATAATTGGTTCCATAAACTACTACAATTTCTACTATTTCTTCACGACCACAAAGTCCTCTTATGCATATTCATGGTATTACCAATTTTAGAGTTCCAAATTTAACACATATACATTATCCTTGGTATCATGATAAGTATATTATGACAATATTATAGTTCAATATCCCCTTATGATAATCCCTTAGATGGGATGATTTGCTACCATGCTCTTTTCAAATATTCCAAAAATTACAGAAAAAATGAATACAACTAAATTTGATCACTCCTCTATCACTATTAATTTTGTCCATTAATCATTTCATACTTTATAATTTATCATAATATCCTATTACTAACCCCTCCTAGTCACTAGTATAACATTTCATACATTATCCATATGACATACTAACCTTACCTCTTACCTCATATCAATTAATCACTTATTATTATCACTTATCCTCTTCTTATCACATCACTCAACTCATTAACACATCCTCACAATATTTATAAATTTTAAATTAATCCTCCTAGCTACCATCAACTACCCCCACTAAAAATTCTTATAAATCCCTCTTTTAATCACCCACTAACCATAATTAATTCGAGTGGGATCTATAATCCCGTAACATACCTAGAGCTCCACACCAACTCTTCTAATAATTTCCAAGGACTTTTAAATTCCTTAGTTATTAAATGACTTTTCCTCCCATAGGAATTTTTAATTACTAAAATATTATCCACCATTGATCTTGGCACCCACAAGAACCAAATCTATCCATCTATTCCTTCCACCACCTTTTGTTTAGCCACCCTTCTTCCCTACACAAGCTATGAGAAGAATTTAAATGATCTTTTAGTGTTAAATTTCCTTTTAAATTCTCTATAAATCCCCATTGTTGTCTAAGTTCCAAGTCCAAACAAATCCAACATTCAACATATCAAGTATTCAAGTATCAATTTGTCAATTTCGGGCATGACATTTGAATTTAGAGTAAAATTGATTACAATAATTAAGTATAATTGTTTATTTCACATGTTGTTACATTATCTTTTTCCTATCTTCCTTAGTGTGATTTTGAGATTTATTTTTTATCCATTTGGAAAAATGTTCGGTGTTATTTGGCATTTGATTGTTGATTTAAAATTTATCCTAATACATAATGGAGACCACATAAATAACCCTCCTTTAAATTTGAGTTATATATATTTGTTATTGATATTTTAGGATTAATTATAAAAAATAATTTGAGCTTCGAGCTCCCAAAATTTTATGTTTATATCTTTTTATCAAGTGTTGTGACATGGCTCTATGAAAATGTGATTTTTTCTCTACAAACACAACTTTCATATTGATTGACATGATATTGTTCTTGACCACTATGTTTGACCATAAAAGTCTAGTTAAATATAGATTTACCTTTCATGAATTCACATTTTATGATTTAAGAATTTAATTTTCTAATCCATGATTTTTTCTAACCATAACCATAATTTTGTGTTTTTGGCTCTATGTTTTTGCATGTGTGAACTAGTGTCTACATACCCACAACATTATAATACATAAATGTGACATCATTGGATCCAAACACAACATCATATTTAACCAACAAATTTAATAACCATGATATTAAATAATGTGTCTATTACTATGACATTGGACTATGTAGCCATGACATTATCTACACACGTGATTTTTCTCAAAATAACTAAAATTTAATATTTTTGGAAAAAAAAAAGGTTAGATCTATAAAAAAATAAAATTAGTTAAAAAAGTCACGAGTCAGAGAATATAGTTCACCCCTCAAGTTTAAAAATCTCAAACTACTAATCATTTATTTTGAATTCCACTTATCAAATACTTGGTATTTTTAAATTGTTTTAAAATATTTTCTTATAACATCCTAATTAAGGTTTAAAAAACATCCTTGTTTGTGTGTTTACATTAATCTATCATAATTTTTGGTTTCCTATTTATCATCCAAGGATATGATGGTGTATGATATCCATTTCAACACATAGGTTGATTCTTGGGGATTAGAAACTTTAAATACACTTCAAAAAATTTATTTTGAAGGGGAAATGGGATGCTCATCCCCAAGCACTTGCCATAGTATTAGATGGATTTTGATGTGGATTTCATCACCACACATAATAAAACACTATGTGTTATGGTGGAGAATAAATATTAGGGATAACTATCATAAAGTTAAGTGGATTTCCCATTTAAGATATCATGAAGTGATGACATAAAACTCCAATACTCAAGTGTCCAAAACATACAAGATATCATGAAGTGATGATATGCAACATACCATAATATCCTTTAGCTATATAAAGAATCCAAGGTAGTGAAAATAATATTCATAGATTACTCACCAAGTATGGTTTGTGGGATAGGGTTGGGTGACACCAATCTAGGCATCTCTCATCATGATTCTTTTTTTGGGTTGTGTGTCAAGCTACATTCTTGTACCAGTCAATAGAATTAGGTTTTTTTATTATGTGATTTTAATTATCAATTAACAATACTAATATTTTTTGTAAAAATATAGCTTACACTAAACAAGACACCCCATCCAAATCATAATAAGGTCTATAAATTAACCCTATTATCAAAATCATACATTATGTAATCATATAATACATTTCCTTCACCTCATAAGATTTGGACCAAATCATAATATATCACTTACCAAAGTTTTTTAATATTTCTTAATGTTCAACTCACCATCAACCATTTTATATATTCAAACCTATCACATTTTCAACCCCATCATTGTCAACATGTCCCATCCTTTAGAAAATATTGTCTAATTGCATAACTAAGATATGATATATCAAATCAACCTTGATTAGGAATAATCATAACCTAGTCAAACCTAGTAAAATCATATCTTTGATAGCCTAGGCATAGAATTTGTCAAATAAACCAAGTCAAATTGAGTCACAAGTTTAGCTCACCATTTAAATTTAGTTGAACCTAAGGTTAGTGTATCCTACCTCTCTTAATAAAAATATCTAAATGCTCCACAATCCAATTTTCTCAAGAATACCTCATTCATAGTCATGATTTCATACTTCATATTATAATTCAAACCATCATTGGTCAAATAAATCATATTCATCAGTATTCCCTAATCTTACCCCATTTAAACCTATCCTAATTCATCCACACATCAACATCATGCTAGTCTAGACCCACCAATGACATAGGTTTGGACAAACTAGCATTACTAATTACCTTGATACTCTTTTAGGGGGTGAACAAGAAAATCATAATGACGGATATAAATTCATTGATGGAGACACATAAAATCAAGGTTCATAATATTAATTCTTGAATGTTAATCATGGGGTGGCTCAACTACAAGAATATATCTATGGGATAATAGATGAACTTTTACACTAGATCATTGAATTAGGCACTAGAATACCTCTTGATTATGACGAAGACAAACTAAATAACCTTATCCAAAGTCATAAATAGGAGAAACCTACTACTAATTATAACCACAATCATTTTGTATATGAAGAAGATAAATCACAAAACAAGTCCATAAATATCAATTGCATCAAGATTAACAAAGGGAAATTTGTATTAGAAAACCAATTATACTAGAATATAAACAAGTCATGTTTGAACATATTATTCCCATGTTGTCTTAGAGGACCTACCTTATAATTTTTTATGCACCTACCTAAGAGATTTTTCACATCATTTAAGGATCTAACAAAAACATTTTTCAAAGCATTTTCATATAGTGTGTAACATGAGATCACAATGTGTGATTTATATATACAAAGTAGAGAAATGGAGAAAATTTATCATCATTCCTAAAAAAATGGCAATGCCTTAAAATTATAATCTTGTGCTCAATCCCTAAGAAACAACTTTCCACTATTTTAATTAATAACATAAATCTAGAAATAAATTTCCAAATATGACTATAGTTCATCAACACCTTAGATGATATTATTGATAAAAGAATACCAATTGAAAATGATGTCATTAAAAAAGGTATAATTAAAATACTATCAAGGAATGATCATAATCAAGAAATTACCCACTTGAAAAGCTAAAATTATCTAATAAAAATAAGAATTTAGTGGGTGATGGTGTACTATATTCTATGCATTTCCAAATCGTTCAAGGCTCTTATCCTTCTACCTTTCATAATGCATCTGAAATCACTATTATAGAGGTAAGAGAAGGACTAAATCTAGAAGATGAAATTACATGAATCTTGGTGAGATATTAAAGAATGTATTAAAGAAACTTGTAGTTGATAGTATGATCACATTCCTAAAAATCAAAACCTTGACAAAAATATGCCATGCCTAAATTAGTTTAAGGAAGATGAATATTTAAATTATCACTACATTAAGGTACATGACATTATGAAGTGTATGTATATTATAAACTATATTTAATACCTAATTGAAAAAGGTGAAATAAAATTCAAAGATGAATAAACATCTTATTTTAAGAATCAATAGCTAGGTGTATATCAGGACCCTTTCCCCAAACATGACCAAGAACACAAAGGTATCTCTAGAGACCAAGGTCGATCCTATAAATCAAATCATGCCAAATATCATAAATACCTTCCTAATATAACCAAGATGTTGATACCATTAAAATTAGATCCAAGATGCCTAAAGATCCCCAAATCTCATAATGTCCCATTATCAAAGTCAAGCGAGCATCTTCAAATTATGTTACCACCACCCAACATGTAAAAAATACTATCTTAGGGGAACCTCATAGCACCTCACTGTAAAGGGATCAACATAATCTTAATGTCTCTATAAATAACCTTACCATCCCTTAAGAAAATTATCATATCCTCTAGTAACTCGAGAATACCCCTACCCAAATTTTTATCATGGATCTTCTCAATTCCTTATATACTCATTGTGACATATTAAATGAAATCCTTCATCAATATAAAGTAACCACAAAAATTTATGCTCTATAATTTTAATCCCTTGTTTTCCATTTATCATCTTCAAAAAATATCACCTTTAACCCCCAAGACATGCCATCAATGGACCCTAATCATTACTACCCATTGTATATTGAGGTGTCCATTGTAAATGAAAAGATCCCATATATACTTGTAGATGGAGGATTGTAATATTTGTAACATAAATCTAATCATGAATTTGTAGTTTTTTGAGTATGAAATTAGTCTTAACCTAATTTTAACTAAATCTTATGATGATAATGAGCAGCAATTCACTGGAATTTTATCCATGATATCTTGGTGGGTCATGTTGTGCATCAAATACTTATCCATGTAGTTGATTTTGACCTACCTTATAAAATTCTCTTGGGTCTTCCTTATATCCATAAGATGTAAGTTATTACCTCTAATCTTCACCAATGTTTAAATTTTCCATACTTTGTAATGGAAGTCACAATTCATGGTGATTTGCAATACTTCTATAATTCTTAAATGACATAAGGATTTGATTACAACCTATACTATCCTAGTACTAAAATTATCCCATATGATCTTAATTCCAAGAGTTATATTCACCCATATTAATTACCATACAATTACACTCCATCTAATTCTATTCACATGAAAATTATTTCAAAATGTTGAGGTGAGTATGAGTACCAAACATTTAATGTTAGTAACCTCCCCTTGTCATCCCATAGCTACAAGTCCTTCACCAGGACAAAAGAATAGTTGACTAACTATAAAACTAACTCTAATCATAGGATATATGAGGACTTGGATAAAACCAATATCTTTATATAAATGTCCATTTTTTCAATTATTTTTTATATTATTCAATAAAAGTTTGTATCTCTTGATTTGTTTGGACATGATAATGTCATAGCAAATACTATGGGGATTTAGGAGGATTTTTTAGCTACATATTATTGGAGTGGATTTGACCTAGCTTTTTTTCTTATCCTATAATTATCCTTAATAATACTTTCATGAATATTGAGGATGATTTATCTCAAATTAACATTAGTTTTTCTAGTAAATTATATGAATATTATGGTGCCCAATACCCACTCATTGACATCATTAATCCCCCCCACTTCATGTCCATCCCTTACTAATCATTTATTCTCATAGAAAATATTTTCATTCACACTTCTCAATGAAAACCAATTAAAACATGCATCATTAGATTCCCATTATATTAATATGTTGTGTTCAAAATATGTATGGATCCAAGAATATATTTAGATAATTAATCATAAGGATAAATTAAACCTTGATCCAATAGTAAATCAAAGAGAAGATAAATCAACTGGTGAGAAAAATTAGAGTCATTTATGGTATAAATAAATTCAAAATAAAAATCAAAGTCAAATGACATTATCATAATATGAAACCCTCATTAAAGAACCAAGGTTAGTTCAAATCAAATAAAATATATAGATCATAAGTACTCCAAAAATAATAAAAATATGGCTGATAAACCTTGAATATTTAGATTGAATATTATAAAATTCCAAATTTATCATATCCCTTAAAATCCCTTATCATGTGGAAATAAAAAAAATAACACATCCAACATCGCTAATGGTGTATGAAACTATTAATCCCACCCTGAAATCACCCATTGCATCTTCGTCATTGAAATCTAAAATCCACTTATCCCTGAGCACTTTCAAATTTTATATAAGGTATTATGATACCCATTTAATATGTTTGGATGGATCATAATTAAGAGACAATGAATGTCACAATGTTTATCTATTACTAATATCACTTAAAAATCAACACTATCAATATTAAACATCCATAAAAATTCAAAACATTAAGATATGACATCAAAATTCCCCATCCTTGTATATTATTTTACGTAGTCTTTTTCACCAAAAAAATCCAATGTTGAAAACTAGCTCTTAGGGGCCTTAGACAAGCATGGTGATGAAAAGCAATTTTTTGCATCACTCATGATATACGTTCATTTATGAGCTTATCATGGGAAAGCCTCATATACTTGTGGGTACTCCATTAAACCCTATTATCTTGTCTAATCCTCCATCACACTCTAATTTCCATGTCCTATCAATTATACCATCCCTCTCATCTTTGACCTTGATCAAAGATTATAGATAGAATTATAGTTTGGGGAAACATTCACATGCTAGAAATACTTTGACAACAATATTTCAAAATATCAACTAGGAACATGAACATAATACCCTTGTAAATTTATCTAGAGCATCCCTTCCATTCCCATCCTTATCACTTGTCCTTCATTATTACATCACCAAGTAACATATGTAGTCTTATCGTCTTAACTAATAAGTATGGATTTATTTTTTCCAACCTTACTCATTATGTGTATGTTCCATCAACACACATATAATATATACATTCCTAGCTTCCTTTGATCCTAGTGTCCTACATTATCTCGGCCCACATCCTTCGCCTCACTATCCAATGTTAAATATTCATCAAGTCATGACACTTATTTTTCACATCTTCCCCTATAACTCATCTATTCTAGGGAAAAAATCCAATACACTTAAAACTAAAAGATGATTTGATAATTACCCATTCCCAAGATCATCAATGTGATAAATGATGAATCATAAAAACCTTCATACTTTTGTCTGAAGATGTGTGGGCATGACTTTTATAATCTATTTTTTGCATGGTTTCATTGTATGTACAACATCATATTTATTTACTTATTATTTGTATATAGTTAATGTCATGTTTTTTATCTTATTTTTTTGTCCCTTTGACTTGTCTTGTGTTTTTGTGTGATAGTATAAAGAAACAATGTCTTCTTGGTCTACCAAATACGAATGGTGCATTACACTATGTGTTATTTTTTCAATTTTTTTATTTCTCTTTGTGTCTTTTGTGCTAGTCCAACATGGAATTTGGAAAAACATCATCGTGGTCATAAATATATCATGGTTATTATTTAGACTATGATGGTCAAATACTAGTTACAACAATGAAGAATATATATATTTTGGAAGATAATATACATATATATTTTATAATACATAATCAACACTTAAATCACATAATATACCCTACCATTTATTGATCAAATCATCAACTCAATCTTCTAAGTCTCAACATTTATCCCTCCTCTAATCATATCTATATCATCACTAATGTAACAATTCTACTAACATTCATCATCCTCACCAATCCTAATTAACTTACTTGGGGTATCCTTTGGGAATTATCATCATCAACCTTCCCATTAGGGAGAACTAAATCAGTATGAGGTCCTTTGAAACTATGTAGGCAGCACTTTATCACATAAGGTGTCTAAAAATAGCCTAACTACATTAACAAATTCTTCCCTTTTACCCATTGGTCACTAGATCATATCATATCTCACCCATGTTTTCATCATCACTTGACATATGATTTGATCTACACCAATCAAATATTCAATATCTCAATCAAATCATTATCTTATTTTAACTATAATTCTCTTTGTATGTAATCAAAAATACATCAGATCTATAAATCAATCTAAGCTTAGAGAAGATAGATCGTACTTAAACTTATGATTTTGGATATATTAGATAATCAAGAAGATGATGAATATGTGTATATGCTAGACCCAATTAGGGGATCTCTTACTATAATAATATCACTAGGGAGGATTTTAAAGCCTCTAGTCAAGCAAAACCACACAATAAACCTAACTAAGTCATATGTTTTCATATTCACTATATTAATAAAAAGTAAATAAAATAAATATAATTTAGTGCTCACCAATTTTTGTGGCACAAAGTGTGGGTTAGTAAACAAAAAAAATTAAACATGCATAAGATAATCCTAATTAAGCTATGTATAAGTAAGACCATAATACATGGAGAATAAGACTAATATTATTCAAAATCCAATACTTATGCTACTTCTATCTACTAAAAAGAGAATCAAAGTTAGAGATACTTACCTAGAAGATGAACCCATCAAGACTCAATCTCTCCCTTGTCTAATGGTGCTTTGTAAGAAGCTATTATGGTTTATACGTATTACTAAGAAAGGCCAAAGCATCCAGGACTTCTCCATAAGACTAGATTTTCCAAGTAGAAACCTTAAGCTAAGACTCCTCAATTAAAATAGTGGAAGAGAAGATTTTAATGAAGTAAAAATGAATAATAAATATCGATGTCTCTCTAATAAGGATAAAATGGATGTTTTTATATAGGGGGATCTAACCCTAAACCCTTCTAAAAGTTTTAACTAATAGGGTCTACCCAGTCAACCTAGTATCATTATTGATAAAACCTCATTAGGTCATGGGTTATGTTGGCAAATAGATAACCTAGACCCTAAATGAGTTTCACCAATAAGAGTATAAGGTCAACCCAATCGACCTAGTCATGCAAACTATCGAAAGGGGTTTTAGGTTTGGAAAAGGGGTAAGTAAGATGGTAAGAGACTAGAGGAGTATGAAAAAAAGGAGTAATATCTTAGGGTAATGTTTTAGGATCTATTTTGATTGGTAATAAGTGGAAAAAAGGGACAAAATCCTATGAAGTACCAATGGTCTATCCACCAATTTCCTAGTGCACTCTTTTAGGCATTCACTTAGAGAAATTGAGACTCGATGGGTTCTTGCAAGATAGAAAGCATCAGTATTTTATAAAATTTTAAACTATTATGTATATACATATCCATCATTCAAATGCTATCATGTGTCACTGAAGTGTAACAGGGGATGGTGCTTCAAGAAAAAACATAAAAACACATAATACTGAGGCTAAAAAATTTATAGTATTTTAAATCACAAATAAATGAAATTAAATGATGGAAAGGGAAATAATTAAAAAATTAAATATAATAATTACTTGAATTAACTTTATCATTGGATTATTTTCTATTGTGTTTATATTTTTTATTATGGAGGGTGTGGATACTCCTTTTGACAAACCCAAGAATATAAAACTAAAGAGAAAAAACAAAAAAATACAAGGAATCTAAGATAAATGGTGTTACATAAATGGGATGTACTTGTAAATTTATCATGTTAGGGTGACAAGTGATATGTTAGATCAAATGACCAAGTTAAAATTTAGAGAAAATTAGGTAACCAAAAATCCAAGGCAACTAAAGACCAAAAAACTCAAACAAGTAAACCTTAAGTAAGAAAGGTAGACATACCAAGTAAAATGAAGGATACATGTCAAAATGGATGGTAATCAAACATCAATGTGAAATCATTAAAAAAACATTTACTTAAACAAAGATGGGTTAGCAAAAATGGTAAGATAACATTGATGAATAAGCAGTAACAATCCTTACTCAATCATTAATGGAAAAAGGAATGAGCATGAAAGGGAAAACAACATTGATGAGTGAGATGTAACAATTTAACCTCACTCAACAATAGAAAAATAACATGAAATATTTCCTCAAAAAAGGGGTGGTATAACAATGTTAATTGGTAAAAAAAATCAATGCATATTTAGAAATGTAGAGACATGGTGTAAAGAAAGGAATCCATAGTTACTCAAGCATACTGTTTTGATTTAAGGATAGATAAAAATGAAACAAAGTAGTAATATCATGTTTTGAAGATGTGAAGAAGGAAGTAGAGAAGAGGGAAAATAGATTTAGAATCATAATTTGAATATTAAGGAGGGAAATGAAATGGGTAGAGGAGAGAATGAAGGAAAAACATATGTAGAGGTACTTTTTATTGAAGTCAAGACAATTAAATTAGGTTTATCAAAATAAGATGACTTCCAACCTTAAGGACTCTGAAGAATTTATCTTAGCTAGATAAATCTTAGGTCAATAAATGAAGTATGTAGATCATCCTATGAAGGCTATATACATGAAAATTAAAATGGACCTATCTTCCTACAACATGTTCCCCATTCCTCAAAACCCCTTATAGAGTCGTTGATCTACTGTAAATATTGGGTACTTATATGAGAAAGTAGGTAGCACCATAAAGTTTGTATAATTATCCTATTCCAATCTACTAGCCTATCATACCCCAATGGACCTTGGATCTATTATGATACCAACTATGGAGTTTTTGATTCTATTAGAGGTAGGGAATGTGCTGGTAATCATGTATTTTTGTGAAATTTTAACTTTTGAGATTTGTATTTTTCCTATTGTATATTATTATATTTTGTTTCAAATGATTTGGATTTTAAATTTTTGGATGGATTTTATATATTCCTCCTCCATACAGATTTGGAAAAATAAACTTGGGTGCTAAATATGACTTTCATTTGAATACTTAGGACTTGGTTTATAAAAGAGATAACTCCAAAGAGCATGGTGTCTAAGAGTCTCATAAATCTAGGTAAAATAAAAGTGCTATCTTGACTTCAACTTTGTTTTATCCAATGTGGAGTGAAAGGAAAATAAATCAAGAATAATGAAGCATGAATCATGAAACAATTTGAATTACTTCAAATCACAAAAAATGTGACAAAGGATGCAAAAGGGATTCAATGATAGTGAAATGTCATTCCTTATCATGAGTGCAATGTAGGAAAACATGGTAACATAGTTTATTTTTGAAAATTTTATCTATAAAATAAGTAAAAGCTAAAGTTGAGAACAAAGATCAAGAACTTGTAAGCATTACAAAACAAATTATAGAAAAGGGAATGACAAAATAATGATTTTATGAGGAAGGCCAGGTCCTATCTTTGGTATTACATTACAACTCATAAAAGAGAAACCCAATGGGTGTGAAAAAGTTTGTAAAAAGTATGAAAACAAAGAGGATAAAGTTACATCATGAGGAAGACCAGGTCATATCCATGGTTTTACAATGCAAATCATGAGAAAAAAGGAAAACCAAAAGACCAAAATAAAGGACTAAAGTTTGTGAAAAGAGAGAGATGTTGTAGAGGGTTAGACCTATGTAAGTATCCTACAAAAATTGTTAGATAGATAACATATAAAAAGTAGGAAAAATAAGGGAAAGGATCTATGCTAACATTTATATCAAGGATGAACATGTGAGAGACAAGCTTGTGTCTCAAAAGGTTTCTTAAAGTTGAACTAATTTGGTAGTATGTAATGGAGAATAATAGTGGGCATCACAAGATGCGCAAAAGGGTAAGTGGATGTAGGGATGGGCATCACAAGATTCTATAGAGTTTGAAATGATATATGGGTAGGCATAACAAGATGCCCCAAATGCTATATAAATGTGTGGGTGGGAATTTCAAGATGTCCCAACAACTAAAAAGAGGAAGAAAATATATGAAAAGATAAGAAGTAAAGAGAACCCCATATAATGTTTAAATGGATTTTTGTTATCAAAGAAGATTTTGATAGTGAACTTCATGCTGCTTGAGGAAAGAAACAAAATATAGGAAATAAAAATAGATAACTAAATTTTAATCAAGGTTAATAATAAGACTACAGATTCAACTAGGTTGACCTAATACTACAAACTTGGAAAAATAGAACTTGATAAGAGTACAGAGTTGACTGGGTCGATCTAGTATTATAAACTGACTGGTAAAATAGATATAGAGTCGATTGAGTTAACCTAGTACTATAAGTGGGAAGGATAAATAGTTTTTAAGATACTCTGTCAAACATAATGATAGTGTACTAATAATAAGGAAATATTTTATAATATAATTTGAAAGCAAGAGATGAAAGTAAACACATAATCAATTGGGTCAATGAGAATAATCCAATTTAGGTAAAAAACACAAAACCTTGAACCAACATTGGTCAATGTATGTTTTTACAATACAACATAAAATGAGAAAAGATAAAGCAATCAAGTGAAAATAAAATGCTAACTAAGTAGTCATCATAAATGTTTCTATATTTATAAAGTGTTATTTTAAGTGTGATAGGGAAGTTGTCTGAAAGTAGGGAACTAGAAAAAAATTTATGGATGGTTTTAGGATGTTTAGGTTGAAAGGGATCTATGTTGTAAATGGTATTATCTTGGTATTGGGGCCTACCCACTTAATTCACAATATTGTGGTGATAAAGGTGTCTGGTTCTTTGCCAATATATACCATTAACCATGTGTTTATACTTTTCCAAAAAACCAAGTCATCTTCCCCCTTAGTGATGAAATACAAGTAAGCAGACCTTCGATAAACAAATGTTTAAATGTATTTTAAAATTATATGATCTAATAGTGTGTGCAAAAAGATCAAAATAGTGAAACTAAATAGTATATTTAAAACAATTAAAGACTATGTGATCTACTCTAAGAATATAAATAAATGAAAGTGAAAGTGTGAAGTAATTACTAGCATATAGTTATTAATTCCCAATTTGAAACATAATATAGAGTTGATTCAGATGAAATTTTATGCATACATTATAGAATAAAGTTGACAGTGTCACTACTATACTACATAAGGGTCCTTAAGAACTAAGTTAAGAAGGTTGACCGAGTCTTTCAACAAAAGACATAATATATAACTAGGTCTACCTAGTCTGTTATATGATGGTAGTTTTAAAGACAAAACTTTGTAAAATAGAACTATAAGGAAGAATTGAATTGAAAGAGAGAGAAATAAAAAAATCTTGGTGGGTTGGAAGATGCTAAGGACTATGAAATTCTATTAAAGTGCCTTCAATGTTGATTTTAAATTATACTAACTGTGTCGACTGGGTTGACCTAGTTCTATAATTCCCTATTTGATGAAGCCTATTAAGATGACTATATTATCCTAGTCGACCTATATGTTTTTATGGAAGTTTTCTGAAATACTATGTCAACCTATTCAACCTAGTTTATTATCCTGGAGTTGAATAAGAGTATTGTGTCGATGTGTTCAACCTAGTAACTTGTATCTAATAAATACCTACACAAAAATAACAAAGTCATTTTTCATGTGACTATGTGTTAAACCTACACATAAAAGTTAGAAACTATACAAGCCCTGTCGACCTAGTATCACAAATATAGAAAATTAATAAATAAAATGATAGAAATAAAAAATGTGAAAGAAAACCTACAAGGGTTAGATTCACATTGGGTTCACCAGAATTTATACAATCATAAATACATTATATCTATAAATAAATCCTAGCTCAAATAAGATAGATCCTACTTACACTTTTGACTGGGGATATATTAGATAGTCATGAACATGACCAATATGTGGATCTACTAGAGCCAATTAGGGGATGTCTTACTAAAATAATGTCACTAAGGAGGGTTCCAAAGCCTTCAATCAATAAAAACCATGTAATAACCCTAACTAAGTCCTATGTTTTTATATTCACTATATTAATAACAAGTAAAGAAAATAAATATTATCTAGTCCTCACCAATGCTTGTGGCACAAAACGGGGATTCGTAAACAAATAAAAGTAAACATGCATAAGAGAATCCTAATTAATCTATGTATAAGTAAGACCCTAATTCATGGAAAAGAAAACTAATAGTATTCAAAAGTTAATACTTATATTACTTCTATCTACTAAATAGAGGAGCAAAGTTATAGATACCTACTTGAAAGATGAACCCATCAAGACTCAATCTCTCGCTTGGCCAATGGTGTTTTATAAGAGGATTTTATGGCTTGTAAGCCTCACTAATAAAGCCCAAATCATCTAAGACCTCTCCATAAAACAATATTTTCTAAGTATAAACCCTAAGCTAAGACTCCTCAAGTAGAATGGTGGAAGAGCAAATTGTAAATAAGTGAAAATAAATAATAACTCTTGATGTCTCTTTAATAATGATGAAATGGATTTTTTTATATAGGTGGTTCTAACCCTAAACCCTTTTAGAAAAGTTGGTTGATAGGGTTGACCTAGTCGACCTAGTATCATCATTGAAAAAAATCACTAAATCATGGGCTAGGTCAGCCAAAAGCCCACCTAGACCCTAAATGAGTTTCATTAATAAGATTAAAAATTTGACCCAATAAACCTATTCATGTAAACTATCAAAAGGGCTTTTAGGTTATGAAAAGTAGTATGGAAGATGGTAAAATACAAGAGGAGTGTGAAAAAATAAGTAATAGTGTATGGGAATGTTTTTATGAGCTAACTAGATTCGTAATAAGTGGCAATAAGGGACAATATTATTACAAAGCACCAATGGTCTTCTCATCCCTTTCCTGGTGCACCCCTCAAGCATGTACTCAAAGATAATGAGACTCAATTATTTCTCACAAGATAGAAAACATTAGTATTTAATAAAAGTTGAAAATATTATGTGGATATAGATGCCCCACTCAAATCTCATCACGTGTCACTTAGGTGCAACAGGGGATTGTATTTTGAGAAATATCATAATAACACACAATTTTAAGGCTAAAAAAAATCACACTATTTTAAAGCAAAAATAATTGAAATTAAATGATGGAAATGAAAATGGCTAAAAAAGTAAATGTAATGTGTACCTTGACTTACCTTTATCACTATATAATTGTCTGTTGTGTTTTTAGATTTGATTATGGAGGGCACATATATTATTTTCAACAAACCCAAGAATACAAAACTAAATAAAATAAATAAATAAATACAAGAAAGCCAAGATAATTGGTGATATGCGGATGGGACCTACATGGAAATTTAGCAAGTTAGGATGAAAAGTGATATGTTAGACCAAATGACTAAGTCAAAATTTAGAGTAAATTGGGTAACCAAAAATCCAAGGCTACTAAATATTGACAAACTCAAATAGGTAAACCTTAATTAAGAAAGGTAGATGCAACAAGTCAAACCAAGGATACTTGTCGAAAATGATGGTAATCAAACATCAATGTGAAAGCATTAAAAATCCTTAAATAAATATGGGTTAGCAAAAAAGGTAAAACAACATTGATGAATAAGCAGTAATATGGATATGGAGCTCCAGGGAATTCAGTTTACATGGAACAATAAGAGAGTTGGCAAGGATTATATACAAGCCAAGATTGATAGGGCCCTAATTTCTCCAGACTGGACTAAATATTATATATGTAAGCTGGAAGCTTGCCAAAGAATAGGCTTAGATCATTATCCTCTTTTTTTCACAGCGGCCAAAATGAACCTGAAAAAGAATCACCCCTTCATATTTGAAAAGATGTGGTTGCAGCATCCACAATTTGAAAGAAAAATGGAAGAATGGTGGAATATACCTATTGAGGGTATGTGTTAGGATTGTGGAGCTAAAAGCTTCACTGATGCAAACAGGAGAGGAGGTTGCTGAAGGTTGCTGAGTTGCAGAAGAAGTTGGGGTCGGTCTGATCAGCCGACGTCGGCAGGAGAGCATAGAGAAGCAACCGACGTCGGTCATATATCGGCCGATGTCGGTCACCTCCAGGCAGACAGGGACCGACGTCGGTCGCCTGTGTGGTTCGACTGCGAGCTAATTACGGGCAGTTAGCTAACGAACCAAGTGTTTGCATGATGAGTGCTAATTTTAGACTCATAGCTGCGGATCTAATTATTGTAATTAGATGTCTAATCATTGTTTGGATGAGATCTATATAATAGACTCATGGTTGTATTGGAAAAGTGTGCTAGGGAGTAAGAGAGCATAATTATAAGCTCCTTCTGTGTGTGAGGTAGAGCAATGGTGTGTTCCTCCTAGTGCCACAGTACCAGGTGTGTTGGTGCTGGATTGGAGAGCCAGCTGGGTTCTTCAAGAGTGTAGGATCTTGGTCACAGTTGCATGGACTATATAGGAGATCTACATGGTAACTAAGATCGTTGATCTGCAGGTGTATGTGTGTGCAAGGTCGAGGTTCACAGGTGATCAGAACCGTTGTTTGATTTGCAGGTGTGCAAGGTCATATAGACAGCAACACAATAGGGAGCAGTATCAGGCAGGATCTACTTGGAGTACAGGTGTGTACTCGGATAGAGCGAGAGGAAGGCAAGGGAGTTCCTTCCATAAGTATGGTCTGTTGAATTGCAGGTTGTTGCAGATTCATGGGAGATCTACTTGAAGTACCTTGAGTACTTGTGGAGCATGTGGAGTGCTTGTGGAGTGCGTGGAGCACTTGTGGTGGCGTGGAGCACGGGAGGTGAACACCAACTCTGTATTTTGAGTTGGGTGTTGGGACCTGTGAGAGGGAGAGCTTTGGGGAGAATAATTACTGTTCACTTGAGGTGTGGGAAACCTCTGTAAGGTGGTGGAGAAGAAGTGGCATCTTCTTTATTGTATTCTTTTCTGTATAAAGTGTTAATACAAGTTGTGTATTGTCTCTCATATGCTGTGTTATTTTGAATTCTAGTTACTTGGTGAATCTGGTTAATTTCCGCATATTAAGTTGCTTGGTTTAGTAATCAAATTGTGTGCTTCCGGTTCTTCTCCCAATAGTATGGCCCTCTTCAGAGTTGTCTCGAAGCTCAAAAATGTTTAAAAGGAAGTGAAGAAATGGAACAAGTATTGTTTTGGAAACATCTTTGAGAAAAAAACATTATGAAGGAGGAAATTAGTAGAATCCAAGAAAAAATTTAGCAAGATGGATACACTTCAGACCTCCTGTCAGAAGAAAGTCAATTGTTGATCCAATATCAAGATATAATAACTAAGGAAGAAATCTATTGGAGACAAAGATCTAGATTGTTATGGTTGAAAGAAGGAGATAAAAATAAAAATTTCTTCCATCTCTCCACTTTGAAGCACAGAGCCAAAACTCATATTCAATACCTAAAAAAAGGAGATCAGAAGATCCTAGAGGAACAAAAAAATCAAGGAGGAAATGCTATCTTTTTTCTCTTCCCTAATGAAGGCTAATTTAAATATCAACTTGGAAAGCTAGGATGATATCCTTTGTGTGGTTTCACCTTTGGTCTCAAAAGAATAGAATAAAATGTTATGTGCTATACCAAAGGATGAGGAAATTTAAAAAGCAGTATGTTCTTTAGGAGGAGATAAAGCACCAGGACCAGATGGATTTCCCATGTTCTTTTTTCAAAAACTATGGAAATTGGTTGGCAAAGATGTAAGTAATGCGGTGAAGGAATTATTTGGAGCCAAATAGATCATAAAGGAAGTTAATTCTACTTTTTTGTGTCTGATCCCTAAAAAGATTGGAGCTGACTCTCCTGATCCGTTCAGGCTAATAAGTTTGTGTAATTCTTTATATAAAATCATATCCAAAGTGCTTACTTCCAGACTTATTCAAGTGATCCATTCGATTATTTCTAAACAGCAAAATGGTTTTATCCCAGGTAGACAAATCATTAATTCTATAATTACTGTTCATGAGAATATTCATTTATTATTTAGTTCTAACAATGAGGGTTTCATAATGAAAGTTGATATTGCGAAAGCATATGACAGGGTGGACTGGTTATTCCTGTCAAACAGTTTAAAAGCTTTTGGATTTGAAAAGAAGGTGGTTGATATTATTTATCAGTTGATATCAACCACCTCAATTGTTGTAATGGTAAATGGGAGTTCATCCCATTTATTTTATCCGTCTAGGGGATTGAGACAAGGGGACCCCATTTCCCCCATTCTGTTTGTAATTATGGCCAACTGTATGGGAAGATATATAGGGGACTTAGTCTATAAAGGTTTATTTAAGGGTCTTAAACCCTCTTCTCATCTGATTATATGTTCCCATGGTCAATTCGTTGATGATACTATCTTCATGGGGCAATCGAAAGTCAAGGAAGCAAGAACTTTGAAGTAAGTTATAAATCTATATTCATCTGCCTCTGGACAGTTGATAAATTGGAACAAAAGTGCTGTGTTCTTCACTAACACCCCATTTCAGAGACAGATTAAAATAGCTAAAATCCTAGAATGCTCAATAGGGTCCCTCTCCTCTACCTACCTGGGCCTCCCTCTTGGGATAAAAGTCCTTGAAGCCTTTTGGGAAGAACTCATTAATAAATTTAGTAAGAAACTTATAGGATGGAAAGGAAACATTCTAAGTCAGGAAGGAAAGTTAACCCTCCTCAAAGCAAGTCTTCAAAGCATACCCACCTATGCTTTAAGTTTCTTCAGAATTCCAAACAAATTTGTTG
Source organism: Torreya grandis (assembly GCA_037957365.1). NCBI lineage: Eukaryota > Viridiplantae > Streptophyta > Pinopsida > Cupressales > Taxaceae > Torreya > Torreya grandis. The sequence goes on along the minus strand of JARHVA010004645.1, from coordinate 1,063,708 downwards.
AAGCTATTGAAAAAATCTAGAGAAATTTTCTATGGACAGGTACTGAGGAAAAAAGGAGAATGCCGTTAATTGCTTGGGATAACATTTGTAAACCCTTCAGGGAAGGAGGTCTGGGAAAAAGGAATATTAGAAGTATGAACGTAGCTCTATTAGCAAAATAGGGATGGAGGATGTATCCAGAAAATAAAGAATGGAGCAAAATATGGAAGAACAAGTACTTATTTAATGCAAAATGCCTCTCTAATTTCTTTTCTTACCTTGGTGTTACCCGTCCATCTTCCATTTGGGGGGCAGTTCAGGGTACTAAACAAATCTTAGAAAAAGGAAGCTCCTAGAAAGTAGGTAATGGAAAAAAGGTGAAATTCTGGGAGGATGTTTGGCTAAAAGAAACCCCTTTGATAGAAGAATTCCAAGATAAATAAGTAATTGATCGATGTAAGCAAAGATTTGGAATAATGGTTAATCAATACTTACAAAACAATTCATGGGTAAACCTTAGTGATATTGATCAAGATTTCATTAATATCCAAATGTCCCTCAATGCTATCTCCCTTTATTCTAATCTTGAAGATAAGATTGTTTGGCATGACGATCTTTCTGGACAATTTAAAGTTTCATCCATTTTTACCTCAAAGGGAATTGGCAACCAACCATTGTGGACTCAGGCCTGGATCAAGGGACTCATCCCTAAAATCAAAATCTTCTTCTGGACCTTACTCCAAAATAAAATCTTAACTCTTGACAACTTACAAAAAAGAGGAATTAATATTGTGAATAGGTGTATCCTTTGTAAAAAAAGGTTTTGAAGATAGAGATCACTTGTTTGTGATATGCTCCTTTACGCAGCTGGTATGGAAAGAAATCCTCAATTTTTGGGGTATTGCATGGATTCAACATAAAAATGTGGAGCTATCTTTTAAAATTTGGTATTGTCCCTCTAAGAATCTTGATGTTCTTTTTTTATGGAAACTAACTCTTCCCCATATTTGGTGGGGAATATGGAAAGAAAGAAATAACTGCATCTTCAGAAGTAAAGAACTCCTAGGATGGGTGGTGGGACAGAACATCAACAGAGCTATCAAGGAGAATTTCTCAACACAAAGGGATCCTAATCCTACCTTTCAAATTGATAATCCTTTAAGATCAGAAAAGTCTAATGTTAAAAATGAAAATCCTAGCCTTGGTGTAATTTGGAATGTTCCCCCTCAAGGGTGGATCAAAGGTAACTTTGACGGAGCTGCTAAAGGGAACCCGGGGAATGCAGGATGTGGAGGAGTCTTGAGAAACCACATGGGAAACGTAATCAATGCTGTTGCGATCCCCATTGGTAAGGTGAACTGCCATATTGCTGAAGCTTGTGCTGCCCTCCAAACCATTAAGATAGTTGTTGAATCGGGTTATTCTAAACTATGGTTAGAAGGGGACTCCTTGAATATCATAAATATCTTAAACAAAAAAAGTTATATCTCATGGTCAATAGAGGCTATGGTGATGGAAATGAAAACTTTAATTAAAAAATTTGAGAAAGTCACTATTACCCATACTTACCGTGAAGCTAATGGAGTCGCTGATTGGATTGCAAATTATGTTGTTCGAGCTGGACATAAGGTGAGCTGGCAGGAGACATTAAACAAGAACATGGATCTTAGAGTGCTCATTCATCATGATGTAATTCATGCTAAGGAAGGAGAGATTAGATTGGAATAAAGATTTAATGATTTGGAGGAGTGGATACATGAAGGAAGGATTACATTCACCAAATAGAAACATTTTAGAGTACACGAGGAGGATTCAAAATGTGCCAAAAGATACACGTGTTCTATTCCAAATTGGTAAAAGTAGGGCTCATTGTCTAGATAATAGGGTGTGGGCATTTAAGGAGGTTTGAATGGCTCGTAATAGGAAAGGAGAACCAAGGAAGTAGGAACCCAAATATTGTGAAGAGTGGAAAGCAAAAGAAGGTGTTTAGAAGATCCTTTAGAGAGGTAAGGTTGTGAGTTACATGGAATGGCTTCATGGCTCAAAACCCCACACTACAATGGATTTCTTCAAAAATTGGATTGATGATAGGGTCACCCTGCATGGCACCACAGTGAATTTAACCAAGGAATTTATGGCAGAGGTGATAGGACTCCCAATGGAGGGAATCAAATTCTCTAGGCAGACTAACATTTCTAACGAGGCCTTCTATAAATTCCATAAAATAGATGCTGAGGAGCAACAGCTGGAAAAAAGTGGAGATTTTTTTGAGTTAGAGTAGATTAAGGGCATCTAGAGGGATGTCTTATGTTGCATTCATGAGTACTTCATTCTGGATGGAAGAAGTAAAAGAGTCCACAAATTTCACTTCGTGTTTCTCAATCACTTCAGACATAAAGTAAGAATCTCGTTTCCTTTTTACTTGTGTTTTCCTTACTCCAAAGCCTGTTTGCACATAGGAAAAAGGAATCTCATTCCATCCTGCATGAGGGGTTAAATCTTTTAATTGAAGGGCATTTCAAGAATAAGGCCATTTTTAAGAATCCTTATCTGGGAAAAAACAAGGATCCACGGAGTAACAAGAAAGAAACAGTAAAAGAGAATGAAAAAGCTAAATTCAAAATCCCAAGTCTCAATAACCAAAAAGTGGATGAGGAGAAAGAATGGGAAAGTTCTGAAAATACTAGGGAGGAGAGCCTGGTGGAAGAGGGAGGATCAAAAAGTGGGCATTCAAGTTCAAGTCCTAGTGAGGAAGAAGAAGTACAAGATAAGAATAAGAAATATGGAGTCACTATAGAGGAAAAGACTAAAAATAACAACCATGAGCCTGAGGAAACCCAGCAAGTGAATGAGGAAATTGATAAAGATCCAGATGTTTCTACTATGGACCCTAATCTGATTAATGAAAATGATAATCTTGTTCAGGTTGCAAACCAAATATTGGAAATGGGAGCTCAAGTAAAGGAAGTAAGCAACCAAAATGTAATCTCGGCTATAGCCACAGAACAGAAATGAAGGGAAATAGAGGACTATATTGAAGAAGGTGGAAGCAATCCTAAAAAGAACATAGAAGACTGGACTGACAAAAGGCAGAATGATTAAAGGAACTCACCTACTAGATTGGCCAATTGCAAAGCTGATGCCACTCTTCAATTGGATCTATAGACGTATAAGGAGATAATGGAAATCAATAGGAAAATGCAAAATTATGGAGGGTAAACAGGAGGCAGCATGGAAAAAAATCAAAAACATAGAAAAGTAGATGAGGGATATTCCCATAAAACTCAAAGATTATGAGAACAACCTAAGGGAACTTATAAAGGAAAGCAGAACAAATATGGAGGAGGTTACCTCTAGCATTTGTGCTGCTGCTGTAAACATTGGAAAGAGAGAAAATGAGGAAATCAAAACTTTGGAGGGGCCTAGCAAGAGAACTAGACAAAGCTCAAGAAGGAAAGCAATGCAAGAGGGTTCAATGCAGGTGACTATTGCTATCCAAGACACTGTTTTGAAAGGCAAGGAAGTAGTGAAGATGATATTGGAACTAAAAGAATAGTTCCTGGTTCTTATAGTTGGTTTTACTAGTTGGCTGTGATATCTGGTCTTGGTATTTGGTTTTTTGAACTTTTTTTACTATGGAGTTTCCAGGCCGCTGTAAAATTGGGGTATATCTTTGGTCTTCTGTTTGTTAGCTTAAGGTCTTTGCTTTCCTAGTTTTTTACTTTGATGAAGTAGGTTTAAGGTTCTGCCTATGGTCATTACTGTTCTATCTTTCTCCTTTTGTTCAGGGTTTCGGGGCCCCTTCAAAACCTATTTTTACCTTAATCTAAAACAATCCTTACTCAATCATCAATGGAAAAAGGAAAATTGCATGAAAGGGAAAACAACATTGATGAGTGAGAAGTAACAAACCAACTTCCCTCAACAATGGAAAAGGTACATGAAAGTATAAATGGACTCAAGCGTTCAAACAAAGGGTGGTACAATAATGACTAATGATAAAATAAATCAAGGTATATATAGAAATTTAAAGCCATGGTGTAAAGAAAGAAATCCATAGTTACTTAATCATATTATTTTACTTTAAGGATAGATAAAATTGAAACAAAGTAGTGCTAGCATGTTTTGAAGATGTGAAGAATAAGGAAGTATAAAATAGGGAAAACAAATTTAGAATCAAAATTTTCCTATCAAGGGGGGAAATGAAATGGGTTGAGGGAATAATGAATGAAAAAACAAGATATATGAACTCTTTATCAAAGTCAAAACACCCAAATTAGGTATATCAAAACAAGATGAATTTCAACCTTAAGGACTCTAAAGAACTTCTCTGAACCACACAAGTCTTAGGTCAACAAATGAAGTATGTAGAACATCCCATGAGGCTATATGCATAAAAAGTAAAATGGACCTACCTTCACATAATTTTTTCCCCATTCATCAAGACTCCTTACAGATAATCAGTCTACTATGAAGATTACGTACTTATGTGAGAAAGTAGGTAGTACCATAGAGTTTGTTGAATCCTCCTATTCAAATCTACTATCCTACCACACCCCAATGGTCTTAAACTGTATTTTGAGGCCAAATATGGATTTTGAGCTTCAATTGGAGATAAGAGATGTGCTTGTAATCATGTATTTTGGTATGGTTTTGAATTTTGAAATTTTTATGCTGTATGTTGTATATCATTGCCTTTAATTTCAAATGATTTGGCTTTTAACTTTCTAGATGGTGTTTTTCTATTTTTCCTCCATACAGATTCATAAAACAAAACATGGGTGCTAAAGATGACTTTTATTTGAATACTTGGGACTTGGTTGCTAAGAGAGATAACTCCAAAGATCATGGTGTCTAAGAGTAGTAAATCTAGGTAAAATAAAAGCATTATCTTAATCTTGACCTTTTTTATCCAATGTGGAGTGAAAGGAAATGAAATCAAGAGGAATGAAACATGAAATAGTTTGAATTACTTTAAATCATAAAATATATGACAAAGGACAAAATAGGGATTCAATGACAGTGAAGTGTGATTCCTTATCATAATAAGGATATAAATGTAGGAAAATATGAGGTCAACTTAGTCGACTCTATACTCTTATTAGATTCTATTTTCCCCAATTTTTAGTACTTGGTTAACCTAGTCAACTCTGTACTGTAATATGACTATTAAAATAAATATAGATTCGATTGGGTTGACCTAGTATTCTAGGAGGGAATGAAATAAAGTATGTAAGAGACTTTGTTGAAAAGAATGATAGTGTACCAAAAATAGGGAAAGATTTTGCAATGTACTTTGAAATCAAGAGATGAAATTAAACACACAATCAATTAGATCAATGAAAATGATCCAATTTAGGCACACAACACAAAAATTTCCTCCAATGTTGGCCAATGTAATTTTTTACAATACAACATTAAATGAGCAAAGAGCAGGCAACCAACTAAAAAGCAAATGTTAACTAAGTGGTCATCTTGAATGTTTTTAGATTTATAGTGTTAGTTTAAGTGTGATAAGGAAGTTTGATAAAATTAGGGAAGTAAAAATAAATCTATGGATAGTTTCAATATGTTTAGAGTGAAATATATCAGTGTTGGTATTGGTACTTGCTTGGTATTGGGGCCTACCCTTTCACTTCATAATCCCACAATGATAAAGGTGTCAGGTGTTTTTCCAATATATACCATTAACCACATTTTTATATTTGGATAAGAAAAATAAGTTATCTTCCTCCTTGGTGATTAAATCCAAGTAGGTAGGCGTTTTTGAGGTCAACATACCCCCATTTCTAAAAAAAATGGGGACCCTTGTGTTAAATAGTGAAATTCGTACCTTAAATTTTAAAATCCATTTGATTAGAGTGTAATTAGCCTGTTTCACTTTATCTTTATTTGAAGATCATATACACCTGATCTAGCTAGCATTTTTATTCATGATTCTAACCTAATTTTTCCTAAATTTTATAACACTTGATTTTTATGTTGTAGGTTACAACTCTAATGGAGTCCATTTGAAATGAGCAATATTAGGGTTTTATGATTTAATGATGATTTGATATTTTAATATCCTTTGGTCTATTGAAATAAAGTTTAATCCATGTCTAATAAACTTTAAAAACTAATCCAAAATACCCTATATCATGACCTACTTTTGTCTAAGTTTGAAAGGAACTTTTGATTAAGTTTGGTGGGAACTTTTATTTAAATTAATGTGAGAATAATTATCATGACATTGGCTTAGTTTAATTTTTATCATAAGGCTTAGTTGTTTTTTTTAACATGACCAAACCTTAGTCTAAAAATATTATGCTTGGTCTCTTTTATGTCCCATGACCCCTTTATCCCCTTTTATCCTAGCTTAGTCTAGGTAAATGCATGGTACCTTTGTTATAAGGCTTAGCCTAAAGTATTACCCTAATATCTATCATATTTAGTAATATGATAAAAACCTTAGGCTAAGCCTTTACAATATGTCTTTTTATTTTGTGGGGTCCCTTTTAATATGTTCCTAACTTAGCGTAAGACCTTAGCTTAAAGCTTTATTCATATTTATTAATATGAATTAAAACCATAGGCTAAGACCATATGTTATGTCTTTTATTATTTCCAAGGGTCCCATATGTGAAATTTAGAACTTAACTTAAGTTTTTTATCCTAAGTTTTGTATATATATCCTTGAGCCTATCTTTCATGCTTCTCTATAGGATCAATGATCTACATTATCTCAGATGAGATTGATCTAACAAATCATGATGAACATTGACAATTCAAAGACCTAAAAAAATGTCAAGTGTCACAAGTTCATTAATAGGATATTAAGTAGCCAATGATGATGCATTCCTCAAATCATGATCCAGTAGAGTGCATTTTCCTGGATAGAAGTAGTCTGATGGTGTGAGGTGTACATTAAATTTTTAGTGAAGCTATGAAAGAATGTAGAGATGACACATGATGAAATCATGTTAACCTAATAGATATGATAGTATATAAAGTGTGGAAGCCCCATGGAGATACCAAGTAGCAGATGCATAAAGCAGACAAATTGGAAGTAACAAGTGGCAAGCCTAGAAAAGAGTCTCGAGGAGGTATATTAAAATTAATGGTCATGTAGATGTTGAAAATGTTCATACATATGTCAAATTATGAGCATGCAGATGTCAAACTTAAGCTCAATAAAGAGTCCTAAGGAGGTATCTTAAAATTGACCATCGTGTGGATGTTAAAAATGTTTATGTAGAAATAAACTTAAGCTCAATAAAGATTCCTGAGGAGGTATCTTAAAATTGATGGTCATGAAGATGTCAAAGATGTTAACATGAAAGTCAAATGATAGGCACATAGACATCAATTTTAAGATAGTAATTTGGATCCAAATAATCTAATAAACCATATTGATTAGTAAAAAGAGATCGAATGGAGTTAGATCAAAGCTAAATTTTCTAAATAAATGGTCATTTTTCAAATATGAATGAGCAAAATGTCATAAAATAGCCACATAATTGCCATAGTGAAGCCACATTAGAGCCACATAAATATAATATGCCAAGTAGAAGAGCACATAGTCCTAGGAAATATAAAGGTCTAAATAAGCAATCTGATATGGGATATAAATGATGAAGATTGTGAAAATTTAGATAACTGTCACCATTAGAACACTGTAAAAACCTTCAAAAACCCTCATTTGGTCTTATATTCACCATAATAAAGATAGAGAAGCGAAAAGGACATATATGTATGGGTAATTCAATCCAAAATTAAATTGTGGACCCTATGAGTATTATAATTATACCAAGGAAGATTGAATTATTACCGATGTAAGATAATTTGACCTAGAAGGTGGATTATAGTCCACTAGTGAGCAATTTAGTAGAATGTCCAATAATAATAGCCTAAAAAAACATTTCAAGGGAAGATGCAAGTAATTAGTCCTAGTAAATGGGATCCCTCTCCAATTAACTCAAATAACTTGAAGATAAGACAATGCATGTATTAGAAAGCTTAGTCAAAGACCCTACTACACTCAGTCTAGTTGGTGTAATTACATATGATGAGTTTAAGAAAAAAGCTTCCTAATTTATGAAAAGGATAAGGCACCAAATCATAGACAAGATTTATGATGACAATGATAGGATCATGGGTATGATTCTAGCTACAAAACAAAGATAAGGAAACTAAAAACATCAAAAGGCATTGAGAAAGGTAGATAAATATTATAAGGTATTAGTAGGTAAAATGAAGGAGCTCTTCATGAAACCAATTGTCACCCTTGTTTTAATTGAGGACTAGAATTATAGAATTAATATCTTTCTAGAGAAATAAAACTACAGTAGAGGGTTCTTAAAGTTAGATAAATTAATTTAGGAATATTATTTTGTAGCTTAACATGGTACACTTTGAAAGTGGAATATTCTATTTGTAAACTCATGTGTAGATTATAAAACACATTTCCATGTATTATAGAACATTTGTGGAAAGGATAGTTGTCCTAACACTTGTACTTTTGTAATTAGATAGGACTAACCAGCATGCTTCCTTTCATCCTATAAAAGGAGCATTGTCAATTTTTAAAAGGGGGGGGGGAGTTTTTAGAGCCAAAAGCCAATTGTAACTTTTGATAAATTAATATAAGCAAGTAATTTTGCATGGTTTATCCAAATTTTCTTATGTCTTTTATTATTTTGTATTTTGTCTCATACGTTCATTATGATTTATAGATTTGAATGGTTCTTGTGAGATTTTGGTGTTTACATTTGAATGTAGAGTTGTTAACCTATGGCAATGCTAGGTTAATTAAAAAAAATTAGGTTCATTTCACTTTTTTACTCTTACTTCATTTGGGATAATGTTTTTTGCTTGTAGGGGTAAATATTTAAAGTGAACTTGGTTCATATTTAAATTATTTCATACCATCCTTAGATGTTTGCCTAATATGTGATAGGATTTTAGCTTATGCTACTTCATATCATACATTGGTTAAGTGCATACCTATAGTTTATTTAATCTTTGGCATAGTGTTTGGAATGAGGATCAACAACATCTCTTCTCTACCCTACTTTTATTATTTCTCTTTTTTTTAACCAAATCACTCTAAATTAATTCTCATTGTAAATATCCATCTTATATTAGTTCTTGATCATAATTCACCATTATTAGGATAACATAATTCATATTCTACATAGACTAACTATTAGGCCATGGTGGCTCCCAAACACCAAACACTATAAATATTATGAAATATTCCACTTTCTTTGCCTCTATTTCATCAATAGATAATAAGATTATCACAACCTACAACTCATTCATTGAACTCTTAATAATTATAAAATTAGAAGTGTTATTGAATACTTTGGGAACCTATGATACATATTCAGCCATCAACAAGAGGAGCTTCACTGGAACTAGAAGGAGGGCTTGTTAGATCTTTGTAGATTTAAAGTATATCTACTCATTTTTATGAATTGTGATCAAAGATTAGTGTAATATTTGCACAATTGTGTCATTCTTTACATAATTGTATAAAATTTAATGTTTTTTTATGGTCTCCAACCCATCTTTGTGCTTCATTTAGACAAAGATCAATCTTATTTGAAGGTATATGCTTAATTATGGTAAAAATAGATTAATATTTTTCAATTTAATAGGTTTGAGGTTAGTAATAGTTGTTATGATCAAAGATTGATAGATCATTTGCTAGTTTGAGTTTATTTGAATTTAAAAATGTAAATATTAATCATACTTATGTATTTGGATACATATTTTAGCTAACTTATTTAAGTATTGTTATCTATTGTCATATTTTATATAAATATTTACAAAATTTTCTTAATATGTAAGTCTGATCATTATTTTCTATAAAGATAAGACTGGCACATCGTATTTCAAATGAGATTCAAAGCTTGCAAGATATAATTACCCAAAATTAGGAAAAGGTCATGTTTAGATACTATATAACCTCTACTTTCATTAGAATTTCATATGAAGGTTAGCCGAGATGAAGCTAAGCATAGACTTTCAAATTCTTTGCCAACTTCACCAATTCAGGGTAATCCTATGTTCTATCCCTATCACGGTATGGCTTAGCTACATGGTTATTCAATTAATGTGTTAGGTGTGGTACATAACCTTCCTCATAATCCTAAAATATATTTTCCAACATTTAGTCCTAGTGTTATTACAAGTACTAAAGAACACATTAAGAATTTCAAAGTTACATTAAGATTACTAAATGTAACTCATGAATATGTAGCATGTAGACTATTTCATTTTAATTTTAAAGATGTTACATGTGAATGGTTTCTAAACCTTCCTAAAAATGGCATTACTATTTTATTTGATTTTAGAAATGTTTTCATTGACCAATTTCATAAGATCATTAGTCCTTGTGTTATATATCAGTAATTCACCATAGTGAAAAGGGATGCAAATGATCCTATAAGAGCCTCTAATGCTAGGTTATATAAGGTTTTTAGTAGGACCATAGCTTGTTACATCCTATATGAGGCTATATCCTTGGAAATATATAAGGATGCCCTATATCCTATGAATTTTATGTTTACAAACAGAGATTTTGGGCCCATGAACACATTAGTTTTAACTTATGTTGATTATGTAATCATTAATGACCAAATGAAACCCCAAAGACAATTAGCATACTCCATTCCTTATGTCAATCAATATTTACCCATTCTAAATGTTATTCCAATGCTAACCAAAATATGCATACCCTGAACCAAATTCTAGTCTTAAACTAACTACCTTTGAGTCATGCACTTCCTACTCAAAACCTAGGATTCCTAAGCAATGCTACTAGTGGATCTCATCCATAAGATTAGAAAGCTTTAATGCCTATAGATAGTGCTAATACACAAGCTCATAATTTTAAGGCTCAAAAAAATGAAAGTGACTCTATCTTTAAGATGGTTCAAAATCTTAGCACTGACTTTCTTCAGTTACAAAAGCATGTAAAAAATAATAAAAAAACCTATGGTAGGAATTTATCTTTATAAAGGTTCAATAGTCCCACTAATATATTTTATAATGATAATTACCACAAAAACTATAACAATGAGTGATCTACTAGTAATAATGTGCCTGATATAAATCTTATTGGTGTTGCTTTACCTACCTATTATAGAGTTTATTACACTTCTAAGCATGGGGAAATAGACTATGTTAAATTTTGTAATGTTTTTAAAGCTTTTCAAGAAGAATCATATAATTTTTATGTTTTCCCTAATAAGGATTATGATGTAGGTACATCAGGATCTTTAAGGTCATCTAGATCTATTGATTTAACTCTCATGGTGGAGACATTTAAATTCCCTTTCCAAAAGGGAAATGATCCTAAGGATATTCTTGAAGAGATCCATGCATTTTAGTAATTGTTGAAGAAGATTTATCCTCTGAAGAATTGGGAGTAGAAGCAACCATTGACCACATCAAATCCTCCAAATAACTTGGAGACTCCTCCTAATACTACATTAGATAACAATCTAGAACCTCCTAAGGGAATTAATTCTAAATCCAATGTTGATATATCCAATTATTATAATAGGACTAGGTATAACATAGTATATGACATGAAAAAGATCAAATCTAGCATTACCTTACATGAGTTGACACATATTACTGAATAGAGAGATATATTGTTAGAATCTTTGTCTAAGAAGTTAGGTAAGTCTCAAAATTTTGCATATGCTAACATTGTAATACAAAAAAATAAGGAAGATGTTCCTTCATTTTTACTTATAATTAGGATCTTTGGTAATAACTTAAATAAATATTTGTTAGACTCTGTTGCATCTACAAATATTATGCCTAAGGGTATTTGTGACCAATTAGGTCTGACTCCCATTAAGTCTGATAGAATTGTAACTCAATTAGATAAGTCAAGATTCAAAGTAATTGGTGAGTAGTTAAATGTTCACATGCAAATTTCCTCAGATCTAAGGATCGAATAGTTCATTTATATCCAAGTGGTGGACATCCCTAATTTTATGGGATGTTGTTAAGAAAATACTAGACTAGGAGCTTAAATGGTTACATGTCAACATATTGTTCACATCGATAGTTGCCTTAAAAGGGATTCCCCAACCAAATTAGGATAGAAAGGAAACATAAAATGAAGCATATGATCATTGAGTATAATTAAATCAATGAGAGGGTCAACATGGTTAACTCAGATCTTGGTGTTTACACTCTCAACACCACAAAGCTATGTAGCTCTAAAACTTCTAATGCTTTACCTATATTATGGAAACTTTATTTTGATGGTTCTAGGTAAAAATTAGGTTCTATAATAGGAGTGGTATTAATCAATCCCATTGGGAAAAAATACAATGCCTCTTACAAACTTTATTTTCCCTACACCAATAATTTGGTTGAGTATGAATCACTCATCCTTGAATTACAATTTGCAATCAAACATGAGGCCACGAAACTATTAGTTTTTCGTGATTCTAAACTAGTGGTTAATTAGGTTAAGAAAAAATATTAATTCAAGTTTTCCTATCTCAAGAAGTATAAATTTAGAGTATGGGACTTGATTTAAGGTTTTGATGCTTTCAATATTGTGTTACTCCATAGGGAAGAAAATAAGGCTACTAATGAACTTGCTTCAGCTATAGCCAACCTTATGCTTGATCAAATTTCCATGTTAAAGCCTTAAAATTGAGTTAATCCCATGTCCCTTAGTGATAGATAATGTCAACCACTTGTAGGTATTTAATAATGATCAATAGATCATAGACTTCATGACTAGTTTAGGAGTCTTGGGGATCACATTATTGATGAAGCCAACCTCCTTGATGATGACAACATTAGAGTAAAACTCAATGACAAGGTCATTTATTTGAATGATAATAAGATCCCAAAAGGCATGATAAACTTAGAGAGATTCTATGTTTCTGGTAGACTAGTTGAAGCTATCAAGGTTCCCAAGGTAAATGGGAAGTACTATAATGTATTTGATCTTAGAATTTAAGGTCAACCATAGATAGTTAATATTGGTATAGCCTATATAATCATTGATTCCAATAGATACAATGAAATGCTAAACAAATATAAATATATCATAGAATGGTCCTATGATGACTAAAATATCTTTGATCCAAAGGTCATAACTCATACCATACCTTTGAATGAAAACTTCAAACTTTTCAGATAAAAGTAGAGGTCTGCCAACCTAATCTTAGAACAACTAATATATAAAGAGGTCAAGAAGCTCTTAGATGATAATATTGTGTTTCTCATTAGGAACTTCACTTGGGTGTCTAATTTAGTCCTAGTTAGGAATAAAAATGGTGAAATTAGACTATGCATTAATTTTATAAATCTAAATAGAGCATTTAAGAAAGATAATTACCCCCTACCTTATCTTGATTAAGTAATACAAATTTTTTATAGTTATACCAAGATATGTTTTCTTGTTGGATTTTTAGGGTATAAATAGGTGTTTGTGAATCAAGAGGATAGGATGAAGAATAATTTTAATACCAAGTGAGGCATGTTTGCCTATAAGAGAATTCTTTTTGGACCTATAAATACAGGAGCAAATTTTCAAAGGGTTATGTATTAGGCTTTCTAGGGTCTTGTAGGCAAATGCATTATCATATACATGGATGATCTAATTTTTATTTCTAAAAATAGGGACGATCATATTATGCACCTATAATAGGTATTTGAAAGATGCAAAAGGTATGGGATTTATCTCAACCCAAAGAAAAGTGTTTTTAATGTTATTGAGGGAAAAATATTAGGACATGTTATCACTAAGGATGGAATCTATATAGACCCTGACAGAGTAAATTCAATATCTAATATTAATACCCCTAATATTAGGAAGGAATTGAAATCATTCTTTGGTAAACTAAATTTTTTAAGGATTTTTATTTTTGGTTTTACAAAAATAGTGAAACCATTAAATGACATATTGAAGAAAGAGGATAAGATCACTTGGAATGAGGAGAAAAAGAAGGATTTCCAAGACATCAAAAAGGAAATTGGGAAAGACCCTATACTGATAAGTCCAGATTTCATTAAAGACTTTTATCTTTAATCCTTTGCTTCAGATCATATAATAACCATATTTCTAACTTATAAGATAGATGAATGTGACCATATAATATATTTGATGATCACTAACCTAAAAATTTATGAGTTGAACTACTCTTGTATTAAAAAACAAGCAAGTGATTTGGTAAAGGTATTAAAAAATTTTAGGCATTATATCTTTAGGATTAAGGTGCATGCCATTCTACCAGACCCTACCACCAAAATCATGTTGAGTCAAAATCAACTAGAAGAAAGGAGAGGTAACTTGATGTATGGGCTCCAAGTATATGACATTGAGATGAAGACTACCAAATTGGTAAGGTACCAAGGTTTAGTTTAATTGATTGCCAATAGTAACCCTAAGTTAAGTGTTATATAGGTATAGAAACAAATTTTTAGACCTAATGATTGGTATGATCCCATAATCCACTTATTAATTAATGGTTATTGTCTTATAAGGTTAAGTAAATAAAAAAGAAGAGCACAAAAGATCAAGGTAGCTCACTTTCTAATCAAGGATGGAGTGTTGTATAGGAATAACTTTGAAGATATTTACTTTAGATGTGTCTCCAAGAGTGAAGTAGCTAAGATCATGAACACCTTTCATGAAAAGTTAGGAAGTGGACATCCATCTATAAGGAATGTGACACACAATATATTAAGGGCCAGTTATTGCTAGCCTACAATTTTCAAAGACACAGACAAGCATGTGATAGAGTACCACTCATGTTAAGTCTTCAACACAGAATAACCTCAGGTATCCATGACACTAAATATGGTAGTGATTGACAAACCCTTTTCCTAATCAGGGCTAGATTTTGTGGGGGTCATTAAACCCAATTCCTCTTATGGTCACGACTATGTTATGACTGTTATCAACTACTAAACTAGTTAGACTAAACTAGTGTTAACTAAATAGTGCAAGACCGAAGAGGTTATCAAATTTTTAGAAGAAAATATATGAAATAGTTCCGGGACACTTGTATCTCTGGTCTATGATAATGGATCTACTTTTATATCTATAGAGATGAGAGAATGGGCATATGATAATATCATCATCCTCAAGTTCTCATCAAACTATTATCTTCAAGGTAAAAAAGTATCTAAATCAACAAATAAGAACTTGATGATGGCTATAAAAAATTATACATTTGATAAACCTGGGACATGGCATAAGTTGCTTATATGCCCTTTGGGTAGATAGAACTAGAATCAAATAAGCTCTCAAAGCATCACCATTCTTGCCAGTTTATGGTAAAGAACCCATCTACCCCATCACCCTCAAGCTTCCAACATACATATTTATACAAGAGTACATGAGACAAGATAAGAAATTTGAAAGTTCAATGTTGTTGGACATTATATAGATGGAAGATGCGAGAGAAAAGGATTTTGTAAATTCTAGCAGACACCAAACCATAGTCAAAAGGTATTTTGATAAAAATTCAAAAATAAAGGTGTTTAGATAAGGATACTTAGTTCTTATTTGGGACAAGGCATCTAAGCCTAAGGGTAAACATGGGAAGTTCGCACCTTTGTGGATAGGTCCCTATCAGATTGCTAATATACTTGTAGACAACACCTTCAAATTGAAAGACTCACAAGGAGTAGAGTTCACACTTTCCACCAATAGGTAATACCTCAAGCCTTACTTCTCTACTATCCTACTTAGAATCTTCATGGAATGACTTTAAGACTAGTTAGAGTTAGTGTAGGTAGGATAGATTAGTTTCTTTTTTGTTCTTTCCTTCATGTAACTTATTTGTACATATACTTGTATATATTTTTTTACTCTTTTCTTTCTTTTCTATTTCTTAGCTTTATGTTTGGTGTGTCTATTTTATCTTCTTTGTTCCTTGTTTATAATAAGTCCTTATGGATAACCATTATCTCAAAATGCATTTATGTGATAAAAAAGAACTCCATAGTTCATAAATTTAGATATGTTTACTCAGCATTAGTTGATCATGGATTATTGAAATATGAGTTTAATGTTATAGTTTAGAGAAATCAATAAATAATAATTAATAGGTTATTTATTCCTTGAGATTATAAACTCTATTATGATCTAATTTTGGTTCTAACAAGGATTACACATGTAGGGTGAAAGACTATATTATTAGGATACAGTCATGCTTACACTTTAAAAAATTAATTCCTTGGGATAAAGTTTATAGCCAAGGATGATTATCTGAAGATCAAACACTTGACCAAATCCCAAAACCTAGCCAATCTAGCTCCCAACCTCTTCTATAAAGTCAAAGTGTCTTGAAAAATACAAAAAAAGGAACCCTATTACAAAATTCAAGATCTTTATAAGTAGAAGTGATTCTGGAAATATCCACAGGGGTTATGGATGCCTGGATGGTAGTGTATCAAGGCCTTGAGTGGAGCCAAAGGCATCTCTATCAGGGTTATGGATGCCTAGCTAGTAGAAAATCAATGCCCAAACCTTATCTAAGCTAATTCATGGTTCCTAATGAATATCCAAACATGTTGAAAGTTAGTGTTAATGATTAAATCCATGAACCTAGTTTTTCTCCAAATCTTGTGGCAATTAGTAAGTGGAATTAAAACACACACACAACATGGGTATGTCTTGATGTTTGATCATAATTATTCATTCTCAATATTTTTTCTAACCATGAAGTGATCTTAATAATAATGACTATTAACATGGAATAAGTAGCTTAATTATTAGAATAAACTAGAGTCTCTAAATTATAACATATTTCAATGTTTCTCATAAAAGACACCATTTGTTGACATCAACATACCCTCATTTCTAAAAAAATGGGGACCCTTGTATTAAATTGTGGAAATTCATACCCTAAATTTGAAAACTTATTTGATCAGAGTGTCATTAACATGTTTACACTTTATCCTTTTTTGAAGATCATCTACACGTAATCTGGTTGGTATATTTGTTCATGATTTTGATCTAATTTTGACTAAATTTGCTAACACTTGATCTTTATGTTGTACGTCACAACTCCAATTGAGTTCATTTGGAATGAGTAATATTAGGGTTTTATGATTTAATGATTCTTTCATCTTTTAATATCCTTTAGCCTATTTAAATTAAGTTTAACTCATCTCTGATCAACTTAAAACCCTAATCCAAAATACCCTAGCTCATGTCCTACTTTTGTTTAAATTTGGTTGGAACTTTTGGTTAAGTTTGGTGGGAACTTTTGCTTAAATTTGTGTGGGAACAATTATCATGCCATTGAATTAGTTTAATTTGTGTAGGGGTAATTCAATCCAAAATTAAATTGTGGACTTTTTGAGCATTATAATTGTACCAAATAAGGTTGAATTATAATCTATACAAGATAATTTGACATGAAAAGTGGATTATGATCCACTAGTGAGCAATTGAGTAGAATGTTTAACAATAACAGCTTGAAAAAGCTTTTTAAGGGAAGATGTAAGCAAGTAGTCCTATGAAATGGGAGCCCTCTCTAATAACTTTAAGCAACTTGAGGATAAGAAAGTGCATGTATTGGACAACTTAGTCAAAGACCCTACTACACTTGGTTCAACTGGTCTAATTGTAGATGTTGAGTTCAATCAAAGAGATTCATAGTTTATGAAAAGGATAAGGCACCAAAGCATAAAAAAGATTACTAATGACAATGATAAGATCATGGGTATGATTCTAACTACAAAAGAAAGACTAAGGAAACCAAAAATATCAAAAGGCATTGAGAAAGGTTGATAAAGGCTACAAGGGCTTAATAGGTAAAATGAATGAGCTCTTCATGAAACTAATTTTCACCCTTGTGCTAATTGAGGAGCAACATTACATAATGAAGATCTTGATAGAGAAACAAAACTACAATAGAGGTTTCTCAAAGATAGATAATTTGATTTATGAATATTCTTTTTTAAATTAACATGGTACACATTGAAAGTGAAATATTCTACTTTTAATGTCATGTGTAGCTTATAAAACACATTGCCTATAAATTTGTCTATTAGGGAGAGTCTAGTGTATTATAGAAAATTTGTGAGAAAGATAACTGTTCTAAAACTTGTACTTTTGTAATTGGATAAAACTGACCAACATGCTTCCTTTCATCCTATAAAAGTAACTTTATCAATTGTAAAAATGGGGAGTTATTAGAGCCAAAAGCCAATTGTAACTTTTGAACAATTAATATAAGCAATGAATTCTACAAAAATTGTCCAAATTTTCTTACTTTTGTTATTTTGGCTTCTCTCTCACTTGTTTGTTCTGATTTCTAGCTTTGAATGGTTCTAATGAGTTCATGGTGTGTACATTTATATGTAGATCTATTAACTTGTGCCAATGCTAGGTTAATTTAAATTTCTTATTTTTATTTCATTTTCTTAATCTTATTACATTTGGGATAATGCTGTTTACTTGCAAGGGTAATTTTTAATGTGAACTTGGTTCTTATTTTCATTATTTCCTACCATCATTAGATGTTTACCCGATGTGTAGCATTATTTGAGCTTATGATACTTAATGTCATACATTGGTTAAGTGCATGCCTAGAGGTTATTTGAACTTTGTCATAGTGTTTAGAATGAAGATCAACAACTTATATTCTCTTCCCTAACTTTCCTTTTTCTCCTTTTTTAACCAAATCACTCTATTTTAATTCTCATTGTAAATATCCATCTTAGATTATTTCTTGATCATAATTAACCATTCTTAGCATAACATACTTTATATTCTACATAGACTAACTATTAGGCCACAGTGGCTCCCAAACACCAAACACTATTAATATTATGAAATAGTCCACTTAATTTTCCTCTATTTAATTAATAGATAATAACATTATCACAAATAGCAACTCATGTACTAAATTCTTAATAATTCTAAAATGATAAGTGTTCTTAAACACTCTAGGCACCTATATTACATATTCAAGCATCAATAGGCCTTGGATAGATAAATGTTTAAATGCATTTTTAAATTATGTGATTTGGTAGTGTGTGTAAAAATAAAAAATTATCGAAACTAAATGATATATTAAAAAAACACCTAATTAGACCATGTGATCTACTCTAGCCATGTAAATAACTGAAAGGGAAAGTGTGAAGTAATTACTATCATATAATTATTGATTCCCAATTTGAATCATAGTATAGAGTCTATTTAGATGATAGTATATGCAAACATTATAGAACAAAGTATTTTAGATAGAAGATAGAATACAAAATTAGGTTGACCAAGTCAACCTATTTTGTTGTATGATGGTAGTTTTAAAGACTACAAACTTTATAAAATGGAATTATAAGGAAGAACTAAATTAAAAGAGAGAGAAAGAAAGGAACCTTGGTGGGTTGGAAGATTCTAAGGACTGTGAAAGTTTTGTTGAATTGCCTTGAATATTGATCATAAATTATACCAACTATGTTGATTGAGTTGATCTAGTTCTATAATTCCCTATTTGTTAAATCCTGTTAAGATGACTATAGCAGCCTAGCCAACCTAGTATGTTTTTCTAGAAGCTGTTTGGAATATTTTGTTGACCTGTTCAACCTAGTTTTCTATCCTATAACTGAATAAGAGTATTGTGTTAACCTATTTGACCAAGTAACTTTTATCTAATGAAGACCTACATAGAAATAAAAAAGTCATTTTTTATGCAACTATGTGTTAAACCTATGCAAAGAAGTTAGAAACTATATTAGCCCTATTGACCTAGTATCGTAAATATAGAAAAATAATAAATGAAATGATATAAATGAAAAACAAGAAATAAAATCTTCAAGGGTTAGATTCACATTGAGTTCACTTGAATTTATGAAATCATAAATACATCATATCTATAAATCAATCCTAGGTTAGATAAGATAGATTCTACCTACACTTTTGATTGGGGATACATTAAATAATTAAGAACATGACTAATATGTGGATATACTAGACCTAATTAGGGGATCTCTTACTATAATAATGTCACTAGGGAGGGTTCCAAAGAATCATATTAAACAAAACCATGGAATAAACCTAAGTCCTGTGTCTTCATATTCACTATCCTAATAATAACATATCAAAGAAATATAAAATAGTGCTCATCAAATCTTATGGCACAAAGTGGGGGTTGGTAAAAAAATAAAATTAAACATGCATAAGAGAATCTGAATTAATATATGTATAGGTAAGACCATAATGCATGGTGAAGAATACTAATATTATTCAAAAGTCAATACTTATTCTAATTCTATCTACTAAAAAAAAGATTAAAGTTAAAGATACTTACTTGGAAGACAAACCCATCAAGACTTAATCTCTCCCTTGGATAAAGGTGTTTCATAATAGGTTATTTTGGTTTTTAAATATCACTAAGAAAGGCTAAATCATCCAATACTTCTCCATAAGACTAGATTCTTCAAGTATAAATTCTAAGATAAGACTCCTCAAGTAGAATGATGGAAGATCAAATTGTAAAGAAATGCAAATGAATAATAAATCATGATGTATCTCAAATAATGATGAAATGGATGTATTTATATAGGTGTATATAACCCTAAACCCTTCTAAAAATTTTGGCCGATAGGGTCAGCCCAGTCGACCTAGTATCGTTATTGAAAAAAACTCACTAGTCATGGGCTAGGTCATCTAAGAGCCGACCTAGACCCTAAATGAGTTTCATCAATAAGAGTACAAGGTTGGGCCAGTCAACCTAGTCATGTAAACTATTAAAATCAGTTTTAGGTGAGGAAAAGTGGTACAAAGATGGTAAAATATTGGAGGAGTGTGAAAAAGAGGAATATTAGCTTAGGGGAATGTTTTTAGGAGCTAGTTGGATTGGTAATAAGTAGAAATAAGGGAGAAAAATCTTATGAAGCACTAATGGTCTACCCACACATTTCATGTTTCACCCCTTAAGGCATTCACTTAGAGAGATTGAGACTTGATAGGTTCTTACAAGATATAAAGCATTAGTATTTGATAAAAGTTTAAAATGTTATGTATACACTCCCTAATGTGCATCATTTCTTAAGATATGTCTAACATCTATGTCCTATTATCTAATATCAACCAAAACTCTTTGTTGCATGTGTCCTTTCCTAGTAATATTTCTAAATATTATGTATTTATATGATCACTTTATTAAGGATTGCTCTAATTTGGTACATGTCTAAATTTATGACCCCACCATTTTAACTCCCTCACACATATATTTGACTAGGGCATCATCATTTTGTAGCTCATTGCTTGCATTAATAGATTCTTCAATCGATTATCTTTATAAGTATCCCAACCCCTCTTTCATCTATCCACACATATTTACCTTCATTTCATCTTTCAAGTGATCATATAACTCATTCTTCCTTACATGTCCCCTTGAGGGGTCACCATATTTTTAATTTAATAAGATCCATAATCATATTTCTTTTTTGAAATACCTTTACTCTTTTCTGATTGCAATTTCCTTTCAAAAAGGGGTAAAATTCATACATCTAAATTTCATCACTCCTCCATCACTATTAATTTTTTCTTTTAATCATGTTTTAATTCATAATTGATCCTAATATCCTATTATTAACCCCTCCTAGTCACTAGTCTAACATTTCCTACATTATTTATATCACATAATAACTTTATCTCTTACCTCATATTAATTAGTCACTTATTATTATCATTTATCCTCTTCTTATCACATTACTAAACTCATTAACACATCCTCACAAAAATTTTGAATTTTATATTCATCCTTCCAACTACCCCTTCTATTAATTTCTACAAATCCCTCTTTTAATCACCCACTAACAATACTTAATTAGTTTTAGTGGGATATAAAATACCTAAATAAACCAAGAGCCCCACACCACCTATTATAGGATTTTACAATGAATTTTTAATTTGATAGTTATTATATGGATTTACCTCTTATAGGATTTGTTAATTAATTTGTTATTAAATGGCTTTCCCTCTGATAGGAATTTTTAAATCCTCAAAAAATTTCCACCCTTGATTTTCCACCCATTAGATTCAAATCTAGCCATACATTCCTCTCAATACCTTTTATTTAACCACTCTCACTCCATGCAGAAGCCATGAGAAGAATTTTCATGCTTTCTTGTCAACCTTCCTTGTTAATCCTCTATAAATCCCCATTTCTATCAAAATTCTAAGTTGAATAATATATAACCTTAAAGTTATCAAGTATTAAAGTATGAATTTGAAAATTTTGGGCACAACATTTACATTTGGAGTTAAAACTAATTTCAAGTTTGATGTATAATTTTTTATTTCTAATGTTGTTTGCATTCTGTTTTACTTACCTTACTCAATCAGGGGTGTAGTGTGAATTTGAGATTGAATTTCAATCATTTGGCCTATTGTTTGGTGGTTTTTTTAATTTGATTATTGATTTAAAATTTATCCTAAAATAAAAAAATAATTAAAAAATAGAAAAAATAAATAATCAATAAAATATAAAAACATTCAAATAAAGAAAAAATACAATATTGTTTTTAGTAATTTATGTGTTTACTACTTTCTTCATATGCTATTTATTTTATGTTAGTATATAGCATATCAATGTTATATAGGCATATGTTTCATGGGTAATTTAATATGATACGTGCATAAATTGGATCCATGATACATGAACATGTATATGTTTGACATTTCCTCTTCCTATGTGAAACACTACATTGGCAATCTATTGATTTTATTTGGTCATGATTGATATGGTTGTATTGTTTTATTTCAGTTTCCATTATCACATTGAGATTATATAATAACATTTACACATGCCTATACTCATGATACTATATTACACATTTTACATGATATGATATTCTAAATGGCATTTTTCTAACATATGTATACATGGAATAGTATGGCATGCTTATGCTAGTTGCTTATATTTATCTCTATTCATATCTTTGTATGACTTACTTGAGTGTACCTCGTGTTTACTTCATTTTATTGATTATGAAACATTTGAATGTGTTACTTATTTATTGGTGATAATGCATGAGTGTTGCTTATTTATTTGGTGTGTGGTCATTTGAATATCTCATCCCATTGAGTGTGAAACATTTAAACATGCCCCTTGTTTGTGGTCTCCTTACACCCCTCTTTGCATGAAATTGAGTACTCTTGTGTCTGTGTTTAATTTTTTGTTGAGATTGTTACTTATAAACATTCCCATTATTCATATCATACATCTTTGGGCTTATTATGTATGTATACCTCAAGCTTAATCGATATATATAATTCAACATGATACCACTATATGTTATTTACTACATGATCTACATAGATACAACATAGTTGTCTTATACTTTTGAGATAAGGTAACTATTGGAAAATTTTGGCCCACATATGAGGCTCTTTCATATTTTGATAAAGCATTGAATCAAAAGGCTTTTAGAAAGGTCTAAAGCGTTTCAAAGACCCTATTGTATGTTGAGAGTGCTTGGAGTAACTATGGAAGTGAATAGCATTCATCTCGTTGTTCATTGTGTTCATCTAAACATCTTGGGTCTAGTGGAAAAAATTTAGAGTAGGCACTTTGATGACATCATAATTACCACATGTGGATGAGTCAAGAGGGATCAATCATATGTGTTTGTTCACATTATTCCTAAGGACATATGCACCAAGTTTCAAGTCATCCATTGAAGCATAACAAAATATATGAAGATCTAAAGTTGGCCTCTCAGATAAAATCCACTAATTTTCCATACTTATCCAATTTGCAAAGTAGCTCAGTAAAATCAAATGAGAATATTAATGAGGTTATATCTCATACATGTGGTAGTTATAGGATAAAATGATTACATGGTTTTATTCATCTTGGTCCCTAGTGCCTACATGCTAAGTTTTAGATCATCCACCACAACATGGTAGAAGTTATGCATGCTAAAAGTTGGCTTCTTAGTCATATTTTTCCAAGTTTCCCATACTTGGCCAAATGAACTAGATCGTCATTAGGATGTCATTGGAGCTTAGAATGGACTAGTAAACTTGATAATTTTTTAAACACACTTAGAATGATCTTAAGACCATTGGATCAAATGAGTTCATCAAGTTTAGTATTAATAATATATCTTGAATATTTTATCCATCCATGATATTTATGATTCAAGTTATAGGCCTTCAAAGTTGGACCTACACAGTAATATGTTCACACTAATGTCAAGTTTAATATTGAGAAAAACAAATCCTTTTGATCTTAAATTTTATGGTTGCATGAATTTTAATTATGGTCACACAAACATAGTTTTATAGGAGCAAAGATGTCATTTTTAATAATGTGAACTAGCCATTGGCTTTCAAATAATGGGGCCTATTGACTAGTTTTGACTTTTAAGTCAAATTAGGGCACCCCTAGTGAAAATTTTCATTTTTAGGAATATGAGGGGGTATAATATATTATAATAAGGTTTTTTATATGTCATTTAATTCATATAAAGTTTATATTAACTTTGGTCACTCATTTCATTAGCCTATCATGTCATTTGGGGTCATTTCAAGGGTCTAAATGGTGCATTTAATGTTTTGTATAGGTTTATTGGGATTTGTGTAAGTTAAAAAATATTATTTCATGACCCATGTGTACTTATAATTATTATTAATCTGATGTAACTAAATAAATTATAGGTTATTTAGAAAAAAGGAAGTTTTCTTGGCCAAAGAAAGAGAAAAGGACACTTGTATAGTTTCTTGGGAAGTGTGCCACTTGTAAAAATATGTTGGTGTGAATAATCAGCTTCAAAAATGTAATACGCACATTTTTTTCATATATTTAATTAAAAAAATTCATTTGCAACTCATTTCTCTTCTTTCTCCATTGGCAAGCCAAGGAAGGGCAACTTTAAGCACTCACCATGAAAACTACAAGTGGATCTGAAGGAAGTGATTCTGTGGATGTATATTAATATACATGTACTTAATTTTCATAAAAATAACTTTATATTTGATACATATTCCTTTATGAAAAATTAGTTTAATCGTAGACAGCTTTTTATGCATGTTCAACCATGAAGGGGTCACTGTTTGAGCTTGTCTCAGAGTTTATTGTTTTGAATTGATGTATTTATGTGTCATAAGTGTTTATAAATATTTTTAATACATATACATGATTATTATTTTTCTATAAATCTAAATTTCTAATAAAAAGCCTCTTATAGGTTTGTAGGTGCTCCAAACTAGCTTTATTTCACTCATAGCTGCTTCAGATGTTTTGAAGGACATTTTACACATGGGAGAATATATTTAAATGTTCAATTATATTTTATTAATTTCTAAAAAATTAATTAAATTAATTTCCTTGTGATAAGTCAAGTTATATACCCCTTGAAATCAAATTGCCCATGTTTTCCTTGCTTACTACTAGATTTACTCACAATCAATTTATCCCAGAGGTTTGCATGGAGCTTTTAATGATGAATGTATGGTGAAATTTATGTTTGAGATTATATCATATCCAAAAGTTTCATAATTTTCATGTTTATGAAGTTTTAATGCCACACAAGGTGAAGATTTTCCCTTCAAATAATGGGCTGACTGATTTGGGTTGTCAGTCCCTAATTTTGGAAAATAAAGATCCTAAGGGATTTTTGATATAACATAATTACATGAAATAATGATATACCAACATATTTTTTTGGTTTTAATTGTTTCCCCTATCCACAAATACTATGCGTGCCATGTTTGAGACTAAATGGAGGAGTGGAAGATGAGTTTTGACAAGCTCAAAAGTGACCAAAAAAAACCACTGATTTTGGAAATTGATATCTACAAAGCATAGTTGAAAGTTGAGTTTATATTTCAATTTGATGAATTTAGGTCATTCCATCAAGTTAAAATCATTAAAAATAATTTAATGGGCATTCTTGGTCTGGTGTAACAAAATAAATGGTTCAAGTTGGATGTTTTGACCACTAATGCCCTCTTATGGTCCATACATAGGCTTGGGAGAGGCCAAACACAATCATGGATAGTGAGGTTGAGGTTTGTAAATTTTGAGCTTGGTTTAGAGATTTACAGGTGATATAAGTTCCATTAGATAATGGCGACTTCAATTAACTTTAAAAAAAACATAAATCATCATGACTCAATCCTAAAAAGCACCTACAAGCAGCCCTAGTCACAAAATATAGAGTCAAGTAAAGGTTATGGATAGTGAGTTTGGACTTTGAAGCTGAACTAGGTCTTAAATCCTTAAATTGAAAAATAATGTGAAATGAGCATGATATGAAACTAAGATATCCCATTTCAAACCTACATACATCACGGATAGGAACTCTATCTTTCCAATAGCCATCAAACATGGGTAAAGTATGACTGTGACAGTCCAAGCAAGTAGGGGTATCTTCCTTAAGGACCCCAAGCATGATTTGATGGTTTGAAGGTTTTCTAGGTGAATTTAATCATGATTAAAATTATACGACCTAATATTATCATTATTATGATTTCATACCCATAACTTATAGTCACGTCTGTAGGGCTTGTCTCGGTCCTTAAGGGTAGAAGCCTAATCTTGAGACTAAGGATATACCAATGTAAACAGGTGAGTTAGCCTTGAAAAATTATTATTTTTCCATATTAATGATATTTATAAAATAAAATAGGTTTTAATTGTATTTATAAATCATAAAACAAGATAGAATCACCTAGAACCATGCATAGAACAGGGCTCTCCTCTCCTAGGCAGTCATATGCTTGTTTGAGTTTCCAAGAGTAAAGAGATGTTTCAAGAGAAAAAAATGGATATATATGGATTGAATAGGTTATTTAAGGCATTTATTTTCCCTTAAATTCCCTAATAAATCCCAATTAAATCCATTTATTTTCCAAGTAGAGTCCATCCCTTACCCACCTCAAACTATGCTTTTCCCAAAAGTCTACCTTACAAACATAGAGAGTTGGAGGACCAAATGAAGGAGTTGAGAGTTAAATTTTTTTAAATATTACCCTTACGACATATATAACACTATAAAATCATAATATCTGATGATAAAATAGTTTAAAAACTCACTATTTTGTCTCAGAGTATGGGTTGTTTTAGTGTGCATGAAGGTGCCAATTTTGGGAAAAGTGATGAAATGTTAGACCAGAAGGATAGAATGGAAAAATTTATGATTGTATAATATGGAGGGTAACTAAAAAAACCTAATAAACCTTAATATAATGTATATAATCATGTAGATTGTTCCAACCAAGGAGGTTTGCATGCATACCTACTGGGAATCCTTAGGCCTAAAGGCCCAACTGAGGGTAATATACATTTTTGGCCTTTTCCACACCTTAAAATTTGTTGGAACATTTTTTCATGGGTATACCAAATTTTTTTTATCCATCAAGATTCAAATAAATCCATTAAAGTTTCTGGTTGAGTCTCAAATAGCAAAAAGGCCTATTGGCAAGGTTTAGGCCTAGTACCAAACAAGGGTAAGTTTTCATATTTAGGTCTTGAGGAGATAATAAAATTTTGGAACAAGTTTGTTGGGTTAATATATAGGTTTTTGGGCCATTTTTTTTCAAATAAATTCATCAAGAATCCAATTCTTGGCTTTAAGGATCCCAAACCCTCATAAAAAGCCCAAAATGGCATGAATGATCAACTTCAAGTGCTTAGAAATTACACCAAGATTTACATGGGACCTAGAGATGATTGTGGATGATGTAGAGGATCATTAATAATACACAAGTGTAATTTTAATAGGATTCCAATGTTTTTTCTTTATGAACAAATGTTAAGACCAGAAACCACTCCAAACCCTCTCAGACCTTCCTCATAGACATGATGGTAGAAACCAAGCTGAAAGTGAATCCAAATTAATGTTTTTTACCATTATTTTAAAATTAAATTTGTTTCAAACTTTATTATGATCACATCCATGGAATTGGATTGTACAAAACTATATGGACATGGGTAGAAATAAGATTTTTATCACCATTTTGTGTGTTGCACATTCTAAAAGAAAAATTAAGAGATGAAAAAAAGTTTGGGTGGAACACTTGCACTTAAGATAACTCCAAATATTAATATCATGTCATTAATAAACCTATAAGTTCTTCAAACAAGTCCTTATTTTCAGCTAGTCAAATTGGCCTAATGCACAAGCTAGAGAGAAGGAAAAAAATATTCAAGTGAAGTGATTTTAAGGTACCCCTGATGCTTCCAAGGAAATGGAGTGTCTTTATAATTTTCATTCACTCCCTCCCATGGATTTTTATGGACAACAGATGCCAATTTGGAAGCCAAATGTGCAAGGTGCATAGAAGGGTAATTTTTAGGACAACAGATGATGATGGCTCTCTACAAGGTGTTTCTAGAAGACCAAGCATGCATCCAATGCATGAAGAGGCATGTATAAGATCCTCCCATTATATAAAAATAATTTTACCTATCCTATATTAGTTATATGATGCTCAAATAGGCCTAATCATGAAGGTAGTTTTTAAGTGCAAAGAGAGGAGTTTTTTTGTAATTTTGCCTAACTTTGATGACTTAGATTGACACTTGTTGCTCCTAAAATTGAATGGTTTGACCCATTTACTCTTCACATATATGGATAATTGAAATTATCAGCTTGACACATGTCCAAGTGACCCTTGTACCTCTCTCTCTCTCTCTCTCTCTCTCTCTCTCTCTCTCTCTCTCTCTCTCTCTCTCTCTCTCTCTCTCTCTCTCTCTCTCTCTCTCTCTCTCTCTCTCTCTCTCTCTCTCTCTCTCTCTCTCTCTCTCTCTCTCTATAATAGTTGGCTATTTTGGCATTGTAGGTATGCTCCACTTGATTATGGTGAAGACCTACTCAACTATACACCTTCTATGCAATAAAATGACTAAGTTTTTACCTCTCTCATTACTATTCATAGTGTTCTCTACTTTAATGTTGAATTTTATTACTGAATACTATGGATTCCTTAGCATTGACTTCATTCTTTCACCTATTTGTAGGCTCTTCTTGTAGGGCATGTGAAGTTTTACAAGAGATGTTCATGGTTGAATTGAGTAGCATTTTCATTAGATTCATTCAATACCTTTTTTATATTCCTCCTAACCTTTCATATTGTCTGGGACCCCACAATGTAATATTTATGTAAGAAGACAGATTTGGGAAAGAGTATGTTTTTGTTGGTTCCTTGGTCTCAAGTGTGGAAGGCAAGTGGTTGGAAGTCATCAAACTAATCTAGTGTATCACCTCCATAGTTTATTTTTGAATTCATGTTATTCTCAACCCTATTCAACCCCCAAGTTTTAGTATTAGTTTTATTCAAGTGGTGCATCAAAGGAGCTAGCCCTATCTAGAGACTCACTTCATTATTTAGGCTGCCTATAAGCCTAGAAGTGATTCCATTATGCCACTTAGATGAGAAGAGCCTTCAAATCTCCTCAAAGGGTTCAAATATAAGTGACAATAGTTTTTGGCACACCTATTGGGACAATTTTTCTAAGGATGTGAATAATTTTTTGTTTGTTATCAACCAATCAACTTTTTAGATTCATTTCAATCAACACCATTGGTAACTCCAAGTTAAATCAGCTAGTCAAATAGCCCTAGTGCATCAAGAAATAATATTTTGTATGTATGATCCAATTATTGAGAAATATTGACCTTATGTTGCTTCATATAGTTTTTATCAAGCTCATCTTGTTCATTAAATCACCTCGAGTAGCTCTACTAATTGTCCTCCTAGTCAATCCAAGAATGATAGGGAGATAATGTTGGAGTTTGAAAATCAAGTGTTGGATATAGATAGGTTGAATGACCAAAATAGATATCATTTAGATCTAATGTACAAGGAATAGTGTTTGTTTAGGCAATCTCAAGTCATGAAATCCATGAAGGAAAAACTAGTAAGATGGAGGAGTCAACCCACTCAAGGCAATCAGCCTTATATGCTTTTTCCATCTCAAGACAACCTTCTCCCATAAAAAATAAACCCTCCTATTGTACACCAAATAATTTCTATAAAATGTCATTTGATCACCAAAATAGAGTGATCTATCCTTCTATCCCATCTAATGCATCTTCTCCTATACCAAAACTAACTAATCTTGTTGTTAATCCTTTGCACCTAGAAATCCAACACCAAAAGATATTATAATAGCCTTCTATGGAGACTAACTATTTCAATTCCTTAGATTGTGATCCCTCATTTTAAAACCAACACATCAATTCTCAATCAACTCCTCTTATGCATGTGAAAACTCTTCCTAGTTTCCCTCAACCTCCTCAAGCCCCTCAACATGATGTCAAGATTCCAAGTTGGAGAAATGTCTATCATGAACCAGATCAAGACCTTGAGAAAGTGAATGAAGTTGATGCCTATCATCAAGAGGAGAAATTTTTTATCAATAATATGAAATTGAAGAGGATATTGATCCTATACAAACCTCTCCTAGCTTTCCTTAAGAAGAGAGTCCCAATCCTAAGATAATGAGTTAGAGTGAAATAGTGAAATCATGTGGCAAGAAAGAAGAGAAGAGTATTGTTCAAGAGTGTGCAGTGAAAAATGATGCTATTCCTTCTCAATTACCTCCCACCCTTCTTAATGAATCTTATTGTACTCCATGGTAGACTTCATGTACTACCCATCTCCATGATGATTCATATGATCTCTAAGAAAGACTCTTCCAAGACAATCTAGCTAAAAAAATTAAGGAATTAGAGGCAAAGATGAGGTTGCTTAGTCAAGTTGAGATGGAAGGTTTAGACCTAACATAATATCCTATGCCTAAACACACCCAGTTACCTTTCATGAGGAGAGCCCTCAAGCTAATTTTGAATTTGATGAACTGTTGTTCAATTGGAAGGAAGAGAATAAAATGATTTTGGCCCAAGGTTTTCCTCCTCTTTCTCATGAGATTTCAAAATAACCCCTCACATTTCATTCCAAATCTGATTTTGAGAGTCCTTGTGTTGAATCTCTTTACTTGGTTGATGAAGAATGTTTTCCTTATGTTGAGGAACCTATCTTGAGAAATTCAAGTGAATAAAAATATGCTCAATTCATTACTAATCAATAAGACTTCATGAGTGTATATGAGGAGGAAATCACCATAGGTACCCCCCTTGGTGAGCAAAAGGACAATTCACAATCTTTTGAATAAGGGTGTTTCATTTTTTTTTCAATGAAGAAGAAATGATCATTAGTTCCTTCCTCACTTTGTAAAAAACCATGAAAGAACATGAAAAAGTTCATAATCAGTCTTTGGATGACTAGTTTGAAGTAATTGGAGTAGGTTATACTCCTCTCCAAGGAGATCATGAGCTGATCAAAGATGGAGAAGCTAGCATTATGACTCAAGTAAGTATGCAAAAGAGAAATAAGATTTAATTTTTATTATTTCAAGAGGATTATGAATTTAATAATTATATATTTTAAGTCATCAAGAGGGGATATCACCCTCTAGAAGGAACTCATCAGCTTTTGAAAGATGGAGAAAAATCATATTGGCCCAAAGTTTCTAATGAACATGAAATCAATTCTTTTGAAATCGTGCCTATAAAGAAGATGGGATTTGATCATAAGAAAGTGAATGGGGAAAAACATGAAATAAGTGATCATGTACAAGAAGGGTTCATTTCCTTGGTCAGATTATTTGGAGTTGCTTGGTTCTTAATGAACATCATTCCAATAAGGTTGGCAGACTTTGTGATAAGCATGGAAGTAGCAATGATAAGAGACAAAAGGCTTCTTTACTCATCTAATCCTTCATGCCATGAAGCAAGAGTAATATCAATCTTCAATTTTGATGTAGGGGGAGATATGTTTGTGGTTAGTCATACATATTAGTTGTTTTTTGTTTCTCCTAAGTGCCTTGAGCACATGTGTGTCTTGTGCATGTTTGTTTTCTTTGTTGTGTGTGTCCTTTTCCTTTATGTGTTTGAGGTAGTCACTAATTATCTTAGTCAATTATCAAGTCTCTTATTTGTTTTAGTCCTTAGATGAATCCTAAAATGAATGGACTAATAAAGCTACTTGACTAGTTAGTATAGTAGGCATACTACCCCTATGAATCACCAATTTATTGACCAATTTTGACTTTTGGGTCAAAATAGGGCACTCCTAGTGAAAAATTTTCATCTTTAAGCATACGAGGGGGTCTAATATATTATCATAAGGTGTTTTATAGGTCATTTCATGCCTCTAAAGGTTATATTAACTTTGGTGACTCATTTCATTAGCCTATTATTGAGACCAACACCCCCCATCTTTATTTTTTAAAAAGGGGACCCCTATAATTATTTATATAACCTCTATATTCTAGAATAAGTGTGAAAGATTGTTTGATCTTAAATTTTAAAGGCAGGTCAATCTTATAAAAAGATATGAGTTTTGGTATATCTAATTATGATCATATGTTAAGGATTAATGTTGTTAATAATCACCTTTAAGGAAATTAATTAAAAGTTTCATGGAAGAAGTTAGGGTTCCCAAGTAGTAAACCATAAGAATTTGAATTTAAACATTCACAAGAAAATCTAGTGGGAAATTTTATACATGATCAAGCTTTATCTTAAATTTCATGTGATTTTGTAGATCTAACACTTTATGCTTGTTCACTAGATTTAATCCAATGGTGCATCAAGCTCAAAGTCTTTTAGAAAGACATGCAGTCAATGATTTGCACCCCAGTAAGGATCCAACAGTGATTTCTTGATCAAAGATTTTAATCTAATGGTGCAAATTAAAGTCAAAGATTTAATAACTCTTGAGGGCTCTATGCATGGCATTCAGTTATTGGATCAATAAATTTCATTATCTTAAATTTGATAGGTTCACTCCAGTCATTTGATTTTTTGAGGACATATTTGATGTGACCAAACCCATCAAATTTAACCTAGACAATCCTCAAATCCATTTGAACTCTCGAGGGCTTTACGAATAACATTATTTATTCAATCAATAAATACCATTGTATTAAATTTGATAGGTTTGCTCCCATCATTTAGTGTCTATGAGGACATATTTGACATGACCAAAACCATTAAATTTAACGTATATAATACCTGAATCCTTGGGAACTTCCAAGGGCTTTACATGTGGCATTCAATTATTCAATCAATAAATTCCATTGTCTTAAATTTGACAGGTTCACTCCAATCATTTGACATCTATGAGGATGTATTTGATGTGACCAAACATGTTAAATTTAGCTTAGACAATTTTTAAATCCTAAACAAAGATGGAATTTCCAAAAACCTTTTAATAAATTCCTAGCTTTTTATGAAGACAAACCTAGTATATAAAGATCTTAACCTATGTCATTTTGTGCTTTTAAAACATAAAATTATAAATGATGTTTTTAAGCCTAAGATTCATATAAACATGAAATTGATTAAAAGGTTATCATCTTACAGGATCCAATGGTGATCTCTTGTTTTCTATATTTAATCCAATGGTGCATCAAGCCTGAAGTCCTTTTAAAGGGCATATGATTAATGATCTAGCCTTAGCCAAGATATAATGGTGATCACTTGCTCACTGGATTTGATCCAATAGTGTGATGAAGTTGAGGAATTTTGAAAGGCCTCATGAGTTTGACACATGGCATAATTAGTGAGCTTAAATATCAAGACACCAATGAAATTCAAGGACCTAGATTTAGTTTTCAAAGAAAAATAAAGAAGACTTTTGAAAGCTAATGGCTAGCCTTCAACTAACATTTATGAAAGTTGCCATGAAACACATGGAACCCTATCTAATAAGATACACATAGGTATGGAAGATAAAAATGAAATATATCCTATGATTGATAATGAAAAAGACATAAGAATGAGGTCCCATCAGATTTGAGGCACATATGAGCTCCCTTTGCCTCATGTCGATCTCCCATCCTTAAGAAAATGGACAAATTCCCAAAACTTGGACTCAGTCCTCTCACCTTAGTTAATCCAAGGTTCCCATATTTTTAGGACCCCTTTAGTGAGATTATTATTTCCCAATTTAGGGAGGGTATTAGGATAGCTATGACCTTATTGAATAGAGACTTTGATGTTACTTTTATTACTTATTTTAGTAAGGTATAGGTATCTTATGTCCATTGCATGTTGGAGTATAACTTAACCCATCCCATTGGAGACCTAATAAGTTTTTTATTTTCCAAACAATTTATATCCATCAGGAGAAAGACCTCATGTCTTACCCATTGTATTCACTCCTAGCCTATATTAATTTCCCTAGCATCCAAAATTGGTACCCTGATGGTAGAAATACCATTTCCCATCATTACTCTCAGTTACATATATTCAAATACATGAATCACACAAAATTCATATGTGATGGTATCTTCCTATTCATTTTTTAAGGCAATCACTGGTATCCCTATGCCCAAGCTTCATCCTCTAATCAAAATACAAGTGGAGAACATGGGGGATTTGTCGTTCTATCTAGATTACACTGTAATAAGAATAGAAGGAATCATGGTCCAACTATATAATTGCCTATATATCTTCCCAGTAGGCTTATAGAGCAACAAATTTATTATCAAATCATCAAGAGAATGGATTGGATATGCAAGAAGAATAATAAGGCTCATGTTCATCCCTTTCCACTAGACATTGGTAGAATTATAATCAATGATTGGAAATAGTTGGAGATCATGCTGGTGCATATGAACTCTTTTGATTTTCAACCAGATGAACTTAAGATATGGGAACCCAATGATAGAGTGGTTAACCATATTTAGTATAAAAAGGTCTCAAAGACTGAGTACAAACATCAACCAAGTGTGGTAAATGGTATTTACATAAAAGAAATGAACTTTTAAGAAGTCTTGTCTAGGTTTAAAAACTACAACATCAAATTAGAACATAGACTTTTCAGGGATAATAAACCCTCAAGAGAGATATGGCAATTACATCCCTTGCATTATCACTTGTTTCTAGGACCATCTGGGACTACACATCAAGAGCCACCTATTGGAAGACAATCTTTAGAGCCTTAGTAGAGAGAATTGATAAAGTCAACCCAGGTTAGGAAATTTGAGGATATAAAATGAAAAGATAAAGATGTGATTCAGGAATCTAGCGTAGAGCATAGACCTGGTGAAGCTCCCCAAATTTAAGCATCCCCACCAAGTTCTTCCCAAATAGAGGTTCTTAGCATTATTGCTTTGGAAAATAAATAAATAGTGAAAAGTGGCCTTATTAACATCATATCTAATTATGGTTTTGATAAGGAAGAGGATCCATCTAAGGAATCAAGCAAATAATTAGTTCCATTAGATGGAGGAAAGAGACAGGCATAATTGGCTTTAGTTCCTCTAGCCCCAAGAAAGAGGCCTAGGTTAATTTTCAATCACCCTATTAGTCAAATTAACCTATTCAATGATGATAATCCTATTTATGGACTAGCTATTCCTGAATGGTTTATTTATGTGAAGCTACACAAAATCCCATATCTTTCTCCTTCACTAGCTTTAATTCAAGTTGACATGGATGTTTAGGATAATGTTAAGCCTTGGATTCAATATATTCTAAACAAACAAGCAAAGAGAAGTATCTAGATCCTTCACAACAAGGAAATCCAAGGGGTTGAAAACCCAAGAGCCTTTCTAAGTTCAAATGTAGAGATTCCTAAATAGCCACAGGTAAAGGAGTCTAACACTCAAGTCCATTTCAATATAAATACATCAACTCTTGAGAGAGTAGTGACCAAGAAGGTTACTATTGGTACTGAGGAGTTCACCTTTTAAAAGGTGGAACCATTTGTAGGCTTAAATTCTATTCAAGGGAAAGTAGTAGGGGAGTATCCTATATTTCAAGAATATGTAGCTAGTATGGCACTAGCCTAGTCAACAATGACCTTGGTTGGAGCTCAGGGAATGAAACAAAAGATTTTCAACTTGGAGAAAGAAAAACAAGATTTAGAAGCTCAAGTCCTCCTTTTAATTCCTAAGGATGTATTTTAAGTGTTGAATAAATATTTTATGGATACATTTGAGAATTTGAAAAGCATCAATCTTGGATTGAGTGCTTTAAACCATCAAACTAAGATGGCATAAGCCTTAATCACTTAATGGCAGAATTCTCAAGCTCAGATGGAGGAGCTCATCAGGGTACATAAGACAAAGTAGGCCTTGGACTTCAAGATTATCAAACATAAACATCTAGACATCTTCATGGTAGTTTTTATGGATAAATAAGAGGGTTTGACCACCTGGAGCAATGATGTCAATGAATTCATCAAGGGATACACATTCTTAGTAATTCAGATCAAGAAATTTCTTGCGAATCTATTAGATAACCCTTCTCAAACCACTACTATAGGCCTGATTAGTTATGAATAATTCAAGAAAAATGTTGGTTTTCACATCTAGGGAATTAGAGACAATAAAGGTCATTTATCCAAGGACAACTAAAAGATATTGGATATCATTATTTATATACGGAGGCAAATTGCAGAAGCACAATGTATCAAAAAACTTGTATCTTGGGATAATAATGAATTTGAAAAGTTAGTAGATCAAGAAGAGGATTATATAATGAAGCCTACAATGGATTTTGAACTAATCAAGGAGAAATACATGAAGGTGAAATACTTCCTTAGATAGGGCTAATTGAAGGACCCAATAATGAAATTCCTAAAAGAATATTCTTTTTGTAATGTATATGTTAGTCTATTAGCATTTACTCTTTCTTGTCAAGTTAACATGTGTATCAAGGATAAATATCTTTATCTACATGTGGATGTTTTTAAATTTAATGGGTTAACCACCTATGTTTCCTATAAATGTGTAGATGGTTACCATTTGTAGAAGAGAGTTTTCTAGCAATTGTATACCAGGAGCATTTAATACAACTAAGGAATTTTGAGAAGATTATTTGTATAGTTTTGTTGAATGTCCATGCTACCTCTCAATTATAGATAGTCATCCTAAATTTTAATGATTCTTCTTGTTTTAAGTTACATTCTTTGTCATATGGTTATTAATTTGTGCTAAATTCTAAATTGACTATAAACATCTCAAGTATGATTTGCTTTATTTGCTTTGTATTTGGATGTACTTAGGTTATTCAAATCATAATAGCAAAGCTTTAAGGTAAATTTGTTCTTAATTATGATTCAAAATTTTCCTTTGAATTTTTCTTGATATGTGAAATAATTTGAGCTTATTATATTTTATAACATTAATTGGTTCAAATGTGCTCAAAGTAATTAGAATTTTGTCATAATATTTGAGATGAAAACCTGTAATCATGTTTATTTCTTACTTTACCCTTCTCTTTTCTTATTTTTATCAAGATTAATTCTAGCTTAAAGATGAATTTTAATACTCATTTAGTTTAGCTTCTAAGTTATTGAAAACTATTTAGTATCTAAAGATTTTAACCCTAGTGGCTCCCAACAACTAAATCAAACAAATATTGTGGAAAGTTCTCAAACTCTACTTCTATTCCACCACAAACATCATTGAATTGTCACAAATTGCAACTCATGCATTTTATTTTCAAATCCTAAAAGGAGTAGTGGTCATCAACACTAAAGAGCACCTGTGGTACATTTCGAAGCATCAACACCTATCATGTCATTTGGGGTAATTTCAAGGGTCTAAATGGTGCATTTAATGATTTGTATAGGTTTATTATGATTTTTTCAAGTTAAAAAAGATGATTTAAAACCCCATGTGTGATTATAAGTCTTAGGAGGCTGACATAACTAAAGAAATTATAGGTTGTTCAGACAAAATGTAGTTTTCTTAGCTAAAGAAAGAGAAAAGGACACTTTTTTGGTTCCTTGGGAAGTGTTCCACTTGTAAAAACATGTTTGTGTGACTATTCACCTCCACATAGGTCATATACACATTTTTTTTCATGTATTTCATAAAAAATTGCATCTTCAACTCATTTCTCTTCTTTCTTTATTAGCAAGCCAAGGAAGGGAAAGTTTAAGCACTCACCATGAAAGTTACAGGTAGATTTTAAGTAAGTAATTATAGGTCTAGAGAGTAATCTGATTTCAATTAGTTTTCATAAAAATAAATTGAGATTTGGTACATCCTCCTTTATGAACAATTAGTTTGATCTTAGATATTTGTTTATGCATGTTCAACCATGAGAGGGTCACTGTTTGACCTTGTCTCAGAGTTTCTTATTTTGGATTGATGGATTTGTGTCATAGGTTTATCTTTTTTTTTTTTTTTAATACATAAACATTCTTATTCTTGTTCTGTAAATCTTAATCTCCAAGAAAAGCGTCTTCCTAGGTTTGTAGGTGCTATAAACTAGCTTTCTTTCACTCATAGTTGCTTTAGATGTTTTAGGGGACATTTTCCACATAGGAGGAGATATTTAAGTGTTCAATGATCTGGGATTAATTTATTAAAATTTATTTGAATGAATTTACTTGTGATAATTAAAGTTATATACCCCTTCAAAGCAAATTATCCATGTTTTCCTTGCCTACTATCTAGTTTACTCTTAGTCAACTTCTCCAAGAGGTTTTAACAGAGATTTTAATGATGAATGTATGGTGAAATTAATGTTTGAGATTATATAGTATCCAAAATGTTCATAATTTTCATGTTTATGAAGTTTTAATGCCACACAAGGTGAATATTTTCCCTTCAAATAATGGGTTGACTGATTTGGGTTCTCAGTCCCCAATTTTGGCAAATAGAGATCCTAGGGCCTTTTTGATAAAAAATAATAACATGATAGAATGATATTATAACATATTTATTTTCTTTTACTTGTATACCTATCTAAAATAACTTGTCATGCTAAGTTTGAGACTAAATGGAGGAGTCGAAGATGAGTTTTGACAAGCTCAAAAGTGACCAAAAAACCATTGATTTTGGATGATGATATGTATAAAGCATAGTTGAAAGTTGAGTTTATATTTAAATTTGATGAATTTGGGTCATTTCATCACGTTTAAATAATTAAAAATATTCTAAGGAGACTTATTGTGATGGTTTAACAAAATAAAAGGGTCAAGTTGATGTTTTGACCACTAATGCCCTCCTCTGCTCTGTACATAGACCTAGGAGAGGCCAAACATACTCATGGGCAGTGAGGTTAAGGTTTATGAAGGTTGAGCTTAGTTTAGAGATTTCAAGGTTATATAAGTGCCATGAGACAAGTTTTAAATATATTAACTTGAATAAAACCTAAATCATCATGACTGAAGCCTAAAAAGCACCTACAAGTAGCCCTAGTCATAAAACACAATCAAGTCAAGGTTATAGATAGTGATTTTAGAATTTGAAGTTGAACTATGTATTAAATAATTGAAGTGCCAAAAAATGTGAAATGATCATGATATAACCTAATAAATACCATTTAAAACCTCCATACATCATGTACAATACCTCTATCTTTCCAAAATCCATTAAACAAGGGTAAAGTATGACTGTGATAGTCTAAGCAGGCAAGGGTATCTTCCTTATGGACCCCAAGAATGATTTGATGGTTTGAAGGTTTTATAGGTGAATTTAAGCATGAATAAAATAATATGACCTAATAGGATCTTTATAATGAGTAAAAAAAACATCAAATCAATCTTCACCCATAACTTAGAGTCAATTCTATAGGGCTTGTTTCAGTCCTTTAGGGTAGAAGCCTAATCTTGACACTAAGGATTTACTAATGCAAAGAGGTGAGTTAGGATTGAAAACTAGTAATATGTAAATATTAATGATATTGATAAAATAAAATTATGTTTTAATTTTATTTCAAAATCATAAAATAAGCTAAAATCACCTACAACTATGCATAGAACAAGGCTCTCCTCTCCTAGGCAGTCGTAGGCCTGTTTGAATTTCCAAGAAAAAAGAGATTTTTTAAGAGAAAAGAGTGATATATATTGATTATATAGGTTATTTATGTAATTTATTATCCATTAAATTATGTAATAAATCCCAAGGTGATCCATTTATTTTCCAAGTATAGTCCATCCCTTATGTTTTTCCTAAAAGTTTGCTTTGCAAACATGGAGTGTTACAGGACCAAATGGAGGAGTTGAGATCTAAATTTTGGTAAATAGTAAATTTATTAAATTTATAACACAATAAATTCATAATATATAATGATAAAATATTTAAAACACTCACTATTTTGTCTTAGAAGAGGCTCTATTTTAGTGTGCATGAAGGTGCCAATTTTGGGAAAAGTGATGAAATGTTGAACCAGAAGGCTAGCAAGGACAAATTTATGATTGGATAATCTAAAGGGGACATAAAAAAAACCTAATAAACCTTAATATAATGTATTTTATTATATATTTTTTTCCAACCAAGGATGTTTTCATGCATACCTTGTGGGAATCCTTAGGCCTAAATGCCCAACTGAGGATCATCTACATTTTTTGAATTTTACATGCCTTCCAATTATTTAGAACATGTTTTTATGGGTATAAAATATGTGTTTTATCCATTATGATTCAAATAAATCCATTTAGGTGTTAGGTTGACTCTCAAATAGCAAACACAACTATTGGTAAGGTCTAGGCCTAATACCAAACAAGGGTAAGTTTTCATTTTTGGGTCTTGAGGAGATAATGAAATGATGTGAAAATGTTTGAGGGGTTAATATATAGGTTTTTAGGCCATTTTTTTCAAATAAATTCATCAAGAAGCTAATTCTTGGCTTTAAGGCTCCCAAACCCTCACAAAAAGCCCAAAATGGCATGAATGGTCAACTTCAAGTGCTTATAACTTACACAATGTTTTTCATGGGACATATGGATGATTTTGGAGGATGGATAGGGTCATTAATAAGAAAAAGGTTTAATTTTAAGAGTATTCTAATGTCTATTCCTTATGAACAAATGTTAAGACCAAAAACTACTCCAAACCCTCTCGAACCCTCCTTACAGACTTGATGGTAAAAATCAAGTTGAAAGTACCTCCAGATGAATTTTTTTAAACATGAGTGTAAAATGGAAGTTGTTTATAAATTTATTAGGATCACATAAATTGAATTATATTATATGAAACTATATAGAGAGGGGAAAAACTAGGATTTTTATCACTATTTTGTGTGTTGTGCAGGATACAAGATGAATTAAGAGATGAAAAAAATTGGGTATAATATTTACACTTAATATAAATTAAAATATTCATTTCATGTCATTAATCAACATATAGTTTCTTAAAATAGGTCCTTACTTTCAGCTAGTCAAATTGGCCTAATGCACAAGCTAGAGAGAGGGGAAAAAATATTCATGTGAAGTGATTTGAAGGTACCCCTAATGATTACAAGGATATGGAGGGTCTTTAAACTCCCTCCCATTTATTTTTATGTATAAATGATTCCAATTTGGAATCCAAGTGTGTAGGGTTCATGGAAGGGTAATTTTTAGGACATCAGATGATAATGGCTCTCTACTAGGTGTTTTAAGAAGACCAAGCATGAATCCAATGCATGGAAAGGAATGTATAAAATCCTAACCTTACATCCAAATAATTGTACCTATCCTAGATTAGTTAAAATATGTTCAAATAGGCCTAATCATGAAGGCAATTTTTTTGTGTAAAGAGAGGAGTTTTGTGCCATTTTGCCTAACTTTGATAACTTAGATTGGCAATTATTGCTCCTGAACTTGAATGGTTTTACCCATATCCTCTTCCCATACATGGATATCTAAAATTATTATCTTGACACATGTCCAAGTGACCCTTGGAATTATTTCTCTCTCTCTCTCTCTCTCTCTCTCTATATATATATATATATATATATATATATATATATATATATATATATATATATAAGAGTTGGCCATTTTGGCATTATAGGTATGCTCCACTTGAGTATGGTGAAGCTCTACTCAATTATACACCTTATGATCAATAAAATGACTAAATTTTTACCTATATTATGAATTTTCATAGTGTTTTAAACTTGAATGTTGAATTTACTTAGTGAAGACTATGGATTCATTATCATTGACTTCATTCTTTCACCTATTTATAGCCTCTTCTTATAGGGCATGTGAAGTGTCCCAGGAGATGTTCATGGTTAAACTAAGTAGTATTTTCATTAGAGTCATTCAAGACCTTTTTTCTAGTCGTCTTAACCTTGTATATGATATATGACCCCACAATGTAATATTGATGCAAGAATATATAGATTTGGGAAAGAGTATGTTTTAGTTAGTTCCTTGGTCTCGAGTGTGGAATTCAAGTGGTTGGAAGTCATAAAACTAATTTGGTATATCACCTCCATAGTTTAGGTTTGATTTCATGTTATTCTCAACCCTTTTCAGCCCCCAAAGTGTTATTAGTAGTTGTATTCAAGTGGTGCATATAGGGAGCTAACCCTATCTAGAGACTCACTTTATTCCTTAGGCTACCCACAAGCCTAGAAGTGATTCCATTGTGCCACCTAGATGAGGAGAGCCTTTACATCTCCTCAAAGGGTGAAAATAAAAGTGACAATAGGTCCCAATTGATCAAATGGTTCACATTACATCATACATTTAGATCTAATAGTAAGTGGAGGTCAAAAGGGTCAATGAATCTCTAAATCAAATGCATGCATGAAAAGTGTCAATAGTGCATTCAACTTGTAGATTATCACCGAGTCACAGGAATTAATACAAATAAAAATTGATAGACTGAGATGAATCAATATGTCAATGTCCTGAGTTGGATTTTTATGACCAATTAGAACAAAGGTAAGTCTAGGGTTTTCTACGAAGGTTGAGAAGCCATTTTTGACCAATGGAAACAAGGTTCTATAGGGTCATCTTGATGCCATTTAAGCTCATTTAATCACCTTAGAGAATTCAATATAATGTAGTTAGCTATAATAAATATAAAGGACTATCATTAGAGCTTAATATGGACCTCTAGTTTGACATTTTTATGGATTTTAGGGTTCATTCTTGTGACTATGTTCACCATTTCTAAAGAAGGACCTAGGTATGGTGGACTCTCAGCTCATGTAAAGACTAATGGGTATTTTTAGACCTACTGGAAGTCCAAAAGAGGCTATGGTATATAGGTCTACATTGATATTGACAATTATGGGAAAAACCAATGACTTTAGATTGGTTTTTTGTTTGTAGGTGGGACCAATGATCCAAACATGGAAATGGAACATGTATGTGTTTAAATTTAAAATTTATTATTTTTTGACATGACTCCATCATCAACAAATTAGATACAAAATATCATTTATGACATGGCCTTGTCAATATCATGATTCAAGGATTTGATCCTCATGAAAATGTCAAGTGGACGTAGGGTCCCAAGGTGGTGACTAGGTAGTTAAAAAGGCAATTAAAGGCATTGTTTCTATTCAAATATACCTTGTCATCATGAATAACTAACCCTTGTCTTCTAGTAGGATATCTTTGCCAGTGAGAGGAGATTAGGGACTAGTGGGACAAAAGGAGGTATGTTTTTTGATCAAGACATACAAGTAGAAGGTAATCAATGAGCTTCCACCTCACTTCTTGATCATGATGATCTTCTCTCCACTCTCTTATGCATCATTCACATCTTTCTCTTTCTCTTTTCTACTATATATAGAGGATTTTGAGCCATAAAATGGATCATTTTTGTATTTTCTCTACTCCCTCTCTTGGGCATGACTAGACTTTGCCAATATGGAGCTTGTAACCTCATAAAATGAATACAAGAATGTATTTCAAGTTTCATTATTTTGGTATAATGTGTACATGTCAAATTTTCATATGTGGTAGTTTTGTTCTCCCTTGTCAAGCCATGATCTCACCTAGTTACTAGGTCATCTTATTATGTAGGTCATTTTTAGTCTTCTACATCTCTTGATTAAAGCCTACATATGGATGTTGTAACTGATTAGTGTCTTAATTCAGACCTCTCCTTGATTTCCCATAGCTTAGATAATTTGATGAACCTCTTCATGAAACAATGATGTATGATAGATATTATGAATCCTAGATCTAGTATTTTATTTATTTCATTAGTATTATAAGATTCATGTAGGGTGGATCAACCATAATTTAGGTGCATTACTATCTTTAACATAGGTTTCCATTTTATGTTCTCTCTCTCCATTTTATTTGGTTATTAGTAGGTCTTAGTAGTTTGTAAATGAGCTAAATGATGCATTAAAATATCTATCCTTGATAAAAAAAACCTAGAGTTCTAACCCCATTATAGGATACACATAGCCTAGGGTCAGTCCTATGCTGAGCTAGATTTGGAAGTAAGACCTCAACACTCCTGCCTCCAACTAAGGTATAAACTAAATCTATAGTAATAACTATCACATTTCATTCCCATCACATCAAAATGGGGGATCATATAAATGGATACATGTCAAAGAGAATGAATCCACAGTCATAGAGTTGAAAATTTGATAGAGTTTGATACAATTTACATGATTTAGATATACACTTGTGAAAAAATATTATACATTTAGCACATATTTTGGATAGATTGTTTTAGATTTGTGACACATATTTTAAATAATTCATAAAGTAGAGGTGATATTTTCATAGATACTTCATCTTGAGACACATTTACGGTGCATATTCCAAGCAAATACACCAAATTATAGATACATTATTCATCCATCAAAGTTACCAAGATACATTGTTTATAATTTTATTTGATACAATAGTTGGCTCATTTTATTAGTGAGATTTATAATTAATTCTCTTGATGTACTTATTACTACTTTTTTTTATGGTGGGTTGATATGGTTATGCCATTTTACTCAGGTGATATTGGATAGATTATGTTTACACTTGAGTTTTACAATTGATATATAATTATCTTGATGGAATTGGCTTGAATCAACCTAATACCATATTGGGGGCATGTTCATCCTCAAATTCCTCTCTTCACATATCTAAGTTTCATTTTTAAACCTATATCTAATGTTTTAGCTAGGGAGCATCATTGCCAAATGAAACTATCAAATGGAAACATGGTTACATCA
This sequence comes from Torreya grandis, assembly GCA_037957365.1. Classification (NCBI taxonomy): domain Eukaryota; kingdom Viridiplantae; phylum Streptophyta; class Pinopsida; order Cupressales; family Taxaceae; genus Torreya; species Torreya grandis. The sequence goes on along the minus strand of JARHVA010004645.1, from coordinate 1,018,837 downwards.
ACACACATGTGTAGTCCTTCCTTGTTATCTATACTTTCAAGTAATATTAATTATTCATTTTTATATTATATACTATAATTTCACCTATAACATTCTCTTAGTTTTAGTTCATACATATATACAATTAAAATATGGCTCAATTCAAACCAACATCTATTTCACACACCATAGTATGAATTTATTTCATCTTACATATTAATTTTATCCTTATGAATTAATACATTTCTAGGGGAGTGTGTGGGGGAGGAGGGGAGAATGTGGATACTCAAATATGGATTTATATGTTAAACTAGTCTTATACAGTTGGAAAATATCAATCATGGCTCTACATTTAGTTATTGAGTTGCCTTTATAACCAAAATGCTCACATTTTCCATCTCATTATGCCTATATTCTTATATTATAGTCTAACCTTGATATTTTATTTACATGGATCACCCATATACCAAGTTATGCTTAAAACTTGATATATACTTCATTATCAGTGTAGTCATCTAAAATGTCATTTTAGTGCAATGACTGTCACTTGAGACCACCTTATCCTAGCATATCCATATACCTATATTATCACCTCTTTTGATCCCTTTTTATATTTTGTATACATCTATCCCACTCCCAGATATAAAAAAAGTATAACTAGTCAATCCCCTAGGCACCTAAGCCCCTTATTCACTAGTTTATACCACTTGGACATTAGCATAGCCCTTTAGACATTATTTCACTATGCTATTGACCTAGGGACCATGCTAAGGTCCCTTAACTCATTATTCCCCCAATGGATATCTTTATATTCACCAAATCAATCCTAAGGTCAGGTTAGACCTATTTCACATCTTGTCAAGCACCATAATTCTATATATATAGTAATTTCATTGACTTATCCACTAGATGGAAATCAGATGCAAATATTCATTAATAAAATAAAAAACATTTGTGCAAATCAAGGTAATTGATCCCTATTCTACCCTATTTCTACATACTCCCATTTAAAACAACTTATAGCTTAGTTTACTTATATTTTTAGTCTCAAGTTACACTCAAATAACTCAAACTATCTCTCATACTATCATTCACTTTCATTTGCACCAACACTTAGATTGGGATAAATACATTAGGATTGATCCTCTTTTATGGTGTTGGTATGTAGGCAAAACTCAACATGTGGGGTGTTGAGGTCACGTCCAACATAACCTACTAACACCACTATTTTCATACTTGTACTCCTTAAATACCTTAACCAATAAGGAGGCCTAGGGTTTGAAATTAAAATCGATCAAAATAAAGAACAAATAACAAACCAACATCCTACACATAGGAATATACTCCCCAAAACCAGGGAAAATTCCACCAAGAAAATCATTATCCCTACTTGTAAAAGGATACTATCACAACCCAAAGGACACTAGCATGGTACGCTACCATATAAATGACCATCTTATTATCTAGGAGATTTTTTGACTTCTAGTTCTTATTCATGACACCTGGCATAGTTCCTACACTAGTTTTTAGTCTATCATTCATCCACCTCAGTCAAGGTAAATTTTAGTTGTGAATATTTGTTAATACATGACTATTCCAGTTTTTGGATTTTGGTTTTAGTTTTTTACCTATCATTCATCCACCTCAGTCAAGGTAAATTTTAGCTGTGAATATTTGTTAATTCATGACTATTCCAATTTTTGGATTTTGGTTTTTTAGAGTTGGCAGATGGCATTAGATTGCCAAAATTTTAGGGATATAAATTAAATTTGGGTTCATCTCGCCAATTTTTTACAACATTGTCTTAGAATATAGTTTAATTTGACACACACACACACACATGTATGTGTGTGTGTGTGTCTCTCTCTCTCTCTCTCTCTCTCTCTCTCTCTCTCTCTCTCTCTCTCTCTCTCTCTCTCTCTCTCTCTCTCTCTCTCTCTCTCTCTCTCTCTCTCTCTCTCTCTCTCTCTCTCTCTCTCTCTCTCTCTGTGTGTGTGTGTGTGTGTGTGTGTGTGTGTGTGTGTGTGTGTGTGTGTGTGTGTGTAATATACAAACACCTTTGATATCAAACAAGGTAACTAGTATAACCTAAACCAAGGAACTAGATAGTGACACTAAATAGTGAATGCCAAAAATGCCAATTAGAAGAGCTAAATGATAGTTCCAAATGACAATACCTCTAAATCTTGATATTGCCAAATATAATTGTTAAATGATAGTGCCAAATGGTAGATTAAAAAATAGTGTTGAATAAAAATACAAGATCTTCAATAGGGTTAAAGCTTAAGGGAATGGGAAGAAGAAAGGAAAAAAATATATCAAGGATCCATTTGATGGAGCCATTTGGACATCCTTTTGGTTGGGTCATTCAGTAGATCCATTCAGTTGAGTTATTTGGTAGAGCCTTTCAGTGGATGACTTAAATTCAACATAATTCTTAATCAAAAAACCCAATTAAATGAAAAAAAAATCTTCAAAACCTACATATTCATCAAGGTGCAAATTTTATTCACCTAAATGAATCTAAGGGGGTTTCAAATATGGACTCTTAAAATTTACCCTGGTCTCAATAAATTTATATCTAAATACATCTCTTATAATTTATTTTCTATTTATAAAATAAAATAAAAAAATTATTATACAAATAAGTGGTTTTAATTATTACATATTTATTCCCTAATTTATTATTCCATAACATTAACAAACTAGGGTTTTACATTCCATATTCCCCTTAAAAGTTAAATCATTTTGTGAACCTAACTTACTTTGAATAGTTCAAAAATCCTAATCCTAATTATTCTAGGGTTTATATCATTCTTATTTCTATTTCCATTTGATGTGATAGGATTTTCATATTTCATATATTCTGTTATAGTATCCCTCTTTTTTTTTGTTTACTATATGCCATATAAAAAAATTATATCTCTTCTTTTATAAAGAATTGTTAGGCTTAGTAGTAACTCTATTGAGCATACCTAGATTCCTTATGTTCAAACCTATACCATGGATAAATGAAAAGTTTAAACCCCTTTTATTGATCCTTCACATCCTAATTATGTGAAACATAATGATAATACATTATAACATGATTAATACAATCGACATAATGATGATACACAAGATATGAGTCGATACACCCTCCCCCACGCTTGATGATGAAAATATAACAATGAATAAGGATGATTTATTAAAAAAATTCATAAATACACTTAAATAATAACCCCATGATCTTGAAAAAAAAATTCAACCTATATTGGAAATTAAGAACACATCACTTGGTCAATCCTCCGATCCCACAAATACTAATATTGTTACACCTATTATGTGGTAACTTAGACTCTAAAACAACTAGTTACAACTAGAAAAACCACATCAGTGGATAAAACTCTTATGGATAGTACACATCCATCCTCTTCAAATGTATACTCCATTCAAAAAGAGATCAATTCTCTATATTCTAAGGTATTACATCTTCAACAAGGCACTACTAGGCCATCTTATGCCTTGGATTCTAATTTGATCATACATACAGCTTTGGCACAACATATAGTCTAAAATCCTTTGCAATCTTGATTTTTGGCACCCAAGATTACTATGTATGATGGTAAGGGTGACCCAAATCATCATATATGCACTTTTAACATAGAATGTTTGGACTACATTTAAAATAATTGGATCCTCACTAAGTTTTTTACTCACATTTTATAAGACTATGCATTAAAATGGTTTTATGATATTATTAGTCAGTCCATCACATCATTTAATCCATTAGAAGATATATTTTTGGCACACTCTTCAATCAATATTAGTTACAAGTTTTCATACATTTAAGTTACACAAGTCAAGAAAAAATCTAATGAGCCAATATATGTCTTGTGATATAAAACTATATTAGAACATATGACTAGCCCTAAGGAACATAAATAAATCTAAGACGTATTCAATCAGAGTCTATTATCAAAATTACATGAAGTTATATTATTCAAAAAGTTTCCATCATTCACATATCTATGCCATATAATGAAAGAACAATAAGTCAAGATTCACTCCATGGGAAAATTAAAGTACACAACTAGATCAAATTCAACTAATAAGAGTTCCAATAAACTCCAATATAAGGTGAGTACCACTAAAAACAAAATTAACCAGAAGATAATGATTAATGTAGCTTCAAATCTAGTTCCTCACATGGTTTCATTAGCTCCTCCAAGGAGACCTTTTAAAAATCTTCTTGAATCACTAACATGTGTTATTCATAAACTCTTTGAATGCAACTTTATATCTTTCCCTCCCATAAAAGAGGTGGATATGACTATGATTATTCTAAATATTTATGATGCCAATGCATTTTTTGACTATCACAGGGAACCATGCCTTTATACAAAACAAATGCATTAGCTTATGAAATGAAATACAAGACTTGATAAATGTTAATATCTTTGATGTCAACACTCATATAGAGGAACCCAAAACATAACCATTAAAAGGAAATGCATTAAAAATATTCTTTGATCCATTTCCAAAGAATAAAACTAATGAAACAATAAGCACTTTAAGTGTTTGTTATACTCATCAGGCACATCCACCACTAAGATCCTATCATACTAATATGATGGATACAAACCCCCTAAATAATATCATTAGTGTGTGTCATACTACAATTCCATCTAGACCATTCATGACTTTCTTAGATTAGGATATAATAAATGATGACTCTAATTTATATTCACTATTTATATGAGCTTACATTGATCATAATCTTATCCAAGGTTCCATGATTTAAAATGGGTCAAGTGTTAATATGTGTATTATTACACTTTTATAACACTTGGTTTATTCACAACATATATGTTTTAGATAGATACAATTATTCATGGATTGAGTGGCCATGTTCAGAGCTTCATCAAGGAGATAATACTTCCATTATAGGTTGGTCCTATACATGTGGCCACAAAACTCTTAGTGGTACATAGTGCCAACACATTTTGCATATTATTGGGTATGCCTTGGATATATAATCTTAGAACAATCCCATCCAATATACACATATGCCTTAAGTATATACATTATAAAAAGGTGGTTACAATCAAGGAATTTTCATATGAGTATCCATTACCTATGATATAGCTAGTTATATAGTAGACACTAGTTATAACTATGAACACAACTTATATTAGTACACCTCTAATATTAGTTGAGCCACTAGTGTAGGTGAGGTCTACTTATACAACATTACCATGTATGCATACTCTCTAATGAAGACCTTTATTAGATATACCCATGCTTTAGAGACATGTTATGGATTATAGAGATCCTCTCTCTACCCCATTATCAATTAGATCAATGTTACAACATCAAACACCCATGCCAATCAAAAATTATGCTACAAGATGCATCCTGAAGAGCCCCATAGTTCATAGGCATATTTAATCATCCTTACAATTTTTAAACATAAGTCCATAGGTAGTTTTGGCTATAGATCACTTAGTACATCTATTTTAGATATCTCAGATATCACCTCACATAGCACATGCGATCATTCTTCCCTTATTTGACACATGACTCCTTGATAGTGAGTATATTTTGAGACTCACTGGCTATCATGTTCCTCTCTACTTGTATATAATTTATTTTAAAAATATCATATATATAGTTTAATTTTCATGTTATTTATACATACCTTATACATAGAGAATACAAAAACATTTAAATATTTGCCTAGAAAATATATATTTTAGATTGTATGCATTTTCGTGTTTATATTTCACCAAATATTACATCCTAGAGTTGTTTATTCAATCCTAATATAATATTTGGTTAACATTAGAATACCTCTAGGCCTGTGGGTTGCCTATGATAGAAGTAGACCTCTAGGTTTAAGGGCTAGCTCCATAGATTATTCTTTACTTGCTTATCACCTACACTAACAACTTGATTGGATGAAAATGGATATAACTAATATCGAAAATAAACTATTGTACCATGTTGATACACTATAAATATCTCCAATAGACCACCATACCATTACATTTTGAAAAATGACATAGAACACTAATCTCAAAATCCTAAATTGCTCTAACATTAGTATTTCAAACATGGAGGTGATATACATTGGACTACTAAAGGTGAGTGAACTAGAAGCTAGATTGTAAAAACTACGGATATTTATACACTTGAATATATTCAAACACACTAGCTTTACTTCATGTGACCTATTAGATTGAGAACTACTTGAACCAAACATGAAATGATAAAGACAAGGCAAGGATGGATACTTATCACTAAACACTTCATTATGCGTCACTTCACACAATTAGATAAGAAATTCATAAACTCAAAACCGGATTGAAATTATTATTTCAAATGTAAAATTTATCATCTGACCATCAAGGCTTTTCCATATCATGTGTGTATTTTAATACAAGATTCAAAATGGCTTGCATTTATAGATCATGTGATAGGAGAGAGAATAAGTGGATCTCAAGGGTCACAAGAACAAGTGTCAAGTGATGAATACTATTTAAATTATAGGATAATTAAGGGTATAACAAACCATGAAATGTATTCTTGGAAAATTTCCCATATGAGGCATGAAAAAATCCTTAAACTAGCATAAGATCCTCCAACTACCTTCTTTAAAACTCCTTCATGATGAGGCATCTCTTGATTTCTCAAAATATAACTAGGGAGAGTTGACACATGTGAATTATCTTAGGGGGATTGTAAACATGCCATGGTAGTCGTCAGGTTAATCCCTAAATATAAGCCATATTTTGGACACTTATGCTCACTATGTGTAGTCATTCAGTGGTCTTCTAGGCCTCATTCTTCACATTTGTCATCAAGATGGCCTTCAGTTGCTAAACCAAATCCATGTAAAAAGTGATAGGACACATATATAGAGTCTCTTTCCCTTCCAATAATTAATTATACCTTAGTAAGATCAAAACTTAGACTTCTCATCTTCACACTTGTTAGTTACTCCTTATTTTCACTATCTATCTAAGATTGCCTATGATGATTGATGTAGTATAAGACCTTTTACGCACAAATATGGTAATAAATGACTATAAGGAGTTATTAAAAGTCTCAATTTAACTCCCCAAATGATTATCATTCTTGAAGTATCCTTTATACCCACAAAAAGATCAACACTTTCCAAAAAACCCAGTTATAGACTTGTTCATACAAGTAGGGTATAGACCAATTTTATGTGATGGATCCTAAGAGAGTCCTCAGCAAGTATAAAACCATTTCTAGGCCATATAATGTATTTTGAATGCATCTCTATCAGTTTCTTTTCCATCAGGTCTTAGACAAGGGTTTAGGAGGGTTTTGAGTGGTTTAGATTGTTAGCAATTGTTCATAAAAACCAAACATTGAAACTCACAAGAAATCCCACTAAGTTTTACCTTAGGACCATGAATTAAATACATATATAAGTGTGTAATATAATTTGGCCTATCAAGATTTAAAAGGCATTCTAGGCACCCTAAAATGAGTTTGAGCCAAAAATGACCCCTCTATTTAGTCTCCTACAAACCAATGGTTGTGACTCATCCCAAAATCTAACCTAAATGTCATTAAATATATTGGAGAGTTTCCATGGTCATGGAAATAAATTTAGACCCTTGAATGGCTTAGGTCTAGTTCTAGTCCTAATTGGCCTAACTATATATCTAGGTTCATGACCACTTATGAATACTTTTAATAGATACATGTGCTTCCTATCACTTCTTTATATTTATACCAACCTTATACCTCATCCAACTATGCTTCAATATTCCTCATGTCATTCTTTTACCATCCACATAGACTGCATATAGCTTCATCATGATTGGGAGTGCCCTCTATTTAAGAGAAAAAAGGGCATCTAATCAATTTTTTTGGCTATACTAAAGTTATGAAAGGATATAATAAGTATTTAGGAGATTTTATATAATTTTGCAAAGCTATATCCTACCTTTATAGTCCTTAATTCTTCAAAAATTCTAGACAAACATTCAAGACTGTGCAATATTTGTAGGGTTTAGAAACCTTTGGTTAAATGACAAGTTAGGACTTGTATTTTCTTGATTTATTTCCCTATAAGTAATATAATATTATAAATATCACTATGGGAGTGATCTCCACATTTTTAATTCATTATGAAACTCTGATCACTTCCCAACTTACTTCATTTACTCGCCTAAGCTAGTCTATCTATTATGTTGACTGTAGGTGTTCACCTTAGTAGAGATTGGAGGTTTCTTATAGGTGGAGGTGAATTTTATAGCCCTATTTTACATGAATTAGGTCATTATTTAAGTCATAAAGATCTTCTCACACTTTGACATATCCATACCATGCCTTAGGATATGCTAACCTCTAAACTACCTACTCCCAAATACTGTCATTCTAATGTTAGATTATAGGTAGAATTTTAAGAGAGAAAAGGGGACCCTATAGGTGGTGATTTTATTTTTGACATAATATTTCATATTTTATTATCCTCTTTAGTCTATGAATGACATTTCAAACAAAATAAAGCTCATTTTCATTCTTAGAGACCACAGTCTCACTTGCCACTACATGTTGGATACTTTTAGTCACTTTAGCACAATGTGTACTAAGTGTTTTAGATCAAATCCTTCATGAATTATAAATGACTCAAAAACCACTCCTCTTGATCAATAAACCACTATTATATGTCAATACATTGACCTTGGGTTTGGGCATCAAGATGAAAACAATTAGGCTTGTCCATTCCTCAGAACACTCTACTATGAGAAGACCGAGTATATGAGCAAAATATGACTTAGAGAAACTAAGGTAATATGTATCTCTTGAAAATTTCTCCACCTAAGGACATATGATTCAGTTATGCCTATATTAAATGAACTCACCATTATTACCATGATGATTTCCATGTTCTTATAACTTAATGAATGCCTCAAATGAGTTTCAAGCCTCTCTATTTCAACATTGCTCTACCTTCTTGGATTGCACTCAAACCCCTATTATAAAACTATAGGTGTTTCTATAGGATATAAGATAGTGTATGTTATATTGGTTCTCAATATAAATTTATAATATTTGGAATATATCAAACTCAATGTTTCCTCATTGGGATTCCTCTCAAAACTTTGAAATCTTCTTATCTCATCACCATGACTGTTCAAAGCTCTATTTCACCTAACTGTTGCAAGCAATATGATTATGTATATATGTATGTGAATATTTTATTCTAACCATATATAACACTCCTTAAAATATGCCTTCAGAAGGACAACTAGTAACCATGATATTAGAGGCTAAATTTAAACATTATATCCTTGTCCTAAAGCCACTTTCATGAAAATAACCCTAAAACAAGTGAAACACTAGTTTGTAACTTCAATGACGTCCTAAACTAGAAAAATAAGATATCCTTGATCATTATTTCACCTTCACATGTGAAATAAAGACTTTAAACCTTGAAATAAGGATGGTCACACTTCTCAAAATAATTTAGCCAACATGAATTATATATAACAATGTAAACAAAGAAGAAACCGTGAAGTGTTTGGGTATAGGTAGGTCAAAAAGAGGAATTAACACTATTAGTAATGTTTCATAAGCATGGTATACCAATCCTAAAACTATTACCATGTATTTATAGTAGACAAATAATTTTATCATCTACTAAAGGAACTTGATCCAACTCATCTCCCCTATCTGTACCATGAAAATATCAATTAACATTTTTTCTTGTCTAGTAGAGTGATAGTGGAGATAGGTCTATTTTGACCCATTTTAGGTTAGTAAAATATTGTCAAGTATGTAATTTATCTTATGGGAGCTTAAGAAACACTCATGGATAAACCACACCTTCCATAACAATTGAAAACTTGCCAAAACTATATAATCTTCTTGATTTTGATAATAAAGTTATAGTTTTTAGTCTAAGACTACCATCTATAATAATAATATATATTGTATGATGTTAAAATAAAATTGGACACCTTTTTTCCCATAGGAAACCCATATAAACTCATTTAATGACTTAAAAGTGACCTTAAAAGTGACTTAAAAGTGACCTTATATGACATAAAATGACACTAATGAATAATAACAAATATGATCAAAGCTAAAGACACATTAAATGACCTCACTAGGACCATGGGACATAGGTTTCAACCTAGGAGACCCTATGAAAATTTTAAAATACATAGGGGATTGACCTACTTTAAATTATGGTTAAATTAGTCAATATTTTGCCAATTTCATAGGGGTGACAAACTAGCTATGCCAATGACCAATAGCATAATCCTATGCATTAAGATATGGAGTCACCTATACATAGTATGGATACTTAATTACCTTTGAAAACACACTAAAATACACCAAATGATAGAAAAAACACACTAAATAACACATCTGTGTTCTCAAGAACACTTAGAGAAAATACACACATCAATAAAGCACACCTATCCTAGTATATACAAGACCTCAAGTAGTTGAGGTGAAGAACAAGTCAAAATGCTTTAAATAGGTCAAATATGGTACCTCTTACATCATTTTAGCTCCAATTAATCAATCCATAATGTGAAGCATGCTTATCAATAAACACTTGCTTGTGGAAATAATCACATGATTTACCATCTTCATCTCTTCTATTTTCAAGTGTGTTATTTGGATATTTCAAGGACATTCCTTTTATCTCTGCAAGAGACATGTTTTAGTTTGTAGTCTACTTTAATTCTACCATATCCAATTGTCACTTTTCAAATTATAACTTAGGAGCAATCAAAGTTGATTCAAACTCATATTATTATTAAACATAATGTACTTGATGTATAAGAACCTTAAAATTATCTTCATTCCACTGTAACACATATGAAAAAGCTTAAACCTTAGGTTTATGTGTTTACTAATCCTTGAACACATAATTTTATACTTTGGCTTCACTATATTCCTTTATGACTGCAACTTCTTTGACAATAGCTAGACACTCAACTTCATGCTTAACAATACATTCTAATTCATTCTTGATAATAAAATCAACAACCTTATGATCATATTCACTTTTTTTTGGAGGAGAATTAGACTTACTCAACTATTCAAACTCATGACTTATGGCATGAAAGCTTTTAAATAGATCATCTTCCTCTTCATGACTGTCATCTTCAAGACTCCTTCATCAAATGCAGGTAGAATATAATTATCTTTTTCACCATACTAAACTACCATGATTTTATAACCATTATCATCATGAAAATGAATAAGATAATTACCTTCAACAACTTATAGAAAATTATCATCAATGCATACCTCAGAATGTTCATATCCTCCCTCATGTATGATATATGTGCCAAGGTTAGTTTGCTAAAATAAAGTGTATGGATCATGTTCATAGGTGTCTACACCATACTCATTTAGGAAAAGATCATATATTCCCTCAATATTAGAGGATGATCCATAATTCATAGTAGACTCTTCTTGATCATTGATGACATAATTCATATTGGTTCTTGCTTCCACATAGGTTTCAATATGAAACTTAGCTAATAATTGAGTTATGATGCTTACTTTTGCTCCATACCTTGCCTTGAAGTCAAATAAGGACTAATAAATTGAGAGGTAGCCTTATATCTTGGTTGTGAAATCCCTTGAGAGGTATATAACAAAGTGATAAGGAAATTGAACCACTATTATATCTTTGAGAATAGGGAAGCTTAGAAAAACATGGAAGAAAAATCTCAAACATTTGACAAGACCCACTAACTTAGCTAGTGTTCCATCAATTTGAAGCACTCCCTTATTTTATGGTTCATATTTCAAGCCTAACTTATCATCTATAACCTTGGGCATCACTAAATTATTAGCCCCACTATCCACTATGAAATTGTGAATAAGTTTATCTCCCACAATGAGAGTGAGGTATAAGGGTGGAGGTTTTTTAGATTTGGAAGAGGGTTAAATTATATGATTAGGATAATTGGTGAGAGAAAAATTAATATGAATTGATGGTTGAGGATTGAGGTGTATTTGAGATAGCTAATCTTGAAAGAGCTCTTTTTGACCAAACAAGTAAAGCATTTCCCAAAAAGACATAGATGCCTTAACACTCTTTAAGGAATCCACAATATTCAAATTAAGAGTACTCACATTTTATTGATTCCTTGAATGAAAATAAGTGACTTGATATTGAAACATTAGATAATTTTTATTCACCCTTCCATCATTCTAATTTTGAGGAGATGTATCAGTTGTAAGGACTACCATACTTGCAGTCATACCTTGCTACCTTATATTAGGGTTACTTCAAATTGTATCAATGCCATTAACATCCCCTAGAGCCTTCCTCTTTTCTCTTATATTTTATAAAATATAAGTATTTTGATTGAGGACAAAGATTATTTGTAATATTAAGTTAGTCAAACTCACTCTTTAAGGCTAGCATCCTTCATTTTCTTGCATAAAACTCTCATCTTATGCCAATAGCTAATGAGTGACTCCTCATTTGGAAACCAATGTTTATTTTACACCTTAATTTTCATCCATGAACTATCCTTTCTACCGTTATTATTATTAGACCAAGTTAATATGCACTAGTACTACGGCTCTTATGTTGGATGTGGAAGTTGGATTATATGCATTGGTTGGCCTATTGAAGTTAGGTTATCCTTGACCTCTACCTTAACTATATTGCTAAGGTATGAACCTATTTCATTATTAAGGATAGGGTTAGGGATTTTGATTAAATCCATACTAAAAATTGAGCTACCTAACTTGAGTTGCTAAGGCTTTAGACCTTGCCTCCAAATCAATCTTATCTTATACCTTATTAGGGGAAGTTCTAGACTTGATATTTACACTTAGGAGTTGAGAAACACTTGGAGTAGTATAAAAATTATAAGGAAAAAGAGGAAAGTAGACTTTTGGAGGTAATTTTATAGCTTATATTAGGCCATCATCAACTTGAATGGCTAGGTCATATGATTCAGGTAATATGTAACCACCCATGTACTACAACATGATGGCTATGTAAGTAATAATAGCCCTTAGGTATGTAGGAAATGTTATGAAATTAATTTTAACCATTAGAGAGAGTTATTTAGGCTCCTTCTAACTAATCTATAATATTATAACAACCCCAAGTTCTGGGTAGCCTATAATTGGGCTGAACCTTCAGAGAAGGTCAACTTCCTCATGATGGATCACCTAAGCTAATGATATTTTAGGAAAAAGGGTTAGAAAGGGGAAAAGGGATCATAATAAGTCTAAAATTTGATGAACTAGACAAAAATGGGAAACTCCCATAAACTTAAACCCACACTAGATTAGTACAAGATAATGCTAGCTCACATAACCTCACAAACTAGTAGATTGCATAAATATTTCATAAGCTAGGCTAAAGAAGAAATGAATGAAAACAAAGAAGATTTATAAGACTCACTAAGAGAGTGCATAAATAATAGAAATAACACTAATATAGACCTAAAAAAGCTTCAAAACACCCTAAATGAGATCAAAAAGGAGGACAATGGATGAGGAAGATTCTCCTTCACTATGCCATCATGCACAACTCACTAAACATTGATCCAAGGGAAGAGATAGGTAATTAAAGTCTATTATTGATTCAAAAGGTAGTTCTTAAAAAAAAATTGACAAGTTTTAGCCTAATCAAAATAAGAGTATATTGAAATATCTAAAAGTGTCCCATGATACTCCTCAAAATGAGCATCCTTATAAATGGAAAAGAATGGGTGATATATAGAAAAGGCAAAGAGAGGAGAGGGGGAACATGTATAAATAAAAAAATAAATGAACTAACAAAAAATTTCTTAAATTTTGAGGAATATTTGATCCAATCAAGACTAATCCTTCATCAACAATCTAACCTTAATTTTCTCCAATAGTCTTCAATCTCTTCTCATTGGTAGATAGATCCACTAGAAGACAATAATCTATTTTGAATATGATGGGTTATCATCCTTTCAAAGTAGAAAAATCCTTAAGATATGAAAAACATTGAATGCTCCAACTATTTATCTAACCACAATATCTCTTTTCTTTGGTCTTCCACACCACCTCCCACTTGCTTTCACTATAAGGACAAAGTCCTCATACTTTGAATTTAGATAGAGCCATGCTTAAGTCTACTTTTAGTCGATATAAGTACCATTTTTTTAATATATAGCTTTGTTTCAAAGGATGAAACACTCCACCATGCCTCATTTATGTCTATATCTATTTCAACCTAAATATAGATCTTTACTATAGATTTAAAACTAATCTAATTTATTGGTTTTCCTATATTCATTATGTCAATGAAAATCTATAGGTTGCATAGTCTAATTTGTGAAACATATTAGGTTTAATAAAACCTCATTATTACTCTAAACTTTAATTCCAATGGAAATTCTCCATTAACAATCTTGACTATATAGCTATGTATACTCAATGGTGTTTGACTTAACTCTAATAGAAATAGAATGATCCTTGCAAGACTTACTTCTATTTTGACCTAGGTCATAATTATTCTTTATGAATTCCCTACATTCATATTTTAATGTCAGCAATTGATCTTGATCTAGCCTTCTCATATTATGCTAAGTATCAGCTCTTCATTCATTCTTTGGGTCTTGTAATTAGTCTATTTACTTTTGCACTTGTACTACAAGGTAGTTTCACTTGTACTACATGGTAGTTTCAAATTCATCCCTAGGATCTGCTGACTCTTTGACCTCTTTCTGAATGTCTATCAACATCCTCATGATTGAATTCACAATTTTGTATCTTCTTTTTCATGATTAAATGTGCACCATTGATCTTTATTTTTATGGCTTGAATATACACCATTGATTTGTTTGGTAGTTACCTTAATTATGACACTTGGAAACTATTAATTTGTCTTCAAGATTAATTGAATTATTGACTTCTCAATCACTATTGATCTAACTTGGCATGATTAAATGTGCACCATAAATATTTTTGGGCCCACTAACTCATTATATCACCTCTCACTATTAGATCTTTAATCTGATCAAACATTGATTATTGATCTTGTTCTAGGCACTTTTTGACTTATTTACCACCCACGTGCCATAGATATTCCACCTAATCTCTTGAGATATTACCACTTGTTATATCCATGTTAATCCTTGGAATTTTTGAATTCAAACAGATATTTCATGAAGCTTTAACTTGAATTTTGTGTGTACGTCCCACTCTAGAATTTCAAATTCAAAGACCTATATCTTGAGATAGCAAGCCCATAAAGAATAAAATTTATATATCATGTTCAAGGCATGAAGAAAACCATGTCCATGCAATCCTTTGGATCTAATTTATTGCCCAAGTGCATTTATTAAACATGAAACTAGACTGACCTATCTATTTTTGTATGGTGTTTGATGATGGTTTGGTCCATCTTCTTCACTTTCTCAAGTCATTTGATCATTTGGTAAATCAATAACTCTACTTAGTTGATATATCTAGGTAGAATATTGTTATGTGGACAAAACTTGGCCAACATATTTGGTGACTCAATTGGGAAGCATGCCTATTATGCTTGAGAACCTAGACTAGTTGCCTTGTCTAATATATTAGGCATGGAGTCACAAATATTTCCTCTTAGCTGACATGAAATGATGCAAGGCTACCCATTTATTTAACTTCATCTTGAAGTAATATGAACATAAATAAATAAAACAAAAAAAATTCCCAATGTACTTTGTAAAAGGAAACACATAATAGGAAAAAACTCTGCACAAGGAACTTAGAGGAAAATAAGAAAAATATTATAATATGTATAGGGATGTAAATTTCATGTATCTTCCTACTAGATCAAAAGGAAAAGATTCAAAATTATTAGCTTATGGTGAACTAGGATGGAAAACACCTTGATTTTGAGAGTTCATGATAGGTGAGATAAGATTCCTAATTGTTGACTCTTTTGGTATGCTCTCAAGAGGATGAAATAGAATAAGCATGTATTCAATAAAGACATATTGATCCATTTTTTCAAGGCTCACTCCAAAATGGATTATAAGAGCTCTTTCAAATTCCTCATTTTATGGATCCTTTAAACCTGAAGGTCGACTATCTAGGTTTAGGCAAAAAATGTCTAAGTCATCCCAAAAGGTAGCTTCCTCTTGGTGATCTGAGACAATGCCAATTTCAACACCATCCTTTCTTTGATTAATTTTAAAGGAGCCATATAGTATCTCATAAACCCATCCAAGTTTTTAAATGTCATGTTCTTTTGGTTTTGGTTCTTACCATTCTCCTTTATCCTTGAAAACATTAGTACTAACTTCAATAGATAGTTCATCTTGAGACTGGTTAGATTCTTCAACCTAATTTGCATGTTCATTTTCATTCTCTAGAGGAGGCATAGGATGGTTTATAACCTATACCTACTCCATTAATTCATGTTACAATTATTTCCATACTTCATTCTAATCCTATTTTTTCTCTATTTCTTACTCATGCTCATTTATGACCTCTTCAACCTAATTAGTTGACTAGTTTATTATTACAACCACATCAATTTATGTACTTTTCTCATCCTCATATTTAACCCCACCTAATGGAATCTCTTGGATAAAATAAAATCTCCTTTTCTCTCAATTGTAATATGAATACACCTCCCTTCAAAAATGAAGTCATCAATGTTGCCTTTAATCTCTAATTCATCAATGTCAAAGCCATGCCACAATATCTAGTCCAAAACTAATTTCTCCTCCTCTAAATGGAATGGGATACCTATCATTATCTCTTCATAATATAAATTTGTGTTTTCTTCTTCATGTTCACCTATGCTTACAACATCATCCTCTGTTCTTTAAAAAAAAGGTTTTTTATCTAAGAGGGAGATGGTGGGATGGTGAATAAGCTCACCTTTCTTACATCTTAGGAGAATATCCTTTTAGTTACATACTTTTAAGGTTCTCTTTGGTGGCTCTTGGGGGAAGGATATAGAGTCATTGAAATTTTTTATGGAAAGTTCATTGACCTAAGATAACACCTCTTTTTCTTAAATCGGTTCCTAAACTACCTCAGCTAGTACTTCCTCTCTCTTCTTTGTACCTTCCTTGATTGATTTCCATGAGGGTAAAGCATGAGGATTGAACACTTTATCCTTTTAATAAATGGGTGAGGGAGAGGGTGGTTTCATAAAATAAGGTATGACACAACCAGGGTCATTAGCATAAGAGAAGATCCAAGATGGGATGTCTTGATATTCTTTAGTTGAATGGCCCTTAATGATTGGCTTGACTCTTGATAGAGATTATCTTTGATAAGGTGGGATAGTGGGTTGGGTTTGAGCATAAATAGGAGTAGGAGACTGTAGTTTGGGTCTAGGTTTGGATTCTTTGTATCTCAAGAAGAACTCATAGTCATTTTCCCTCTTGGCTTGGTCTTGCCTAACTGAGTGCTCTTCTTGAAACCTCAACTCCTACTCCTAAACATAAGCTTTGTGTTCAAGATTATGTTTTTTCCTATATTAATATTCTTACCTATCAACCTATCTTATTTATTTTATCAATACATATCTCTCTAAGGCTATTTTATACTTGACTAGAGAAAGGCAAATTCTTATAAGGCTGATACATTGAATCTTAAGGGAAA
Source organism: Torreya grandis (assembly GCA_037957365.1). Taxonomy (NCBI): domain Eukaryota; kingdom Viridiplantae; phylum Streptophyta; class Pinopsida; order Cupressales; family Taxaceae; genus Torreya; species Torreya grandis. The sequence goes on along the minus strand of JARHVA010004645.1, from coordinate 1,001,257 downwards.
CATGAGGTGAAGCCATGAACATTGATAAATTTATATGAATGATAAGGAATTAAATAACATGAATTTTTATCAAATGGGGGATGATACATACCAAATAATGGTGATTCAAAACTTGGGTTACTTATAAAAATTGATTTTCATAGTGGAGTTACCATTGGTGTTTTTAAATGTGACTCGTAAGGCTAATTACAATGATAGGAAACACCAAGACCCTTTTAGTGAGATGCAGAACATAGGAAATCCCACCAAGCATGCCAAAAAATATTATGGAATTAATATTCACCCTTAGAGAGACTTCCTTAGGCTCCTTTTGACTAATCCATAATATTGGAACAACCTCAGGCTTTGGGTAACCTATGATGGGGATGAACCTCTAAAGAATGTTGTATTCCTCTTGATGGATCACTTAAACTAATGTTACTACATGGGAAATGTTTAGAAAGGGGAAAAGGGCTCCTAGGAAGGATAAAATTTGATACACCAAAAAAAATTGGGAAACTCCCATTAGCTTAAACCCACACTAGATCAACACAAGACAATGATATCTCACACAACCTCACAAACTAGTTGATTGCATAATTATTTCATAGACTAGGTTTAGGAAGTAATGAATTCAAACAAATAGGAGTTCTAAGACTCACTATAAAGTTACATTAATAGAATAAAGAATAATAATCCAAACCTATAGTCAACTATTAGATCCTCATTCATTCATTGGGTCTTATAGTCATTCTATCTACTTCTACATCAATGGTGTTTAACCAAACTATCAGATCCTCATTCATTCTTTGGGTCATGTAGTTAGTCTATCTACTTCTACACTTACACCATGTGGTAGCTTCATATTCATCCCTTACATCCACTGACTCTTTGACCTCTCAATTTTCATTGATCATCATCCTCATCATTGAACATGCACCATTATATCTAATTTCTCATGATTAAATGTGTACCATCAATCTTCATTTTTACATATTGAATGCATACCATTGATTTACCCCATAATTAGTATAGTTGTGACACTTGGCAACTATGCATTTATCTTCAAGATTCATGAATTTGTTGACTTCTCACTCATTATTTATTTGTTTTTGCATGATTAAATATGCACCATATATCTATTTGGCCCCACTAAATTATTATATTTCCACTCATTGTTGGATATTTTATCCAATTAAATGTTGACCATTGATCTTGTTCTAGGCACTTTTTGACTTATTGACTGCCTACATGTCATAGATATTCTACTTAATCTCTCTAGATCTTGCCACCTATCATTTCTACATTCATCTTTGAATCATTTGAATTTAAATGGCTATTTCATGAAGCTTTATCTTGACATCTCTATGCACATCCCACTCTAAATGTTCAAATTTAAAGACCTATCTCTTGAGATAGAAATCTTATCAACATATGAAATTTGTAGATCATGTTAAAGGCATGAATAACACCATGTCCATGAAATCCTTTTATTCTGATTGATTTCCCAAGTGAATTTATTGAATATGCAACTAAACTAACCTATCTATTTATATATGATGATTGATGATGGTCTCATTAATCTTCTTCACTTTTTCAAATCATTTGATCATTTTCTCAATGAGGAAATCTACTCAGTTGATATATCTAGGTAGAGTTTTGTATTTGGGCCAAAATTAGCCAATAAGATACACAAAACTTGTAAGTGGTCTCATGGGAGGAGGAAACCTATGTCAAGTTCTTTGAAATATCTCATTGAATTCATGCATTATCTCCTTGGGGGCTCTTTGAATTACATTTAATTAGTCAATAAGTGATGTGTGATCACTTTTTTATTCAAACCTTGATGTTAGAAAATCTCCAAAATCCAAGTGGTATACACCCTCTAAGCAATGTCCTATACTAATGAAACACTTTCCCTCTAACTGATATAACAAGAAGTATAATGGAAATATTAACCTCAATAACATTTTGAAAGTTGTAGAAGTTTGATATGTCCCTAATGTGCTCAGTAGGGGTGACATGACCTTCACCATTGAAAGTGGGAACACTTTGGGTAACATTAGGGGGTATATCATCATATGTATTAAGGTTAAATATATTTTTAGTGTTAAAGGTTAGGAGGGAATGATACCTAGACATGTTATCCTCACATTAATATTCACTCTCTCAATATTCTTGCCTTGAAAAGTACTCTTTTTCTTCAAAGGTCAAGATAGGTTCAGGATGTTAAACTTCAAGAGGAAGTTTAGGCAGAAATAATGGGTTTATGGGATTGATACCTTTACTAGTAGATGACTTAGTAAGGACCATGAAGTATGAACACATTAAATGATAAAAAAATGGTCTAAAATTAAATATTACCTTGAATGGAGTCACCAAATACTGAGTAGAACACCATATGTAATGGTGATGTTGTCAAGACCAACATTCACCTTGACAAGATGTATTTGAGATAATGGTCCCATTAGGCATGCCAGAACTATTATCAAAAAATCTTACCCCCTAGAGTTTGTTGTTCAAGCCTACTCTAATATTTTATCAACATTATAATACCACTAGGCATGTGGATTTCCTATGATAGAGGTAAGCCTCTAGGTTTAAGGGCTAGCTCCCTAGATTGTTCTTTGCTTTCTTATCACCTACATAAACTACTTGATTGGATGAAAAAGGATAAAAATAACATGTAAAATAAACTAATATAGTGAGATGATACATTATAAGTATATCCACTATACCACCATACCATTCCACTATGAAACATGACCTATAACAATAATCTCAAAATATTGAATTGCTCTAACATTAGTAATTCAAACATGGAGGTGATATACATTGGAATAATCAAAGTGAGTGAACTAGAGGTCAGATTATAGATATAAAGGATATTTTGAAACTTTAATATAGTCAAATACACTAATAAAACTTCATGTGTCATGTTAGAGTGACAATTACTTACACCAAACATGAAAGGATAAAGAGAAGGCAAGGATATATACTTATCACTAGACACTTCATTGTGCATCACTGTAGACACTTAGACAAGAAAGTAATGAACTTATAACTCAATTTAAATTCTTATTTCAAAGTAAAAATACAACATAAAAATATTATTTATTCACCATAATAGGTATGGATTTATTTACAAGACCCAAAATGGCTTGTATTTATAGAGTATTTGAGAGGAGAGAGAACAAGTGGAGCTCAATGATCATAAGAACAAGTATCAAGAGATGATTACTAGTTAAATTGAAAGAGAATGAAGTGTAGAATAAACTATGAAATGTCTTCTTGGACAAGTGTCCATATGAGGCATAAAAAAATCCTCAAAATAACATAGGATCCTCTAACTACCTACTTGAAAACTATCTTCATGATGAGGCATCTCTTGACTACTCAAAAATGAAATAGGGAGAGTTTAGAAATGTGGCACTATCTTAGGGAAATTTTAAAAATTCCATGATAGTCAGAAGATGCATCCCTAACTTCTAAACATCTTTTGGACACTTATACTCACTATCTAAAGTCATTCATTGGTATTTTAGGCCTCATTCTTCACATTTATCATCAATATGGCATTTAATTGCTTAACCAAATATGTGGAAGAGGTGGTATGACACCTTATTAGAGTCTCTTTTCCTTCCACTCCATGAATTAGACCTTAAGAAGATCTAAAATTGGACTTCTGATCTTCTCACTTGGTAGTCACTCCTTATTTTCATTATCTATCTGAGATTACCTATGATGAATGGTGTAGTAGAGGACATTTTATGCATAACTATGATAATAAATGGGAATATGGATTTATTAAAAGTCCAAATTGACCTCAAAAAATGATTATCATTCTTAAAATCTCCTTTGTACCTATAAAATAATTAAAACTTACCAAAAACCTAGTTTCAGACTTGTTTGTACAAGTAGGTACAAACTAATTTTATGTTATGGATCCTACAAGAGTCCTACACAAGGATAAAATATTTTATATGCCATATAACCACTTTTAAATTAATCTCTATCAATTTCTTCTCCATTAGGTTATAGACAAGGGTTTAGGAGGGTTTTGAGTGGTTTGGATTCTTAGTAATTATTTATAAAAACTAGACATTAAAACTCCCAGCAAATCCCACTAATTTTGATCTCAATACCTTCCTCAAATATCCCTAACTCCTTGGGTCAATATGCAATCAATACTTATAGATGTAAGATAAGTTGGCTTATTGAGGTTTGGAATACATTATGGGAACCTTGAAATGAATTTGAGACCAAAATGACCATTTTGTTTAGTTTCCTATAAATTAATGGCTATGACGCATCCCAAAATATCCCCTAAAGGTCATAAAAAGGAATATATATTTTCCATGTTTAAGGAAATGAAGCTAGACGCCTACAGGGCTTAGGTCTATTTCTAGGCCTAATAGGCCTGACTATATATCCAAATCCATGACCACTTTTGAATACTTTAGATATCTAAATGTGCTTCTTATCACTCCTTTACCTCCAAAAAAACCTTCTACATCATCACATTATGCATCAAGAATCCTCATGTCATGGTTTTACCATCCACATAGCCTACTTGCAACTTCACTATGACTGGTAGTGCCCTTTGTCTGAGATAAAACAAAGAGAATGTCCCCTATTTTTATTTCCATAATAAATTTATGAGAGAATATAATAGGTATTGATGACCTTTTGTACAAATTTACAAAGATGGATCCTACCTTTAGAGTCATCAATGCTTCAAAACTTCAAGATGAACTTTCAAGACTATGAACCGTTTGCAAAATTTAAAAACCTCAAGTTGAATGACAAGTTAAGACTTGTCCTTACTTGATTCCTTTCTCTAAGGATCATATAATATTTTCACTATCACTATGGGAGTTATATCCACATGTTAAATAAACTACACAACTCTGATTACTTCCCAACTTGCTTCATTTACTCATCTAGGCTAGTTTGTCTATTGTGTTGATTGTAGGTATTCACCTTAGTAGAGATTAGATGTTTCTTATAGGTGGAGGTACATGTTTTATCCCTATGTTAAATGACTTAGGTCATTCATAAATTCATCAAGATCATCTGACACTTGAACATATCCATATCATGCCTTAGGCTATGCCAACCTCCAAATTTCCTACTCCCAAATACTATCAATCTACAATCAGATTGTAGGTGGAATTTTGAGAGAGAAAAGGGACCCCTATAGTTGGTGATGTTCTCCTTAACATAGGATTTCATATTTTATGATCTTATTTAGGTTATTAAGGTCATTTAAAACCATATTGAGCTAACTTTAATTCTTAGACACCATAGTCTTACTTACCACTACAAGTTTGTTACTTTTAGTCATTTTAGCACACTATGTTCTAAGTGTTTCAAGTCAAAACCTACATGAATTATAAATGACTTACAAACCATTCCCCTTGATTAATAAAACACTATTCCATGTTAAAAAACTACCCTTGGGATTGGGGATCAAAATGAAAATAATTAGGATTTTCCAATCCTAAAAACACTCTACTATGAGAAGACCAAGTATATGAGATAAATATGACTTAGAGAAATTAAGGTAATATGTCTCTCAAGCAAATTTCTCCACCTGTGGACATAGGATTCAAGTCTACCTACATGAAATGACCTCACCATTTGACCATGATGCTTTCCATGTTCTTAGAACTTAATTAAGGCCTCAATTGAGTTTCAATACTCTCTATTTCAACATTATTCTACCTTCTTGGATTACACTCAGGCCCCTATTGGAAACCTATAGGTGTCACTACAAGATATAAGATAGTGTGTGTTAGATTGTTTCTCTAGACTAATTTATAACCTTTATAATAGATCAAACTCATTGTTTCCTCTTTAGGATTACTCTAAAAACTTTTAAATATTCTTATCTCATCACCATGACTACTCAAATATCTATTTCACCTGACTATGGGTGACTATTGTAGGCAATAAGGTTGTGTATGTATGTGATTGTGTTCTTCCAACCATATATAACACTCCTTACATTAAACCTTTAAAAGGAAAATTGGTCACCATGTTATTATAGGTTAAATTTAAACATTATATCCTTTTCCTTAATCCACTTTTAGGAAAATAACCCTACAATAAGTGAAACACTAGTTTGCAACGTTAATGGCATCATCAAATAGAAAATTGACATAGCCTTGTTCATTAGTTCAACTTCACACATTAAATAAAGACTAAAATCATTGTAATAAGGATGTTCATGCTTCTCAAAATAATTTACACAACTTGAATTGCATAGAATAATGCAAACAAAGAATAAATCTTGAAGTGTTGGGGATAGGCAGGCATAAAAGAGGACTTAACACTCTTAGGAATGTTTCATAGAGCATGGTATATCAAACATAAAACTATTTACATGCATTTTTAGTAGAAAAAGAGTGTTATCATCCACCAAAGGCACTTGATTGAACTCACCTCCTCTTGTTCATAACATGTAAAGATTAGTTGACCATTTTTACTTGTCTAGAAGGAACAATGCAAACAAAGAAGAAATCTTGAAGTGTTGGAGATAGGTAAGAATTAAAGAGGAGTTAACACTCTTAGTAATGTTTCATAGAGAATGGTATACTAAACATGAAACTATTTCCATGTATTTTTAGTAGAAAAAGAGTGTTATCAACCACCAAAGGCACTTGATCCAAATCACTTCCTCTTATTCATACCATATAAAGATTACTTGACCCTTTTTACTTGTTTAGAAGAGTGATAGGGGAGATAGGTTGGTTTTGACCAATTTCAGGTCTTTCAAAGCTTCTAAATCATGGAATTGAATTGAGAGGAGATCAAGAGACCCTCATAGAGTAACCACAAATGCCACAAATGTTGTAAAGGTTGTACAATAATTGAAAGTTACCTAAAATTGCTTGATCTTCTTGTTTTCAATGTTGCACCTATAGTTGTTAGTCCAATAATACCATCTATGACAATAATATGTCATTTAGGATGTTAAAGTACACTTGGACACATTTTTCCATAGTAAACCCATACAAGCTCATCTAATGACTTAGAATTAACCTTATATGATGTAAAATGACACTAAGGACTAATAACAAATATGATCAAGGCTAAAGACATATTACCTCACTAAGACCATAGGACACAATTTTGACCCTAGGGGACACTATGAAAAGTTGAAACTACATAGGGTGTTGGCCTAATTTGACTTGTGGTCAAAGTAGTCAACATGTACTATATATGATATATATGCTAATATAGTCAGTTTTATCATACATACATGCTTCACTTGTTCTCTATGAGTGTTTGTAGGTTACTACAGGACTCCAGTCCTCTACATAGATATAGCTTTCAACATTGATACATTTTCCCATTGGGGGATTCATACCATAGATTTTTATTTCCAGTGATATATATTTATTATAATCCATATCAAAACTTTATCAATGATTATATATTGATATTAATCTTCTTATACTAGTATTTTCTTTTACTACCACTACTATAGACTCATCTTATTTATATCATTGATTTTATATAGATTTGTACCACATTTTTATGCATACTTTCATTTATATATTTATTATTTTAGATTTGATTATATCTATCTACTTCTACATATATTAAAGGGCATTTGAATATGCCATTATTTTATGTCTCTAACCCAATTCCTTTCATTACATGTATTCTTAGGACATGTTCCCATATGATTATGTTTTCCTTATTGATAATGTATGTAGACATTTAAACATGTCCTTCCATGTGACTCTAAACCAACCTTGCTTGTTGTATGTTTATGTGGACATTTGAACATGTCCTTATATGTTTTATCTTTCTCAAACTTAGTGACATGTTCCCATGTCCCTTGTACAGTGTCCCATTGGTCTACTTTGTGTGCCTCATGTGTTTTTATATATGATTTCATGTATGAATCATGGACATGACACTTCTCTCTTGATTTTTACACTCACATCTAATTTTTGATGCCATGATGGACCTCATGCATCTCCTGTACCTCCTTAAATGCCTTGATGGACATCATACCCCATTTGCCTAGGTAGTTACTCTAATTATAGTCATATTTATTACTCATATACATGCTTACATTGTTCTATCTATCTTGAAAACCATATGAATGATAGATATAATATAGATCATACATTACCAAATTATTCTTATATTATCTTACGTTTTGAGGTCATGTATACACATTATACTGGTTTATCAAGTAGATATCATATGTTTTCATTATAACACACATGATGCATATCTTTTATTTTTATGATAGTTGTTATAGAGGTTAAATAAATAGCCTAAAAAGAGGGAGAATTTAAAAGGGTTTGCCATAGATATCAAGACATCCTAATACACTTAGAACATAATTTTAGCACATAGATAGATTACAGAGCTTGGATTCAAGAAAACACTGTGAAAAATAATCACGTACATATCAGTCTCAATTTTGTAGAGATACAACATAGTTGGTCAATAGCATGACATATAATACACTAGCATAGTACACTACTATCTAAGGGACTACACTACTATCCAATAGCCATAGAAATAGAAAATTATGAAATTATTGGAAAGTTATAGTAATTATAGTTTCTATTTTTAATATCAATCATATATTATTAGATATGTTCAATATATACTCATTTTTCACACAGATTACATATGTTGCTTATATTGGGGGAATCATGCACAACATGATCACTCTTATTTTCGTTTTGTATACTCAATCATAGATTATTATGACTCAATCTAGAATCTAAATGCATAGATATCAAACTTGGGGGTATGTGCAAAACACATTATTACCATATTTTAGTTTGACACTAGTACTCTCAGATGGAATGGTAACTCTATATCACTCTCCATGTTGTTACTCCAAACACCATTTACACTAATTTTTCACTAAATTAATGCCTTATTCCATTTTCAATGGTTGGAATTACCAAGTAGTCCTTGAGCTATTATTGAGTACTCAAGTGGACCCAAAGTTGTTTTTCACTTCAGAGTTTCTAAGTGCCCTAGAGCCATCCTACATAGTTTCAGTTACAACACACAACCTTAGTTACATTACATAATTTTATTTCTAGATGCATATACTACACATGGGTAGGTAATGATGGAGTCATAGCCTAGATGATTTATTAATCCACCATCATAGGAGGGCTAGATAAGCCATCAGTCCAATCCAATTTACTCACATATTATGATCTACCAAGTAGAGGTGGTAAATGATGGAGTCAATGCTTGATTGAGTTTTTGAGCCATCCACACATGAGGATTGATAAATCCATCATCCCAATCCAAGTTATTCACCATTTGATCACAATATACATGCACACACATAGGATGTCACTGAGTTTTAGCATTAGTGTACATACCTAATAAGGTTTATTCATTCCTTTCATATTTATCTCATCTCTTTACTCAATTATGTCTTTGATTTTGATGTTTCTTAAGTAATTATTAATTCCTTCATGTTTTATTTTTAGGACATACAATGGAACATGCTTCATAGAATCAAACCCATATTCATGAGCTTCACCTCTTAGATAGGTCTAGCTACTCCCTTTTTCCTTTATACTATGCATTTTCACTTTGTTGCATTTATAGAATAATTTGAGGGGGGGGGGGGGTGGGGGGTAACATAGTCATTAAACATTCCATTTGAGTGTAATGAGTTTCACTTGATACCACCTTATCCTAGCTTAGCTATATACCTATATTAGGGACTCTTTTAAACCTTTTCCAACTTTTGTGTGGGTCTAACCCACTTCCATATATACCAAAAGCAACACTAATCCATCACCTAGGCACCTATGCCCCTTTTTCACTAGCTTCTAATACCTAGACATTAACACAACCCTTTGGATACTAATGCATTTAGTTATTGACCTAGGGACCATACTAGTGTCCCTTAGCTCCTTAATTCCCTAATGGATATATTTCCATTCCCCAAAGCCCTCCTAGGGTCATCCTAGACCTATTTCACATATTGTCAAGCACTATAATGACATATATAAACCACTTTCATTCACTTATCCACTAAATAGAAATCAGATGCAAATAATCATAAACAAACTTAGAAATAATTGTGTAAATCTAGGTCATTGATCCTTCTTCCACGCTAGTTCTACATACACCCATAAAAATTATCCTATATCTTATATTAATCATATTTCCAATCTCAAGTTACTCTCAAATCACTCAAAATGACACTAATCTTAATATTCACTTAAACTTATAGTATTACTTAGATTGGGAGAACTACATTAGGCTTGATCCCCTTTCAATGTATTGGTATGTATGCAATGCTCAACACATGGGGTGTTGAGGTCATGTCTAGCCTACCCTTCTACTAATATTATTTTTCTACTTGGGTTCCTCAAATACCATAATAAATAGAGAGGCTTAGGGTTTGGCATTAAAATTAGTCAAAATAGGGAATAAATGGTAAACCAACATCCATTCACGCAATTACAGTCTCCCTTGAACCAGGGAAAAGTACACCCATAAGATCATTGTTCTTAATTTTAAAAGGACAATATTGTGGCTTAGAGGACACTAACATGGTGTACTACCATCTAGAGCACCACACTACTTTATAGGAAGGTTTTTGATTCCTAGTTCTCATTCATGACACCTAGCATAGTTACTACACCAGTTTTCATCCTATTATTCATCCATAGTACATCTATTGTAATTCATTTTTTATTAATATAATATTCATAAAAATCAATTATTATATAAATAGTGGCATTAATTATTCCATAACTTTATAAAATTAGGGTTTTACATTCTATAATCCCCTTCAAATTTAAAGTAGATAGTTACATATATTCACCATGTTTCTATCTTCTTCGACACTTGCATTAATATTTAGACACTAGCATCAACCCTAGTGTCCATACTCCAACATAAGTATGTGTACCTTAAAAACACTCAAATTTATAAATATTTATAAATGTATAGCTTGGCCTATTTTTTTACTTTAACCCTTCCATGATAAATATTTAAAAACATGTTTTATAAATACAAGTAAAATCCCTCTTTTTATTTATCTAGCAATCACCTCTCAAACTTACACTACACTAATAAACATAAATTACATAACCAAATTATTATACACTATTCCTTATTTATTTACAAATCAATCATAGGATAAGTCTTATTATAGGCATAAATCATTAAAAGCACAACTCATGCATAATATTTCCTACAATCTAGATCACTACATACACTTACATATATCATAACACATAATTGATCACACAAAATCCCATACAATGAGAAGAATTGCATAAGTCTAAGGCCCTCTTTGGAGTATAGGGTTATTTAGGAAACACTCACTAAAATAGGGGTATTTGAGCTCCACTAGACTTCAACTATCCCACTAACCCCATTTTATCAAGGTGGCATGTCCCATTTAGAAGATTAAGGTTTTTGATTAAAATAGTCATATCAATAACATGTGCATGTGATCCAAATATAGAACCTGACATTTAATACTCAACCCTAATAGGTGAAGGTTAAAATAGTTATATCAATAACATGTGCGTGTGATCCAAATAGTGTTAGAAGTACAATCACTAAGGGGGGGGTGAATTAGTGAGCCTAGAAAATCTAACTTCAATTTCAATCATTTCAAGTTCTTAATCAATTACCATAAAATTTTAGTTAGTATACACATCATTCATAGCAATGAGTAAGAGAGATAATGTAATCTCAATAACATAACACATGGCATATGTGGGAAACCCTCTTGGGGGAGAAAACCCACTGGAACCTGAAATTGGAATACTATCCTATAATAAAAAGAACCAATTTAGACCAAATACAACTGATCAAGGAACTAACATACCTTATTTAGTGAGACTAGAATCCCACAAGGTGTTATAACACCTATCTAGTTGACATGCCATAATAAATGGACCTTTATAAATTTTTACCTTGTAATGAGGATGCAACCCCACTAAATTTTTAGCTACCATAATAACTCATATAAAAACATCCACCTTTGAAATGATGTCTCCAACACCTAATGATGGACCTATAATTATCACTATTCACTTTCACTCATTTTTAAACTGCAAGAGAACTATTCTACTAATAAAATTATGACCTACAGGTCATAAAAATAGTTCTCAATCTATTCTTCTCTTCAAATCATCCATAGGGCACCCACCCTTTCTTTCTATTCACAAAACTATGTTCTCAAATGCAAATTCCACACATAAGTCTCTGATAAAGTCTAGGAACCAACACATTTGGTTTCACCATTTATAGAGCTATCATGATTATCAATATCTAGGTCATCCATTAGGCATTCCTTAACCCATAATTCATATATAATATGAAGACACAACTCAATAAGATATTCATAAGTCATCCATAGCATTTATGGGTCACCCTTAGGTAGCTACACCTTTCAATTAGGCCCTTGTAGCTCTTATAGGTCTCATGGATACCTATTCAACCATTTATCACTTCATTAAATAAAACAAGAGAATATTTCCACTTCAAAAATCATGGACCCATTCCACACGATCTATAAGTCCCCCTTAAGTGCCAAAAACCAACATAGTACCCTTCTAATTAAGCACAATTTTCTCAAACAACATTCTATGCACACAATCACTATGAACAAATACATAATTGATTTATAAACCTTTGTTCAGACTACATATGATTGGTCAAACCTTCATAATACAAAAAAATCATCCTCATAGAGTCTATAACACTCACAAATAACTAAGTTAGTGTCATACATCAAATTACTATTAAAACAAGCCTAAATATTCTTCTTGGCTCACTTGCAAAACATAATCAAACACATAGTCAAGTTTGGACCATCATAAATTTTATTGAACACATTTTTAGATAGTTTAACTTATACTTATAGATGTGCCTTGGATTTTTCTAAAAGTTGTATTTTTACACCATGAGCAAATTCTATCTAGATTTAAATATATGGCCCAAAACTAGATACTGGTCTTTCCTTTGTTAATTCAAATATTTAAAGGCAAATGATTGTAGTTAAACTTTGAACACTATGATTTAATCATGTGTGTTCACTTCTTAGATCAAATATGTATTATCAATTTTATTTAAAATTTAACACAAAGTGCACCAATGCCTAATGTTAAACCTCTAAAAATTGACCTCATCTCATGTAATTTGGCAACTTTGACTTCATATGATTCATAGATATCTTCAAGATCATCCTCACTTTAGCAATGCTAGACAACTCTCACATTGACCTCTTGACTTTAAAGCATTGATCTCTATCTGTAAAATCACCCACTCACCATTGATCCTATGAATTAGCTCAATCTTTATCTTTACTCAACATTAAACATTAAACACTTGGTACCATATTTTTGCTTCTTCACATCTTGGAGAAACATGCTCCATTGATGTTTGTCAAATTTTACCTTGTGTAAAAATGACTATGGGAACCAATGTTATCTACCTAGAAGGCCAAATTCACATAGTCATATCTTTTGTTGTGCTTAGTCTCATGACATTAGATTTAGTGCATAAGAATTAGGAATAATAATTAACAAACCCATGTGACCATTTCCTCCTGAAACCTCCATTTTTTCAAATGTAAACATCATCAACATACTTAATCAACTCTATTTAAACATAGAAACACTTGTCAAAATCCCTGAGATCCAAATAGTGCACGCACATATATTTTATTGTGCTTCATTGCATGAATTGAGACATAGCTCATAACAACTAGGGACTAATTTTATCATAACCATATGACCAATTCCCCCTGACTCATCCACATGTAGTAATGGTGATTTCTTCAAACTACTTACTCAGATTTTCTACCACTGGACCTGAAATGTCTAGATGAAAACTATATACTACTAGATGAATTTCCCTCATGCACACAAGCACTCAAAGAATATAATACATCTTATGGGACATCTTTCACATTATCAAATCACCATACTCATCCTTTAACATCTCAAACCATGCTAAGATTGAAGATCAACCAAGCATACTTCAAGCCTACTAGGAAAAGCACATTGCACACTTTGTCATTGTCACTTAGGCTATCAAGGGACTTTATCCAATCAGTTAAACACCTTCATGACATCACCATAACATAATTAACAACTTCTTCAAAAATCTCCCCCATTGTCATTGATGTCAATACCCATCATAAAATAATATATAACTCACCTTTCTTCTCTCTCTTCAAGAACTCTCATAACAAGAACTTTCTCCCCCTTTGACATAATGACAAAGTGGGAACCAACTAATCCTAATAATTTGAGAAACCCATAAATAAGATAATACCACCTTATAAATATGATACAAACTCCCCCTTACCTTGAGCCTACCTCTTTTTACCTTGACACCTTACTCTTGTTACATGCCAACATTATTCTTCAACCAAGCACCATAAATAATGAAAAAAGAACACAAAAAGTACCAAAATATGATGAAACTCACCAAAAAACATATAAGAGGGACTCCCCCTTACATTTATGAGCCATTTCACATATTGAGCATCTTCATATCTCCATACACCATAAAGAATCAAGACAAAGGCTTACTAGCCTCTTCTCTTATGCCACCTCAAGAATAACCAATATAACTTCATGACACTCCATCAATAAGGAAACATTCTCTAAAAAAACTTCAAAACTCTCCTTAAAACATACATATCTTTCTCTTTTGGAGAAACTAAACAAAAAGCATCAAATATTCATACTATGCCTACCTAGTCTCTTTATAGCCCTACTTGGAACTTATAGAGCCCAAAACATTCAGTAGACACATATTCAAGACTTGAAACTTTGTATATAGATAACACTCATATACACCCTCAAGAACACCAATTATAAACCACTAGCTCAACCTTTGTAACATACTTTATTAGCAAACCAACTTGCCAATTAAGCTTCCATCTTGACAAAAACATGAATAACTTAAAATCCATAAACATTCATATCTTTGTGAAGCTTGATTTGACAACCCATTTAGCCCATTCAATATATTAAGAAACTTCATACTTCAATGAATAAGGCAAACCACTTTTCTATCATATCCCAAAACCATAAAATCTCAAAACAAATAGAGTCAACAAACCTCCTTCTGGTCAACATACACCTCTCAAACTTCTTTCACATCTGGAGACACCCATCACACACTTATGGACCAAAATATGATCCTTTATACCTCTGGTAACATACACTTATTATAACCCATTTTAGGCTTGCTTTCCCTTAAGTAAAAAATTGAGAAAATTGAGAGTACTCAAAAATCTTTACTTGGCACAAATAGGATCACCAAGACATAAAACTACTTGGAATACATCACAAAGAAGTGTATATACCTTTTTTATTATCAAACTCTTATTTTTATTTGTATCAATCTCATTAGGCCATTGAAAAAACACTCATTCTGACCTTGTACTATAGTTCTTTCACAAATATTTGGAACAAGCTCATAAACTTGTTGATCCCCCTTAACCAATGACCTTCTCTAATTGGAATTATGATCTTGAGAACATAAACTTACTTCTCCATAAGAAATATATCTCCTAAGAAGCATAGGTAGAGACACCATACTTCATAATGTCTTAAAATAGTGTGAAACTAGGAGTTTTGATCAAGAATTAAAACTTTTAAGTCAGATTTAATATAGCCATAAATCATATATAACTTAAGAAATAGCATGTATGAAGGATGTGTTTCTTTAACATCCCTAAATACATTCATGGGTTGATCTACCTTGATCAAATTAATGGTTAGCTTTCTTTGCACATTTATTTGGGTGAATGAAAGTCTAAACTGTCAAAGTGGTAAAAAGTGAATCATTGTGAAGCTGGTGTGTTAGTCCTAAGTTTATGTGGCCCATGGGCACGTATCCATGCAAGCATCATGTAGGTTTTTGTGAGTATTTATATTGGTCTCAAATTTCATGAAGTATGGACTAGGTTCTCCTAGGCAGAGAGTAATTTGACCTTGGGAGGGAATTATTCATTGTAATCATTCGAGTAGTTTTGAGCATTATCGACTAAGCTTGACTCGGTGGTTGTTGTGTATGTTGGCTAGTTGGCCCATTTATTATACTTTGGACTAGTTTGTCTTGAATAATTGATAAAATACATGTTACTCCTAATTTTATTTCATTATGTGAATGCTCATGTGTGTTGATTCAATTTCTCAATCTTTGCAAGTGTGTGTTTTTCTTTCCACTGCTAATCCTTTCTTTATACAAGTTATTGTCCACTATGTTTGTGGGTATACTTGTGCAAGTAAAAAAAAAAGGTGTAGTCTATAGTTATTTTAGAGTCCCATCACAATGAGAGATTTGGGTTAGGACAAGTAGTGTCACATGTTTGGCCAGCTCTAGAGAGATGGCCCTATGATAGTTAGTATCAGAGCACATGGTTTATGTTTTATAGGATTGTATTTACCTAAGTTAAAAATTATTTTTCCTTCCCCTATTGAGTTAGTTTAGTATTGTGTTTGAGTCAGTATGGTAGGATATTTATCTAGGATGTTACTCAAGAAATTAGCTAGTAGGGGTCAAGAGTAGGGTTAGGGCAAAGGTGAAGGTGGTGGTAGTTGCCATGGTGGTAAGTTGAGAGTTGATATAGTGGGTGACGACATTAATGAGTGAGTTGGTGCCTAGTTCTAATTGATGGGGGACTGTGTGGGTATGATATTTAGTGAACTTGAGGAAAAGGTGACTACCATGGGGTAGATGATTATGTAACTTACTAGAAAGTTGGAGAAGATCTTCGTGTTCCAAATGGAGTTATAGGATGAAGTGGCTTTATACCAATCAATGGTATTGGGTTTGGTGAAAGCATAAGGGTTTAGTTATTCTTCAGTCATGAAGCTCCCCAAGTTGAAGGAATTGATGAGTGATATGACCATCCTTTGTATAATTTATTTTGAGACATGGAGGAGTTCTTGGTAGGGTTGGGAGTTTTGTAAGGCACATAAGAGGTGCATGCTACAACAAGGCATCTCATGGGTACTGTAAAGGTTTGGTATAGAACCTTGGCTAATGACATTACATCAAGGATTTTGGTGATAAGGTTGGACTCTTGGGAGGATCTAAATGAATACCTTAGGGATTAGTTTCAACCTAAAAATGCAACATGGTTGTCTAGGACCAAGTCAAGTCAATTGAAGTAAGTGGGGAAGAGAATAGAAAATACAATAGAAGTATTTTCTATTGTATAATAAGGGAAACAAGAGATTCTATATTGGAGGCCACCAACATGTCAGAGGTAGATAATTTGTTTTAGTTTACTCATGGTCTTCATTCATGGGCTCAGGTGGAGCTCCATCACCATGAAGTGTCTAATGTTCATGAATAAATTTCTATAGTAGACTATCTCTTAGTTTTTGGAGAGGGTTATTCATCTAGAAACACCTTGGGCCCTTGTGCATCCATATGTGGAGGCATTGGTAAGGGGTTGAGTAAGTCTTTAGGGAAGCTAGTGGGTGACCATGGAAGGAAGGCTACTCTAGAGTCATCAGAGGGATCTCAAAAGTCTTAGATTACTTCCATGGGTGGCAAGAAGAAGTCAATAGTTGTAGATTCAAGTGGGAAGCAGTCCCATTTGAAGAATTAGATGTGTGGTGGGAGTCACTACAACTGAGATTGTCTGAAGAGGTAGAGGGTGTTTGTAGTTCAAAAGGAGGATCTAGATGAATGGCATGAGCAGATGATGTGTGTGCTTAGGGGAGCTCAATGTTAGGGAAATCTTAGGTTTAGATGTGGTTGATGTAACTTGTTGGGGTTGATTATTATGGAAGGAGTGATCATGAACTCAGGTGGTCCTATAATTGGAAGTCAACCAATTTATCCTTGGAAACTTGGAAACTTGGGATCCAGACCTCTATGGGTTCAAGTAGGTTTAGATTAGTTACAAGCCATCCTTATTGTGCTAAGATAGGGTTTACCTAGGTTGGGTAAGGTGACAATTTTTCCCCATCTCAGAGTTTTATTACATTGGATCCATTGTAGATGTGTGTGGTGAAGATTGTGCAAAGGAGTGGTATTGGGAAGATTAAATGGGTGTAGGGTTGAGTATACAAAAGAGTACAAGAATTAGTGAGGAGTTACTATATCTTGTATTGCTTGGTGGTAGTTAGGATGTTGAAGGGGAGCAACAAGTTCCTTTTTCCCACTAATGTGAGGTGGGTTTTTCATAGCCATGGCACATGCTCAAGGAAACATCATCTTGTTATGTCATAAAGAAAATAATTGATCAAGGGCATCACATTGGTTCTAAAGGAGAGCTCTTGGGAAGGACTCCATTCCTATTATTAGGCCTAAGGTGTTTGATCTGAAGAGTTATCTTTGCCTTTTATACTCTTATGTTAGATTTCTAGTATTATTTTGGGGGAAAGTTTGATGGGGTCACTTAGCCTTTGTTGGGTTTGTAGAGTCTTGAAGAGGTGGGTCATCAGTAACCATTTTCCTCTACCCCAAGTTTGGGGGTTGGCAAGATCAGGGTGATCTTGTGAGGCTACATTGGTTTGGTGTGGCTTGTGTAGGAAAACATGTCTACATATTGAAGTTGTTAGATCTCTAATTTGTTTCTCAATTTATGACCAGTTGGATACCTTAGTCACTTATGAATTAAAACTAGTGATGGTTCCCACCTAAGTGCCCTTCTATGTGTGTGATTGGTAAAACTATAGTAGTAGTTGAAATAGTTTGTTGGGGTGAAGATATTTGGTTACATGGAAATCTAAAGTAGAGGGAGTTTATAGTAGTGTTATAATGGTAGTTTTTCAACAAGCTGGGAATAGGTGGAAACCCTCAAAGTTAAGGTCATGGAGTTTGGCCTTAGTCTCTTAACTTTGGATGGAGCCTGAATAGGGGAAGTGTTTATCTCTGATCTTTGGGTTTGAAAAGGAGGTGTGTTAATCTCTTGACTCTGAATGGAGCTTGAAAATGGGATGTGTTTATCTCTTAGCTTTGGGTCTAAAAAGGGGGTTGTCCTAGTCTCTTGACTCTAAAGTGAGCTTGAAAAGGGGATGTGTTTATCTCTTAGCTTTAGGTCTAAAAAGGGGACATGTTGGTCTCCTGACTCTAGATTCTAGATAGAGCCTAGAAATGAGGTGTGTTGGCCTCTTGGCTTGGATTACGTCTGAAGAAGGGACATGTTAATCTTTTGGCTCTGGGTTGAATTTGAATAAAATCTTGCCTCATGGATTCCTGCCAGTGGAGTCATGTCAGTGTTGAGGACATCACTGATTTCTAAGTGGGGGAGTTTATGAGGGATGTGTTACTTCAACATATTTAACTACATTCATGAGTTGATCTACCTTGATCAAATGAATGGTTAAATTTCTTTGCATAGTGATTTGGGTGAATGCAAGTCTAAATTATCAAAGTGGTGAAAAGTGAATCATTATGAAGCTGGTGTGTTAGTCCCAAGTTTATGTGGATCATGGGAATGTGTCCATACAAGCATCATGTGGGTATTTTTTAGTAGTTATATTGGTATTAGATTTCATGAAGTAGGGGTTGGGTTGTCCTAGGTAGAGAGTAATCAGACCTTAGGAGGGAATTGTTCATTGTAATCATTCAAGCGGTTCTAAGCATTATTAGTTGATCCCAACTCGATGGTTGTTGTGTATGTTGGCTAGTTGGCTCATTTATTTTACTTTGGACTAGTTTATCCTAAAGAGTTAATAAAATACATGTTACTCTTAATTTTCTTATATTGTGTGAAAGCTCATGTGTGTTGAGTCAATTTCCTGATCTTTGCAAGTGTGTGTTTTTATTTCCACTAATAATAATTTCTTTATACAAGTTATTTTCCACTATGTTTGTGGGTGTACTTGTGTAGGTAAAAATCAAAGGTGTATTTCATAGTTGTTATAGAGTCCCATTGCAATGAGGGATTTAGGTTAGGACAAATGGTGCCACACATTTAGCCAGCTATGGGGAGTTGTCCCCGTGATAACATGTATCATGGAAACATTCCTTAATTTTCCATTATTATGAAAGCATAAATGAGAGAATAAGATAATAACATAGATATAACATAACATGATTCACCCAATGTGGGCTACATCCAACAAGAAAATTCTCAATATAAACTGTAATCAAAACACAAAAATACAATGAATTCTCATAGAGAGAAAAATATCCTATAGAAAATGTTGCATAAAATACATCACTTTCACCTACACCTACACCTCCACAATGTTGTATCTCACAAGCTTCTAAACCACACCTTTTAATAAACACCTGCACTCTATAAAAAAAATCTGCACTTTGACTCTGATCCTAGAAATCACACCCTGTAAATAAAACATCAACCTATAAAGGCCATACCACACCTTATATATATAAAAAATGATGGAAAATCCATAAAAGGAGGAGAAATTTTCAATGCTTATCCAATATAATCATTATCCAACATGTGATAACCCTCTTCTACCTAAGCAAGCTCATCCAAAATCTCATCCATGAAGGAACATGACAAGATTGGGTCTCTACCTTTCAAAGGTACATTTCCCAACACCATGTGATCACAACCAACTCCTTACAACAAGGAATGCATCCCCTTTTCCAAAAAACAATTAGATCCCAATGTAAGGGAAGTCAACATGGGAAAAGGCATCTAAAAACTAACTCCACAAAATATAGAAACATAAAAATTAGAAAATATAAGGAATATTCCACTCACATGGGGAGTAAGGTTCCACAAAAGGTGGAGTAGGGAAAACTATGCTTCTCACATCCTTGTATCTCTTTAGGGCCCCAAAATTTATTCCCATGGTTATGTGATAGCCCCAAAGTGATTCAAACTCAACAATCTCCCACTTGGAGACCAGTTGTCTTGAACATAATCTATCACTACTCCATGACCACTAAGGCCAACCAAATCTGAACATAATCTCAACTTGTCGAATGTGCCCACCTTGGTCATCATATTTGTAGGATTCTAGCTAGTATGAATATTATCTAACTTCACCAAGTTATCCTCCAAAGCTATCTTTATGAAGTTCTAATGTAACTAAATGTGTTTCATCCTCGAGTGGAAAGCAGAGTTCTTTTTTAAATGAATAACACTCTAACTATCACTATCTAGTCTCCCAACTTCCTGTTCATGCCCCATGTTTTGAAATAAATCTTGTAACCAAATCATCTCCTTTCTAGCCTTTGTGGTATAAACATAATCTACCTCTATGGGTGATAAAGCCACAACCTTCTATATCTTTTAAATCTAAATAATCATTGTATCTTCAATAGTAAATATATAACCTATCATACTTCTTCTACTATCAATATCCCCTACCATATCTGAGTCCACATAACCAAAAAAAGTGGTATTTGATTCACCACAACATAATGCAACATCAACAGCTCCTCTCAAATACCAAATAATCCATTTCACTACCTACCAATGCTCATAACCTGGATCACTCATATATCTAGTCACAATTCCCACTACTTGGGTAATATTCAACCTAGTATAAACCATGGCATACATCAAGCTACCAATTATCAATGAGTAAGGTACCTTGGACATCTTAATATTTTTATCTTCCATCTTGGGACACTACTCATTTGATAATCTAACATGGCTTGCCAAAGGAGTACCAACATATTTAACATCTAATATGCTAAAACTTTCCAAGACTTTCTTCAAATACTTTAATTGGGATAATATCAACTTTCTCTCCTTCCTATCATGAGAAATCCTTATACCAAGTATTTTCTTTGTGGCACCCAAATCCTTTATAGAAAAGGAGTCACTAAGTTATTTCTTGAGTATATGAATATGTTGTATGTTCTTTCCTACAACTAACATGTCATCAACATACAAACATAATATAATAAAGGAACCATCATCAAAAAGTTTGATGTACATGCAATGTTCAGAATGAAACCTTTGATATTCTTGTTCCAATATAAAATAATCAAATTTATTATACCATTATCATAGAGCTTGTTTTAAGCCATACAATCTCTTCTTTAGTCTACACACATAGTTCTCCTTCCCTTTGACCTCATATCCATATTTTTGCTTCATATACAAATCTTCATCCAAATTGCTATGAAGAAAAGTAGTTTTCACATCTAACTATTCTAAGTGAAAATCCTCAACTGCAACTGAACTAAGAATAGTCCTAATAGAAGTCATTTTTAAAACAAGAGATAAAATATCATCAAAATCAATACTTTATTTTTTTTCAAACCCCTTGACTACCATCATGGCCTTATACCTTTTTCTCCCTTCATCCTCTTCTTTTGTCCTAAAGATCCACTTATTTTGAAATTCAGTCTTGCCCTTGGGTAGCCTCACTAAATCCCACATTTGGTTATCCATGAGAGATCTATGCCCCTCATCCATGGTGTGTTCCCACTTCAAATTGGCATCTACCTGCATTGCTTCCTCATAACACTCTCATTCTCTATTATTAGTGAGTAATAAATAATTAAAAGAATGAGAAAAATGTTTAGGTGCTCTTCTTACCCTAGAAGGCCTTCTTACCATAGGATTTTGGGGTCCTTGTGTAGAAGTTTCTTAAACTAAACCCTTGGATACTTTGCCATCTGCAATGTCATTCAATACTATGCACTCTTTCTATTCCTATTCCTATTCTTGAAACTAATCCTTATACATGAATTTTTCATTAAAGACTACATCTCTAGACCAAAATATTTTCTTATCTTTAATGCTTCATAAATAGAAACCAAAGTCATCCTCACCATAACCAACAGATGTTCATTTCTCTGATTCAGCCTCTAACTTGGTTCTATCCTATTTTTTAATGAGAGAAAAAGTCTCACGTCTAAAGAATCTAACAAAAAAATAATCAACATTCCTACTAGACCAAGCTTGTTTAGGAATGCCTCCATCTAAAGGAATAGAAGGTCCTCTATTAATTAGATATACTACCATACTAACTACTTCTACCCAAAATTGTAAAGGCAACCCTGCATGTAACCTCATTCTCCTAACACATTCCATTATTGTTATGTTCATATTTTTAGATGCCCCATTCTACTATAAAGTTCCTAGAACTATCATTTGCCTATGGATTCCATTATTCGAACAATAATCAAATAAAGCATTACTATAATACTCACCTCCATTATCTGATCTAAGACATTTCAACTTGAGACCTGTTTCATTCTCAACCAAGGATTTTCACTTTTTAAAAGTGTCGAATACATCATATTTATTTTTAATATAATAAAATCAAACATTCCTAGGTGCATCATCAATAAAAGTAACATAATAATTGGATCCACCAATAGAAGATACCTAAGATGGTCCCCATACATTTAAGTGTACCAACTCTAACTTGTGATCTTTCTTTGTGGGCCCAACCTTAAAGAATTTAACTTGCTTCTATGTCCCATACACACAATTCTCATATAAGTCTAGATCTAGATCTTTCAATCTAGGTAGCTTATCTATTAAGATATGTATGCCCTTATGGCTCATATGATTGAGCCTATAGTGCCACATAGTTACAGCTCCATCTACAACAACTAAATCAATAGAATCAACACTACTAGTCAAATATAAAGTACCAAATTTCTTACCTCTTGAAATCACAAGATCACCTTTGGTAACTTTCCAAGAATCTACAGTAAATAATACTAAACATCCCTTAGTATCTAATTGCCCCACTAAAACTAAATTCTATCTTAATAGAGGCATGTGTCTAACATATTTATGGATCCATGCATTCCCATTATACATTTTAACCTCAACACAACCTTTTCCTACTATCTCACATGGTTCATTATCACCAAGATAAACATGTCCTAAATTCTCTTGAACATAATCATTAAAATAATGCCTATGTGGGGTGGCATGAAAAGAAGCCCCTAAATCTAAAACCCAAGACTTAGAAAAAATATCCATTAAAAGAATTAAGGCATCCTAACATGATTTACCTGATGTCACATTTATCTCATTTTCTTCCTCTTTGTTGGAATTCTTATCCCAAAGTGACCAACAATCCTTCTTTAAGTGTCCACTCTTCCCATAATGCCAGCAAATCATCTTGGATCTAGATCTACCCTTTGACTTTCCATGGTTGCCTTTACTCTTTTCCTTTTGCCTCCCTCTAGTATTAATAGATAAATCATTACATAAGGATGATTCACCAGTACTTTTCATTTACATAACCTTGCTAAGGATCACACCTACAACATCCTCAAAATTCAAGCTTCCCTTGGTAGGGACTACATTACTTACAACCATAACCAAACTATCCCAACTATTAATCAAAGCTCTAATTTCATCATCCAACTTAATTCCAACTGAAGTGAGCATACTTACAACTATATTAAAATCATTTAGATGATTATTTATTTAACCATGCTTATACATTTTCATGTTAAACAATCTTTTCATAAGAAAATTTTTATTAGAAGCAGAGGCTTTCTCATATAAATTTACAATTTTATCCATGAGATCTTTTGTGGTTTTCTCATCAAAAATATTAGATGCAATAAAAAATGAAAGGCATAACTGAATGGCTCCCAATACCTTCCTATCAAGTAATGACCAATCCACATCACTCATACTTATAGGTTGTTCTACTTTCCCCTCCAAAGGGAGATGTATCTCCTTCAGATATAGGTAATCTTCCATCTACACTTTCCACATACCAAAATTCTTACCATCAAACTTATCAACCCTAAATCTAATCTCTTCTCTCATATCTCCCACTCAAGTTAATATCCTTCCTATGATTTACCACTTTAGCACAACACACAACTAATGGCTCTGATACAAGTTGTCAAGAATTAAAACTTTTAAATTAGATTTAATATAACAATAAATTAGATCTAACTTATGCAATATCTTACATCAAAAAAACATTCCTTAATTCACCATTATTATGAAAGCATAAATGAAATAATAATATAATAACATAAATAACATAGATCTAATGTGGTTCACCCAATGTAGGCTACATCCACCAAGAAAGTTCTTTATATAAATTGTAATCAAAATACAAGACTATAATAAACTCTCATAGAGATAGAAAACTCTCTCATAGAAAATATTTCATAAAATGTTTCACTTTTACCTACACCTACACAATGCTATATCTCATAAGCTACTAAACCACACCTTGCAATAAACACCTACACTTTGTAAAAAAACATCTACACTTTGACTCTGATTCTCAAATTCACACCTTATAAATAAACCATCAACCTCTAAATGCCACACCACACCATATATATATATATATATATATATATATATATATATATATATATATATATATATATATATATATATATATATATATATATATATATATATAATGAAGGAAAATCCATAAAAGAAGGAGAAATGTGCAATGCTTATCCAAGAAAAGCATTATCCAACATGTGATAACCCTCCTCCACCTAACCAAGATCATCCAAATGCTCACCCATGAAGGAAAATTCCAAGATTGGGTCTCCACCTTTCAAAGGCATATTTATCCACACTATGTGATCAAAACCAACTCCTTGCAACAAGGAAGACATCCCTTTATTTTAAAAAAAAACCAGATCCCTAAAATTAAGGAAGTCAACATGGGAAAAAGCATCTAACAACTAACTCCACAAAATATGGTAAAATAGAAATTAGAAAACATAAAAAATATTCCACTAATATGTGGAGTAAGGTTAAACAAAAGGTGGATTAGGGAAAATTACATTCCCCATATCTTTGCATCTCTATAGGCCCCAAAATTTATTCCTATGGTCATGTGTTAGCCCCAAAGGGATCCACACTCAATAGTTTCCCATAACTCCTCATATTTATTCTCCTCCTTAGTCATCTAATACTTATATTTATTATTCTTATTATTAGGCTTAAGAGAAGTTACATGCTCATCCACTACAATATTCTCCTTTTCTTCTTGGATTGAATTGATAAAACATGCAGACAACATAGATTCATGATATACCTTTTCATCTATAAAATATTCCTTGTATCTTGGAACCTCATCACTAGGCATAGACAATTGATGCTCTCTACATAAAACATGATCTATAATAAAAATATGTTTAATTGAATCCATACATACCTCAAAGCTATCCTCAACTGATGCCTTGGTCTTCTCTTTGAGCTTGCTTTCTTCATTCTCAACATGAGTAAACAAAGAGACCTCTTGATAGTCTTCAACTTTTGTATATTTCTCCACCATATCAAATAGATTTTTTGGACCTATAGACTCATCATGACTCATAATTGTCACCTTTGGATTCCTTGGGATAACTTGCCTTCTTTCTTGTACTCTAAGATCTTGATTAAACCTATTCTATCTTGTAGGCCTATACTTGAAGAATCTATCAGTGCGACCTCTCTATTGATAATTGAAGTAAACTATACATTTTTC
The DNA here is from genome assembly GCA_037957365.1 of Torreya grandis. Classification (NCBI taxonomy): domain Eukaryota; kingdom Viridiplantae; phylum Streptophyta; class Pinopsida; order Cupressales; family Taxaceae; genus Torreya; species Torreya grandis. The sequence continues at coordinate 974,900 of JARHVA010004645.1, read as the reverse complement.
AAGAGACATATCTTGTCTTACCTTATTTGGACAAAATTTTTAAAAATGTCCTATGTCATGACTAACGAAACAACATCTTCCTTTTAAAGAGGACTCACCTTGTTTAATATTATGTGGATAATGGTTTGCAAAGTGTCCCACATCAAGACAGTTAAATCACTTAACTTTATTCACACCTTTTGAATAAAGACCCCCATCATAGTTCCATACAAACTCATTTATAATAGGTCTCTTGCATTCTCTAACTCTATGCTCAAATTGATTACATGTGAAACATTAACCATTAAATCTTGCATACATCATGGCATCTAGTTGTCTAATCTGATTTGTCTTCATTCTATTTACACATTCATTTCTTGACTAATTGGTGACCTTCAAAGGCTGAACCACCTTGACCTCATTGATCTTCATGTCCAATTGAGAAACAAATTTGGAATCTTCATTAAAACCCAATCTAAATCTATCACTAGCATACTTTTGACTATTTATAATATTATACAGATAATTAGAACTCTTATCAAACTTGATAAATGTTTTCACCTTTATTTCATACTTCTCCAACTCATCTTTAGATGACTCATTTTCAATTACATACCTTAAAAATTCATTTTCCTTGGCTTTCAAGCTTGTGGATAAAATTTCCAATTGACAACTAAGATTCTTGACCATATCTTCATGCTCATTGGTATCTTCATTCATTATTTCCTCATACACACTAAATTTTTCCTCATAGTATTTGAGTTAAGACTTCATCTTCTTATTGATCTTTCTCTCAATATTCATTTCTTTAAGAGTATTTATAAGTGTAGTCTCATAGTCCACCTCATCTTTATCATCATCTGAATCACTCCAAGTAGACTCCTTTTGATGTGAAAAACTTCTTTCCTTAGCCATGAATAGGGATTCATCTTCAACAAGACCATCATCTTCATGATAATATTCTAAGTCACTATCTTCACTCTCATCTGATGATCTACAATATTATTTGGTGTAGAGACTCTTCTTATTCTTGAAGTACTAATTATTATACTTTCTCAATTCTTTCTTATTATATGTCTTCTTGTCTTCATCTTGGCCTTCACCATGCTCTTCATCATCATTCTTCTCATCCTTATGAGGTAACATATGATAAAAATGTCCTATCTCTCCATAGGTAAAAAATTTGAAGGGTAGTTTACCCTTGTACTTCCTTGAGCCTATTTTCAATTTCCTAGTAATCAAAGCAATGAGTTCATCCTCATCTATATCATAAATTTCATCCTCCTTAGATTTATTACCTTTGAAATTATTCTTATTCTTCATTTCAATCTATAAATTTTCTTCCTTCTTTGGTGCTATATCATCATTTACTCTCAACTCATAGGCCGTAAGGGTGCCATGAAATTGATCCATCTTCAATTGAGTAATACCATGACTTTCTTCTATAACAGATACTTTTAATTGAAAATTGAGAGATAAAGACTTTAATACCTTTTAAACTATATTACCCTCTTCAAGTTTCTTTCTAAGACCTCTGATGATGTTCATAGTCTCATCAACTCTTTGTGAAAGGATGCCACAAAATCTTCTTCCTTCATCTTCATAATTTCAAATTTCCTTTTGTGAGTCTAAAATTTAGAAAGATTAACCTTTGAATATCCATCATAAATGATCTAAATTTTATCCCATATCTCTTTAGTATATTTAAAATGGATTACCTTGGTAAACTTAGTATTTATAAGACCATAAGTGATGGCATTCATTGCCTTAGATTTATTCTCAAGTAGCTTCTTATCTATAACACTAGATGGAGGAGTATTATGATTAATATAACCATCCTCAATATATTTACATATATCAAACCCTAGGGACATAATATATGTCCTCATCCTTACACTCCAAAAAGTATAATTTGATCCATTGAACACTAGTGTTTGCTTAGTAGAGAAACCTCCTTGATGACTACCCATATTTTACCTTGGATCACCTTCAAATTGTCAATTCTTTACAAAAGGACTAAATCTGATACCAATTGGTATAGGGAAAATATCTAAGAAGGGGGGGGGGGGTGAATGAGTGAGCCTAGAAAATCAAACTTTAATTTCAATCCTTTCAAGTTATTAATCAATTACCATAATCATTCATGAAGCATACACATCATTCATAGAAATGACCAAAAGAGATAATGCAAGATCAATCACATTACACATGACATATGTGGGAAACCCTCTTGGGAGAGAAAACCCACAAGAAACTATAATTTAACTACTATCCTATAATAACAACCAATTTATACTAGTTGCAACTGATCAAGGAACTACCATCCTTTATTTAGTGAGACTACAATCCCACAAGGTGCTACAACACCTATCTAGCTAAGTTACCATAATAACTAGACCTTTAACAAGTTTTAACTTGAAATGAGGCTATAACCCCCTAGATTTTGAGCTACCACAACAACACCTATGAATACATACACCTATGTAATGATGTCCTCAATACTTGATGATGGACATATGATTATCACTCTTCACCTTCACTCATACTCAAACTATGAGAGCACTATCCTAATAATATAATTATGACCTATAGGTCATACAAATAGTTCCAAATCTATTCTTATCTTTAACTCATCCACAAGGCACCCAAATTTTACTTTGATTCACAACATTATACTCTCAAATGTAAATTCCACACACAAGTCTTTAACAAATTCTAGAAACCAACACATTTGGTTTCACCATTTATAGAGCTATCATGATTATCAATATCTAGGTCAGTCATTAGGCATGCCATAACCCTTAAAGTATATATCATAAAAATACATAGCTTAATATAATCTTCATAGGTTCAATGTAGCATCTATGGGTCATCCTTAATTAGTTATACCTTTCAATTAGGCCCTTGTAGCTCTTATAGTTCTCATGGTGACCTATTCACCCATTTAGCACTTCATAAAACAAAAAAAGAACACAAGACCACTTAAAAAATCATGGACCCATTACATATGATATATAGGTCCCCCTTAAGTTCAAAAAACTAACATAAGACCCTTTTTCTTAAGCATAATTTTCTCAAACTACATTTTGTGCACACAATCATAATGAACAAATACACAATCAACTTCTAAACCTTTGTTGATACTATATATGATTGTTTAAGCATTAATAATGTAAAAAAATCATCCTATTCAGGTAAAAAACACTTCCAAATATCTAATTTAATATGATACATTGAAATACTATTAGAATGAGATTAAATATGCTTCTTGAATCACTTGCTAAACATATTTAAACATACAGTCAACTTTGGACCATCATAACTTTGACTATATACACTTTTAGATCTTTAAACTTATATTTCCAAAGGTACACTAGAGTCCTCTATAATTTATATTTTTACACCATGAGTAAATTCAATATAAATTTAAATATATGGCCAAAAAAATAGAAACTAGTATTTCCTTTGCCAATTCAAATATTTAAATGTAAACAGTCACATATAAACTTCAAACACTATGCTCACATCATGTGTCATAGCTGCTTAGATACAATATGCACCATCGATCTTATTTGAATTTTAACATAAAGTGAACCAATACCCACATTTTAAATCTCTAATAATTGACCTCATCTCATGCAATCTGGAAATTTTGACTTAATATGCTTCATCAATCTCTTTGAGATTATCCTTGCTTTAACAATGTTAGACAACTATCATGTTGACCTCTTGACTTTAATGAATACCATTGATATCTATCTGTAGGATCACCTAATAATTTTTCATCCTATAAATAAGTTTGATATTTATCTCTACTTAACATTTAACATTAAACACTTATCACTATCTCACTGCTTCTTGACATCTTGGAGCAATGTGCTCCATAGATATTGCTCAAAATTTACCTTGTGCAAAAATGGCTAAGTATGGGACCATCGCTATCTACCTAGAAATCCATCTTTACATAGTCATATTTAGTCATTCTTAGTCATATGACCTGATATTTAATGCATAATAACTAAGTATAATACTAAACAAACCCATGTGAAAATTTCTTCCTAAAACCTCTATGCATGTGAATGCTGACATCATCAACATACTTACTCAACTCTATTTGAACATAGAAAACACTTGTCAAAATGCTTGAGAGCCCAACAATGTACCCACATATCTTTGATTATGATTCATCACATGACTTTATAATTATCTCATAACAACTAGGGACTAATGTGATAATAACCATATGACCAACTCTCCCTAACTCAACCACACATGACAATGGTGATGTCATCAAACTGCCAACTCAAATTTTCTACCACTGGACCCAAAATGTCTAGATGAAAACTATATACTACCATATGAATTCCAATCATGCACATAAGAACTCAAAGAATAAAAGACAACTTATGGGATGTCTTTCACATCCTCAAATTATTATACTCGTCCTTGAACATCTCTAACCATGTTAAAATTAAAGATCAACCAAGCATACTTCAAGCATACTAGGAAAGACACTTTTCACACTTTGTCATTGTCACTTAGACTATCAACAGACTTCATCACTCACTTGGACACCTTCATGACATCACCATAACATCATTAACAACTTATCCAACATATAGAACCTGAAATTTGATACTCAACCCTAATAGGTGAACGTAGATTTATAGAAAAGATTAAATAGTTTGTATATAACACTAGTGGTAGAATCAAGACACTAACATTGAAGCTAATGTCCATAGGTAAACACAAGTATCTAGGATAATATAAATTAAATATCTATAATATCAATATGGGATATATATCATTAGACAATCCCCTTCTACACCTACATTACTCATATTGGCATGCACATCATTATATAATTTATTCTTCATATTTTTATTATCACAATATTTTAATGTTGTACTTTCTTTATATGTCATATTCCTAGATTAAATATATATCATCATAATACTATTAGAATATATATTCATTTAATTGCCCTGGTATTTAGAGTACCTTACTCCTTGGTTGATTAGGATACTCTCTTTTTGTTAATCCTTATTTACAAAAAGGGTTAAACAATAGTATATTAATTTATAGGTAGCTATTACTTGAATTTAATAACTACATACCATAATACCTATAATTTTTTTGTCACTTAAACATTATTATTTATGACTCCATCATGTTGACACATCTCATTGTAGTTAGAATAACTTAGATATTCTTTGAATTTAAGAAATTCAAACAATAATAACTCCAATTGTTATATCCCTTAAGCATTGTTATTTATGACTCCATCATGGTGACACATTGCATTTTAGTGAGAATAAATCCATTTTTGATAAGTTACTAATGTTTTATAAAGGAATTCTTAATGGTAAAAACTTCCTTATTTTACCAAAGGGATCATTATATTAAACAGTAAAGTTGGGTAGAAAATAAAGTGTATAATGACTAAGGTATTATATCCCTTCCAAATTTTGTGATCTAATGCAATTGTCAACAAATTGCACTAAGGTTGATAGCATGTTTCTCATTGAAATTAAAGTATAGGAAACACTTAGAATTAATACTATTTCATATTCTTCTTGATTTGATGATTGAGTCTTGAAAAGTAAGAAAAGAGTTATGCTCTATTTTATATTTTAGCTATATTTAATACTAATAACATTGAGGGATAGTTTGTATTATAATTTTAAAATTGAAAATATTAGATAGTGACTAGATGTATAAAATGCAAACTTGGAATGAGAGTTTTCACTCATATTTAGGCCACTTGGGACTCTAGCTTAGTTATAGAGTAAGTTTGTTTCTTTTGTTATTAGTGAATGAATTTTATCTAATTTGTATACTTATATATAGTCTCAAAGTTCATGAGGCATTATGTTTCAGCCTCGTAGTATACACATAGAGAATGATTACATAAAGCACATATTTTATCATGTTAACCACATTATGAGCTTATCTTGCATGTGAATTAATTTAATATTTCTATAATTCTTACCCATAATGAAATTAACATTGCCATCTTGTGCTAGCTCATATCATCAACAAAACTTAGTGCAGGTAAAGAATTATTTAAATAAAATATATGTTCCTTAGGTACCAATGAATCCTAAAGTAATATTTTGATTAATGGACCTTGTTTGGCATGCTCAATGTTTTATTTATGTTTTTTTCTTGGTCTAAGATGATTTATCTAAGGGGAAGGGTCATAAATTGAACTTATCTAGTAGTGTCAATCATGAAATACAATATACAACCCTCTTATGTGCATTGTAAGCTATGTAGCTAATCCTTTTAGAGGTTTTTGATACAGTAGCTATTGTTGTTCAAAAATAATTATAGAACAATTGAGATTTTTAGAATAACTTGATTTTGTATGACTATGAAATGGATTAGTTTTTTTGTATCACTTAATAAATATTTATATCGCATACTTCATAACTATAGACACTCTAATTTCGCAATGCTTGTGGCAAATTTTTAATCATAAACAATATATGTAATAATGCATAAGTTAGATTAGAAATCACTGAAACACCCAATTGTGTCTATGTACTTAACTTGCATATTCTAAAACACATTGGGACAACCCTGATTGGGTCAATGCACCTTATTCAATCATCAACTTAACTTAATTCATCAAAACATAAAATGAAACTTTGAAAGAGACAGTTTTGGATTAATTAGGTCAAAAAATATTCAAATTTTGATATTGCATAAATTACATGAAATCTAATCACTATTAATTATCCTATAAAATCAAATCAACTAGATAAGCATAAAATCTAATTATTGATCCAAGGCATTTTTGGCTGATATGAGGGTTTTAGATCAAAAAACACGTTTTTGAGTTGAGGCACCATTTTTACCTACCTAAAACTTCATTATTGTAGATATAAGCATCATTATTGATCCCTTTAGCCAAAACATAGACCTGGGCACCATTTTTATCTGTTAAATCCTTTAAATTAGGATGTCATTCAGAAAAACACAACCCAATAGTCATTTTGGCATCTCACTTGCAAGTTTGGTGCTTCATTTGGGGCATGGACTTCAATTATTAGCTTCTTTCTACCTAGATTTTTTCTCATGGTAGTGCTTAGCATTTTCCTTCTCTTTGAAAAATTTTAAAACCCTAAAAATTTGCCTAAAAATCATTTTATAAATAAGTTTTTTTAATTTTTGTTTTATTTTGTCTTAAGTGGCTTGATTCTCACCTGGTAGCACATAGGGGGGCAAGTACGAGAGTTGTTTTTGACTTTAGTTGACTTGAGGAGGACCATGGTTCAATTCTAATTCTAATGAGTGGTTATAAGGCATGTTTTGTATTAAAACCCTTTGATCATTTAAAATATTAGTGCAAGTTCATTAAATAGGCCATTAATGATGAGAAATGTAATTTGTTATAATTTTTTATCAACAACTCAAAATTGAATGTTGTCTTTTTCAAAGGTTCATGTTTTTCATCCTATTTTCACTAGTAGAATGTTTTTAAAAATTCACTAAAGTTATAAAGTGCCATATTATTAGGGTTGTTTATGCTAAGGGCATTATTGATTTTTGTATTGTCTCCTATAAATTGATTTCTCACAAGTGGATGCATTTTATGTGATAACTGACATCTCTATTTTGAGAATGTATTATTTTTATTGATTCTTACATTAGTTGCTCATTTGGATGCATTATCAGCTATGTCTGATGTCTCATTCATGAGTGTGCATTATTATATCATCATTATAGAGTATCTTGTGCAATCTTACACTTCCTTGGTGTCTTTTCTTAGTTATGACTACTTCAGTTGAGAGATTCCAAAGGAGGAAGGTTGAATCTACACCAATGGTCCTTATTGGGAATACCAATTATGATTCATGGCATGTGTACATGGAATTTTTACTCATGGATCAAGATGTTATTCCATTATTATATGGATAGATTCCTATTCCTATTGACCCAAATTAATATGATGACTAGGCTAACTCTTATGACCTACATCACTATTTAGAGTCTTTTCTAGGATCTTAATATGACCTACATCACACCTCATCCTCCTCTTCCTATTGTATCTTCTAAGACTCTTTTACTCTCTCATCTTTCTTATATTTCTTGTGATGACACATCCATGGTGGAAAGTTTTCTTCCTTCTTTGATCCCCCACTACATGATGAGATTTTGCTAGACCTTAGTTGTCCCATTGTATAATTTACATCCATACTTGGTAGATTATTTCCCTTTAAGAGCCATAATTTTGAAAGACATTGCTGATTCTAGTGAGCGTATACACATTGAGAGTATCAATGACTCATATATTCTTGTGGACATTCATCTTATAGATCTGAGTGCTTTATTTATAGACTAGTCTTTAGTTTTGATAATTTTTAGCCTTGTTCTCCTATTCACATAGACCTTTCTTTAGATAATGTTTCCATTCCATTATTATTCTCTAAATATAATGAGGGTGCTTATAAACCCTCAATTTCTCTCCCCTTCATTGTATGCTTGCTTATTGCTATCTTCTATAGTTAGGCCTATGATTCTTGATCAAAATTTTACACATTTTAACATTAGCATGGATGATTTTAAGTATTTTTAGAGATATACATCATGATTCCTACTTGCATTCCACTTGAGATAGAATTATATAGTTTGATATCTTAGAGTTTCTTTCTTTTGAAAGGAAGATACAACATTTATTGTAGAGGGACTTAATACCACATTAACCATGGGATATTATGTGGTTACCTTCTCTCTTCTTTATGGAGTCAAAAATCCTTCATATTTTTTAGGATACTGGCATCATCACTATGTACTTGGACCACTCATTAGGCCTAGTTACTAAGACCAAATTCTCCATCCCACCTAAGTTATGCCTAAGGGGGTGGTGTTGGTGTAGACTTTTATGTTACATGTTTTGTCTACATAGATCATTAGCTTACTTATGATAGTTAGGTCATTAGGGTATATTTTCCCACATTCATTAGAATGTGGGGTATATATCTCCCTTCTTATATTTATCTCTCCCTTTGTATTTATCATCTAGGATAATATGGAGTATTTTATTATTTATTCTCATTCCTTTTCAGTATTCTCTTATGGATGATTTCATTTACTATCAACTTCATTACGATGTCTATTTGTTGAACTCATGAGATCACTCCATCATGTGCATTCATGTATTAAGTGATCTTGGCTACAACTCTAATACCATGAAATATTCAAATTTTGGTATTACATAAATTACATGAAATCTAATCACTATTAATTAGCCTATAAAATCAAATCAAATGGATAAACAAAAAATCCATAGAATTTGGATAAATTTTTAATTAAGTAATATTTAAATATCAATAAATATCTTAATATTTACATCATCATGAAATCACACAAAAAATTATCATACATTATAAAAAATGTAAGGAAATATAAAAAAATTGATCCTGTGCATATTAAATGCATAATCAAACCACTAACTAATATAATGACATTTATTAGCCCAAATTTGACTGATTGTCCACCACTCATCTTGATTACCATCCAAAGGTCTAAATCAATTTAATGAATCAATAAATATAAGGCTCACCTTATGATTTTAATAATAATTTTAGAGTAAACTTACTATGCAGAAATCAAGCAAAAATCTTCGAAATTCTTCACATTCATCAAAAACATCACTCATAGATAAGGGGAAATGTTGTCAAAATGAATAAGTGGCATTGATAAAGACTCATAGATCTACATTTTGAGTAAAAACACACTTAAAATTTGGCTTAGATAAATAATTCATTCGAAAGTATAGATTTTGATTTATGTATTTCTATTTCTATGGTTTATATATTTCTATTTCTTTACATTCCCCTAGATCTTGCCCAATTTAAGGGATCATGCTTTAGATGTCATGTTTTTTAATTTGTTTTGGTTTAAAATCAATGGATTAGCCTATCTTGTACCTTTGATCTACATTTGGTATGCTTGGTGGGACCAACAAACCCCACAATATTCTTGAAAACATTTCATCATCTTTCAAATTTTAAATTATCTCATTTTTAACTTAGTTTCACTTATTTTCAACTAAAAATCATGTCTTTAGGTTTTCTTCAAATCGCTAAGAATACTATGTGTTCCAATAGGATCACTTCTTGTAATTAATGGTATCATCCTACCTAAAAATGATATTTATCTTATACTATTTTATGCATCTTTGTTTTTTTTGTAAAATTATGAGAATGTTATGCATATCAGTGATGAGATTCTGTTGATCAATTAGAACACATTTTTCCATGTTAAACTATCAAACATCAAGATCAAAAACCCTAGCAATGAAAATGATTTACATATTAGAGATAATATTTTATAGATCAATGATAATGTGTTTCTCCATGTAAAAATATCATATTTTAAGATTTTAAACCCTAATGATGATAATGACCTACATCTATGAGATAGACATGTTAAATGATGATATTGTATTAGAGAGCATTAGGATCATTAAGGTAAGATTCTTTATTTTTTGCCTTTATATAATCACTCATATCGGTGGAACATCCTAAAAAATGATGATATCACCCTATAAATCAATGTTATTGCAATGCTAATCAACATGATCACCTATTTACTATTTACTATTTTTTGTCTCCATAGAATGGTGGGAATGTTATGATAAATGGTGGGATTTCCTTACTAAATGGTGGAATCGTAATGTATTCTTATCACAAGCTAAATATATATATTTTTAACTTCTAATGTTTACCAAAGACCACAATTCAAAATCTTAGTTTTTTTCTTATATGTTTGTTTGATAATAATGTGGTTTCTACACAAACAAACAACTTTTGAACAATTCTATTTATTGCAACTAAAAATAACCAATGACTCTATTTTATGTTCTAAGAAAAACATACGTACTTTATTTCATTTGTTTTCATGCTTAATTTTTTTATTGAAAATAATATTTTATGTATATGATCTCTCCTTAAACCCTTAAGGCATCCTAGATGATAAAAAACACATCGATTATTATTTTCCTATTTTGTTCTTTATTGACTGCACATGGTGGATTTCATATCCTTCTTATAAGTTCTTAAAGAGATATACTTGGGGTTTATTTTCTTAGCACACATACCAACCATGTACATCTAATAGGGGAATATAAATTGAGGGTAGTTTACATTAAGATCATAGTGAAATTTCCCATAAATAATTTCATAATAGCAAAAGACTTATCGCTAATTTGTTTCCATCATACCATATCCTCAGTGTTTAAATTTCCAATAGAACTTCACTAAGACCTTTACAACTAAAATTATCATAAAATGACTATAACCTCTTGAAATTTTCTTACCATTTGTTATTATTTAGTGGATTTATAGCCCCACATATTTCAAGGTATACTGGGGACCATTTAAAAAATCCATATCAAAATTATAGATTAACAAATTTGGCCATAAAATAGTTTTAATATAAGGGAAGTCAATCTCACCCAAGATTTCATGACAAACCACTTGAAGTGAGATTAGGTGAAACTAATCTATCACCACTTAAAGTGAGGTATTCACATGGACTATGTTTTCATTACACATCCATTCATCCACTAAATATAAGGCTTGTTTAGAATGTGTGTTATTGATTATTTACCATCTTATGCTCATTTTTTGTGACACATATTACTCTTCAAACAATATTACAATTTTTTTAGATTTCTAAACATTGACATTTTTATACTCACACAATAAACCATTACTCTACCCAATTTTTTGGTCATATTTATTCTATTCTAAAGTGTTACACTACCTATTTGGTATGATACTTTATCCCTATTATACCATTATGCTATCCATTTCAAAATAATTCTAAATTAGGTTCACTTAAACCAAAGTCTAATTCCCATGAAATCCTAATTAAGTTTAGTTTGAACCCAAAAGGTTTAATTATAATCCAAATTCAATTAAAGTTAGGATTTAAAAGTCAAATGAAGTCAAGTTTCACTATCAACTAAAGTCAATTTTGAACTCAAGTCAACACGAAAAGTCAAAAATAAATCAAATTGAAAAGTTAAGTCAAAACCAAACTTTTTTTATTTTTCAAAATCAAATTTGGTTAAGGAACATTCAAGAACTCATTCTTTAACTTTCAATTATTTCATTCGAATTTGTGGAAGATAATTCAAATCAAACATTGTTTTACTTTTGCCATTTTATTTTGACAAGTTTAAACTTGAACCTTTTACTTTTATCATAAAATATTCCAATTATAACAGAGGTTCCTAGAATTACTCCAAAACATGTTAATCATAAGGATGGATTGTCAAGTGGATCATCTTAATAGGCATAGAAGGGATGGAAATATTATAATCCATATATGAAGTACAATAATAAACCAAAGAGAAAGACAAAGTAGATAAAAATAAAATGTGAACCACAACTAGTAATACATCAGATAATAAATTAAATCAAAATAGAGTACACATTGTTCACAAACCATACATAAACGAAGATAAGAAAAACCATAAAAAAATAATTCTATTAATCTCTGTCAACACATTAAACAATATTCTATAACACCAAAGTATTATTTATAGTCTTTTACAATCATGTTGTCTCTTCCCATTTTATCCTTTTGAAATATAAAAGGAAAGACTATTCACATTATTCTATTACCCAATCAGGGTTACAAGGCCAAATACATACAAAAGTTACACAAAATATAAAACAATACACTTCACACATGTGTTCATCTCATATATTTCATGATTTTACCAAGTTCCATTCTTCGTCTAACATTTAGTGACATATCAAAGTCACAAATTGACATTAAATCATTTATCAAATCCAAAATCCACTTTGAATTAATAAATTATAACATTTACACATTTCCAAACCAAATTAAAATAAACCTCCTATCTTGTTTCAAGGTGAAAATCATTAATTTCAAAATGCCTAGATATATAGGATGTTAGGATATGCATAATGTTAATTCTAAGGGGAAATGGTATTATGATCCATTTGGGTCCTTATAATACAATGGATGCTAAGAAGATTAAATATATCAACCTATATATGAGGAGGTACCACTCATAATAGAAGAGGTGGGTATCCGTCTTGAAATAAAGGAGATACCTCATGAGTTAACTTATACTCATGGATAGTTCCTTATGAAAAATTATGGTCAAGTTATGGAATCAACAATAAAATTAAATGGAAAAATTATGGATCCCATCCCAAATATCCAACTTATTAATATAAAAATACAACAAACTAGACAACTTTTAGCCTCTTTGGCTATTACCGTATGTATGTCTTCTTTACACAATCCTACACTTGTGGAGCAAAACATGCCCATTGAGAAAAAAATAAAGAGACCCTTTAGTGGATACATTTATATCTCTCAAAATAACCCCTTCTATGGATAACTTTATATGAGCTTTGAACAATCAACCATAATTGTTTTCTAATCCACATCAAGTTATTCCTAGTTCCCAATAAGTTCCCTTCTCTAGTTTTCAATAGTAATTTGTAGATAATTCTCAATACCTTTCTTCTATTTTAAAACAATATTATTTGAAGTATCAAAAAATTAAATCTAATTTAGAATAGATTCCTTTGAACCCCCAACATGTTCCTCTTAGTTCTCATTCTACTTCTTATGATTCACAAAAATAGGTTGCCAAAAATCCTCCATTAAATAAAAAAAGACTAATCCAAAACCAAAAATTGCAAATCCTCCACCTAAATAGTTGGTTTTTATTTATCCCCAATAAAACCCTATTAATTTTTAGTCCCTCCTAATCAACAATAAATCCCTCCTTTCCAATAACAAGTTCCTTTATGATAGGTTTCTACTTTCTAGTAGTAAATTCCCCCATATTCATAACAAATTATTCTAAACCAATAACATGTTACTAATCCACCTCCTAATTCTAGTCCACAACAACATATACCCTATCAATTGTATAATCCAAATTATAGGGTGAAAAACCCTAATAACTCATCCCAAAATACACCCATTCTAAATTATTTTAATCATAATTCACTTATCTATCCTAATTAAAATAACCCCCCTCTAAATAGTTAGTAAAATACCTTTCTTCCATCCTATAATTCTCCCACTCTAATAATTTTAGGAGATAAAGGATATTGTTATAGAGATTCAAGTAGGTAATTAAGGTAAAAATTATAAATTTGATGAAATATGTCCATACCCATTTGACATGAACATCATTCAAGTAAGTTTTTCATCTAATTTTGAGACACCTAAATTTGATAAATAAAAATTAAGGGGTTATGATCGAGAGTAATAAAAGAGTGTTTTATGTCTTTCTTGGAAGTAACATATACTAACATGTGCCTACTTCACTTGTTTCCTCATGGTTTGGGTGGACAATCTTTAGAATGGTTTCTACACTTGCCAAAAGGATCCATCATCACCTTTGATGAATTATATTATTTTTTTGTAATGTAACTATCCTACAACATAGAGCATTATTTTACCATCATTGACTTATTCAATTCAAAACAACATTGTTATAAATGCTTTTATGCTTACCTACACTTATAGAGAATCTTGGCTAGTCACTTTCCACAAAATCTTCCAGATAAATAACCAGTGAATATTTTCAATTGCAATTTTTAATGTAGAGGTGGATAACATAAGAATTCATTTTGTTGACACATTAAAGGAGATTATAATTAAAGGGGTGCATATTGAAAAATAACTTATAAAAAAGGGCCTAGTTAAGGTTTATTCATAAAATCAGGTGCAAGATCAAGCTCTACCACAAGTACATGCAAGCACATTTGAGAAGTACAAATCCCTTTATAAAAATAATAATTAAATAATAAATAGAGTAATAGAATATAGACATGTGAAAATGGTGCAATTGATACTAGTATAAAATACTCCACCTACTCCTACCATTACATTGCAAATATCACCTTGAAAAAAAAATTAGTATCAAAATAGGTTCTTTAGTGACCTTACTGAGCCGATTGAGGTAATGTTATAGAAATTATCTACAACTAACATGCTCATATGTTCAAATCTAAAGCCTTATATAAAATACCAACCAAATCCTTAATGATATAGGGATAATAAGTATTACAATTTCCATCATGTTAGGGGCCATGTAATTCATAAATTTATGAAATTAAGGCACTTCATCCAAGATTTTCTTGAGCAGTGTGATATTGAGTTTGATAACGTTTCTTCTAAATCCAATCAAAACATAAGTATCTATAAATACCCATTTCTGAATCATAATTCTACCAATTGGTACCAATATGGTAATCATCATCAAATTCAAGTGTAGAATCAAAATCAAGGAAATTGTAATCAAGTTCAAGATTCACAAGCCAATCAAATTAGTTACCATATTATCCTATATAAGTATAAATGTTTTGTATATCATATTACCAATAATCATGTAGATACCATCAAAATCAACCTTGATCAATCTTCCATCATGCCTTAAAGTGTTTCCTCTTCTATTTTAGGACCTCCTTTGCATCTCAGTGTCCCTTATTTGACATGTAATAGCATTGTTACACCTTGACGCCCATGGTTCACTATTAAAAATCCTACGTACCCTTATTATAATTCAAGTAACCCTTTACCACCTTGAAATTTTTCTATCACAAATCGATGTCTAAAAGTTGAGATTTAAGTTCCTAACCTTTCTCCAACCTTCATCCAGTGCAAGGCTTTTTTCCTTCTAGATCCAAACTATCTCCTCATTCCATTGAGAAGTAATATTTCCTTGTGGAAAAATTAAAAAAAATATTAGGGAAGATTTATATTAAATATCTCTTAAATACATCTAAATTTGACAAGGAAATATTATATGCCAATCCAAAGTTCAAAATGACATTGAGATTACCACATTCCAATCACCTATGGGTCATTCATCCCCTAATTAATATATTACATTTGACCAAAGGGGAATGTAATCCGTTGGTTCCCTCCAAGACAAACCTCTTCATATTGAAGTCATCATTTCTCACTAGAAGATTAATCATGTTATCAAAGACAATGGTTCAAGTTCTAAACATAACCTTATTAAAATTGATAAAACACCTATTGTATACATCAACAGATTTGTAGCTATAGATCATAACTATCAAGTCATATGATAATGTAAAGAGACTAGTAGGATAATGTTTTATTACTAATAATTATTTCGCCTATAACTCATGACACCCTATACCATGTCATTGACATTTAGTTTCCTTACAATTTGCTTCTTGGATGCCCTTAGATGCATGAAGTACATGTAGTTCTTTCGACACCACCAATGCCTAAAAATACCCCTTTTTGGAATGAAGATTACTATTCTTGGTCACTTACAACCATACCAATATTGAAAACATTTAGAATTTTATTATGGTCAATAAAAATACCATATTAATATTAAGCATGCACCTAAAAAGGATAAGGCCAAATCCCTTGCATCTCCCCATGAAAAATACATTGACCCAAGTGACCTTGCATCCAATTTATCTTATCCACCTCAAAAACATTACTCTCACTTAACTATTCAAGATAAGGGTTTTGGTACCTACAACATCAAGGATGCCTTCCACACTGTCAACTTTCTAAAATATCCCAAGTCCCATGGTAGACCCAATACTACTAAATTTCATGATAGGTGTAACATGGTATGCCACACAAATACTAGGTCTCATCCAAAGGGCTCATTTCTATTTGTCAAAATGAATTCATAAGATCAATACTAGCTTAATAATTCCAAGGTTTTTTTAATACAATTACAACTTCACCTATTTTTATTAGAGTGATAAGTATCCCATTCCTAATAGAATCTTGTAACATCAAGACTAGAGAGGAAAGGGCTTGGTGACAAATCAATAAGGTAACCATGATCCAATTTTGAAAAATAATAGTCAATCAAATTGAGGTATTATATACAAAATACCTATGGGTGACCCTTCATATCTTGAAAGTGATATGAATTTATCATCTAAGGAAGACAATGCAAAGTCCTATTACATTATCTATGATGAGCTTAATGACATGAACCTTTTTTATACCAATTACATTTTCACTATCTCTTCTTATTATAAATTCCCTCTTATCCTCCATAACCCTAAGCGAATTAATTGGTATCATCAATATCACACTATACCATTAGACAACTTCCAAAATGAAGAAGCATTATCATAATTCATGGGTCTTAGAGGTGGCCTTCCTATTGGAGATCCCAATAAAGGATTTAGGAGAATGTGGACCCTACCTCTTACTTTAGAGATCAAGTGAATTTCCTTGGTAAAAAAAAAAAAAAAACATTGAAGCCCTCTAGTGAGAACCTCTCTAAGGTGATTTGTACCAGTAAAAAGGTACATAAAAATATGAGTCACTTGATGATAAACTATTTTAGGTGTCAATAGATGGGGAATTTCACCATCCTCCTCAAGAATCCTAGATTTTTTCAAGTTCACATATTACCTTTGGATCATATATTAGTGTAGAAAAATAATGAGTGTTTTCTCAATTGGTGCAATATTTTCCAAACACATTCATTGAATGGTCATGACCTAAACTAGGTGATTCATATTATTCTTACATGGGTGGATCTAAAGACTAATTATCATATGAATAATATCAATTTCTATTTTTACCAAATTTATTAGAATATGGTTCCACATTAATTATGCAAGACAATTGAGGCTAATATTAGTATACCAAATGATCCCAAAATGGTTAAGCATGGTGTATCCATCATTATAGGGAATGTGAATTTGTCATTGTCATTATTTAAGATTTCATTGACATATTCATAATGTATTATTTGGATATGCCTATTTTTTATCTATCTTTGATTATACACCATATTAATGTATACCTATATGTCAATCCCATTAAACAAAAATTATATAAATTTCATCTGTAGACTACTATACTATTTTAGAAAGAGTTGGATATATTACTAAGTGATTATTTATTTGAATAATTTATTAAATCAAATGGATATCTAATATTTTTATAGTTAGTAAGAAACCAAAAGGTATTCTTATATGCATCAAATTCAAGGACATAAACAAAACATGCCCAAAAGATGATTTTCCATTACCCAACATCAGTATGATTGTAGATTCAACAATATGTTATGAAATACTATCCCTCATGGATGGATTTTCAAGACACAATGAAATTAATATTTCATTAGAGGATCAACACAAAATAACATTAACCATTTCATGTGGAATAGTATATTAGCAAGTCATCCCATTTGGCTTCAAAAATTCTAGTTCCACATACCAATATTCCATGGACATCATCTTCCATGACTTGATGTAGTACATTGTTAAAGAATATGTTGATGATAATCTATGAATATCAATAACATAAGAATTAAATCTAGAATTTATACATAAAATGTTTCATATACTTCATGAATATATGGTTCACCTCAACCTAAATAAATGTGTCTTCAGAGTCACATCATAAAAATTGCTATGATTCATTATTTCCTTTCATGGAATTGAATCTAACCTAAATAAGGTGAAAACCATCACATAAATGCATCTAATTTGAATTCTAAAATAACTTCATTATTTGTAAGAAAAAATCGAATATATTCATCACTTCATCTCAAAACCTGTTCATTACTTCCTTACTTTAACTCACTCTTGAAGAAGGGAACCACTTTTCAATGGAATTTTATTTATCAATATATTTTTTAGTAATTAAAAATGTATTTTGAAAACATGCTAGTGTTGGTCCCCCCAATGTTAGTAAATCCATTATTTTTTTATATCTTAGCAACTAAACATACCTTGGGCTTAATTCTGGCCCAACATGACAACTAGGGAAAAGAACATGCAATATATTATCTGAGTAGGATGATTTTGATTATGATAATAAATATACACCTAATGAAAATGCATGTTTAACATTAGTATTTTCATCTCATAATCTAAGCCAGTATATGCTAAAAAAATATCATTATCATTGTAAAGGTTGATACCCTCAAATATCTCCTTTCTAAAATCACCTTTATGGGTCATATGACCAAATGGATTATGATCCTTAGTGATTTTGAAATTTAAATACACTAATCATAATGGCATTAAAGGGAAAGTCATTCTAAATTAAGTTTTTGAATCACCTTTTTTAGATGTGTATCCTTTAACCATGCATTTTCGTGATGAATCTATCTTTATCCTTGAGGCTTTGCATCATTAATAGAAGCTATATTTTGATGGTTCTTTCATAACCCATGGTTGTGGGGGTGGTATATTATTCATTATTCCATAAGGGGATATAATTCCCAAGGTGTTTCCAATTTATTTTCTATACACCAATATATTTTATAATATGAGGCACTTTTATAGGGCTCTACCTCATAGTACAATGTAACATTCAACAATTGGTTTTTTATGGAGATTTGAAAATTTTCATAAATCAAGTTAAAAACTAGTACCAAATAAAGGATGAGAAGCTCATTCCTTATCAAAGGCATTGTGGATAACCTCAAAACACACTTTTCATGTTTTTAATTCAATAAAATACCCAGGGCTAATAATATATCAATTGATGCCATGGATTTCATTGGATCCTTTGAAAAGGTATCTTCTAATGTTCGTGAGTATCAATTTTTTATTGAAAAACTTCTCATTCCAACTTATAGTCATCCCAACACTAAAAGGGTATGTGATATTTTTGGTCCTATTTACCCTTGGTACCAATCTTTAAACATCTACATCCAATAAGGCATTCTTCCTATAGACCTATCACTTAACCAAAATAATTCCTTTATTCATAATTCATCTTGTTACACTTTACTAGTTTATATGATCTATCATAGAGGTTATGATTTGATGCTACTTCCATGTTTGAAATCAGGTGAACTAGTATTATCAATTAAATATGTGTATAAAAGGATTTGTGGGGCCCATACAAGTAGAATGGTCCTTTATAATAAAATCCTTAGGACATGATACTATTATCCCACCATGGATGCAAATATGTGTGATTATGTCAATAAATTCCTTGTTTTCTAAACTCATGAATATTTAATTCATGATTCCTCACAATCACTTCATCTTATCACTTCACTTTTCCCATTTTATACATGGGAGCTCAATCTCATTGGAAATATAAACCCAAATTCCTTACATGGCCAAAATCATTCCCTCTTCTATTATATGTGATAATGAAAATTCATTTAATAACAAAGACATGAAATCCCTTTGTACAAAATTCCATATTGAACATATATGGTCAACTCCTTTTCACCCTCAAGGTAATGGCCATGTAGAGGTATATAATATGACAATTGTTAAAGTTATTAATAATATTTTCAATAAATATAGATGAGACTGACACTTTTAATTATTTGCTACCTTACCAGCTTACCATACCAATGTTTACACACCTATAGGTGTAACACCCTATTCCTTAATTTTTAGATCTAAGACTATTCTACCCATTGATTTGAATTTCACTATCTACATATTTCATTGCATACTATCATTAATGATAAAACTCTAAAATAGATAGGCTACAAGAGTTGGAACTCTTGGATGAAATGACAAGCCCCATTGAGTCATATCAAATCATATCAAAATTAGATACATCATAGTTATAACAAGTACATCATCCCAAGAAAATTTAAAGTGGGTGATATTATCTTGAAAGAGATTCATAAAAAAAAATGTTGAATGCAAAAATAAAGGTAAATCTAAGCCAAATTAGCTAGGTCCTTTCATTGTTACATCCAAATATCATTATGGGGAATATATTTTGGTTACCCCCGAGGGGTATGAACTAGATGAACCTATTAATACTATGCATCTCAACCATTATTATTATTGAATTGATTGAACATTTCATATGGGATCCCCTACTTGGGGGCATTTCCTTCACATCCTTTCCCTTTCTTTTCATTTTCTATTCTTTAGTCAATCTTTATCTTTCTCCCATATCATATTACTATATTAAACTTAATTGTGACCTATAGGTACTACATGATACTTAAAATAATAGTAAAATAAGTAGTTCATATTTGGTCATCATCAACACATCTTTGTAGACACAATTTCATAACATTAGAATCTTTTCAGCATAGTTTCCCTACTTGGTAGTCCTTGTCATAACTTATTTTAGCTCTTTGATGATCATAAATCCTCATTCCGTATCACTTATTTTAAATTCTCAATTTATATTGAAAGAGATTTGTTTCACACCTCAATTTCATGTGGAATAGTAGTCCTTTCACATTCCAAATCCATAATCTTGTTGTTTTGTGAGCCCACCCATTGTAGTTGGTTTAATTGTTGTTTGAGCCCCTACATAAGGTTGTTTTTCATTTACTAGATGATTCCTTATATATATTTTTGTTTCCATACACATTATAATTTTAGAATATTCCTATATATATCTTATTCCAAAAACCCAAAAACATTTAGAAATTTAAAAAAAATAAAAAAAAAATAAAAAATCATAAAATCCCAAAAAGAGATATGAATCCATAAAATATTTGCATAGGTTGTCATCCTATTTAATAATGGATCTTCCTATAAGTTTTTTTCTAAGTGGTACTATTTTATTATGATGTGGATAAGCCTTCCCTTATCATTACATATCTCACAGGTGGGAAACCTCTTATTCAAATCATGACTTCTCCATAAAATTTAATCAACTATGATCATTCAAAAAAACTTTGGATTATCCCATTTCCTTTTTTTTTTTCCATTCTTGGGTGGATATATTTCATTATAAAAACTATTAATCTAATCAACAGTGTTATCCATTCATCATAATCCCATTTTTGGGATAATTACATTGACATGAGGTCTACATGGACTATGTTGGAAACACTTGGATACGTAAAATATTTGAGGTTAGATTGGCCACCTTCATCTCCATTTTTAATTTCCTGATCCTAACATTTACGCTCTCACTATTTTGTAAGTAAATCTCTAAACTCTTTCCCTTTTAGCAGTTATTCCCATCTCTTGTTTTTCAAACAATTTGTATCCTCAATTATTATCATCACTCTACTTCGCTTCCATTTTTGGGAGAACTACATTGGCCTAAGGTTCACAAGGACTATGTAGGTAGTGCTTGGCTATATGGGGTAGACTAGGTCAACTCATCCACTTATTATTTTATCTTTCATTTTGATCTAAAGGAAACCTTCAAGAGTAACATATTATTCTCACATTGACCCAATGCTTATTTACTTGTTTAATATTCCTTTAGTTGTATATTTCTATTTTTATTACATTATTTATTTGTGTTTAGTGATTTATATTTTACACTTAGGTATTGATTTTTCATATCTTGATATTACATTTCTAACATTTTTATTTGATTTAATTATGGTCTATTTTTTTTAGTACATTGTGAATGACACTTAGGTCTTAATTCTTCATATATTGACCTTGAGTTGTTAAGTATTTGTATCTAATATAGTCCCTAAAAAAGAGGAAACAAGTGTTTTCATGATTTTTTTTATAATTATGAGGCATATTTTTCACTGCAATAGTAAAAATAAAAGAGCATGAGAGACTTCTACATAATGTTTCATGAAATGGAACATTCTCATACACAATAAATCAATATAGCTACATGTGCTCATATGTAAATTCCCAATCAGAATATCATTACATTTATCACCATCTAAAAAAGTAACTAAACAATATGGCTACATTTATGCTCATCATGAAACACATCTATCAATGAGCATATAAATATATTCATAAACATTTTATCTCATGATCAAATCAAACATCATTACAAAAAGTAGCATGTTTAGTTTAGATCAAGTACATCATCATCATGGAAATTAAAAACATCATAATCATAACAAAAAAATATGCATCCACATTGATATCAATGATCCAATCTATATCATGAGTCAAAAATAATGAATACAAAGTAGCATCATATATATCTAAGAAATATCAGATTTCATACACTTCGTGTCATCAAGAATGAATATTTGTATACATCTCAAATCTAATTTCTATACATTGATATATACATATACATTACATAATAAAAAATACATAGCTATAATAAAAAATCATCTCTGACTCTAATCATCTCTCAATAAGCCCCCCTATGAGATATCCTACTAGAAACTCTACCCTATAATAGTAGTGGTGGATGTTGTAGTGGTCCCATTTATCTCTAATTTGGAGGAGGTTATGCCACTAATATCTCTAATTTTATGGTGTGCCATGATTTAGATGTGTGGCTTGACCTCTAAATCTATGAATGTTCCCAAAATCTCATTTCCTTGGTCCTTACTAGTCCCACTAACTCATACAAACTATGATAATAATTATCCTTATCCTTGGACCATAACTCTCTAAATCATGCCCTACCACAATCCATCTAGTTATATTTCACTCCTCATGGAGCTTCTATGTCTTAGCCTTGGCCCTTGTATTCACCCAATATTTTCATGGTGTGATATTATCAACATGATAGGTTCAATGATAATGGAGTGACCTCATAATAATAATAATAAGATAATAAATCTTAAATAACCCTTACCATTTTGTTTCCATATTCCTTTTAAAGGTCCCTCAAATCCCCCTTTTGTTGGCCCTTATAGTTACCCTTAACTCATTTTCAAAAAACTTTCATTGGTGTTAGAAACACCTTATTAGGTAATGAAACCACCCTATAACATTGTAGAATCACCACATGTATGATGGTTTAATTATGATGGTTGTGTAAACCACCTTGACAAAGCCATCACACAAGGGCATTTTGTGAATCAGTATATTATATATCTTTTAATTAATTTGATTTATTTTCTTTAATGATTCAATCATAAATTAAATATATGTAATAAAACTGAAATAATAATTTGCACCACACAAGAGAGAGAGAGAAACTAGATTTTTACATGGAAACCCAATGTGGAAAAAACCATGGAGAACAATCTCGAGTATATGAATGAGAACCAACTTAAAATATAATGTTTTCAATCACCAACTTGCAGGAGCACCAACCCCTTTGCTAAGCACCAACACAAAAACTATTTGTGAGCACCAACCCATAGGAGCACCAACCCCTCTTTTGTATAAAACACAACTATCTATAAATGTTGCTTACTCAACAAATGATATAACTCTACAATATCTCATACTTTTCTCTTTTTGAAAATTAATAAAAACCATGCACTCTCTTGCATATTACAAATGGCTTCTCAATACTTTATTTATATCTTTCCAAATGACCTTTGGCCTTCACCCTTTGTGACCCTTCAATCCTCATGGAAAATGGTGCCAAAATTGCATGACCCTTCGTATCCTTGCATTTGAAAAGTCATACGGTGAACCTTCATAAACAAAAGCATCCTTTTCTCTTTTGTCTTTATCTTGGTGACTTTTCATATTCCTCAAAGTGTCCCTTCATGGAAAAATGTGCCATACTTATTTTATCTTCAGATGGTGACTCTTGGAATTCCTCAAGGTGATTCTTCATGAGAAAATGCATCCTATTCCTCTTTCATCTTTTACCTTGTGACTCTTTGACTTCTCCATGGGCCCTCTTTTGACTTATATGTAACCAAAAATATATTCGTTAATATTAAATAAATATTAACACACACTAGCCAAGATATGACACCATTAAATGCAATGGGGCCTTTATCACCAGTAATTCTAGACCTTTGACATAAATGACAATATTTCCAACAATCTCTCCCTTTGTCATTGATGGTAACCTCAAACTAAAACTGCCACAACTTGAAACCTACACATACTACCATCTAAAAAACATACAATAACTCCCACTTATTGTAGCAACATGTATCTATTCCTTATACCAATTTCTACACTTATACCTATACCTATTATTCTCCCTTTTTGACATCAATGGCAAAGGGCCTACCTAGAGCTAACACTTAGCTCCCCCTCAACTGATGTTGAACCTCAATGGCAGGAATTAAAATAAATTACTCCTAACTTCTCTCATAGATACTCAAATGTGTCTTTTTGTAGTACCTTTGTGAAAATATCTCCAATCTAATCTATAGTACTAATATATTCCATCTTAACTTGTTGATCTGTAACCTTCTCTCTCAAGAAGTGATATCTAATGAGAATATGTTTTGTTCCTGAATGCATCACTAGATTCTTCAAAATATTTATAGCACTTATGTTATCACAAAAAATATAAATGGGTTCATCAATATTTACCTTGATATCTTCCAAAGTTTGCTTCATCCAAAGCACTTGAGTATAACATAATACTTCTAAAATATATTCTGCTTCAGCTATAGAAAGTGATATTGAATTCTACTTCTTGCTTAGCCATGATACTAAGCTATCACCAAGGAAGAAAGATCCTCCACTTGTACTCTTTCTATCATCCAAGAACCCTACCCAATCTGAATCTATATAAGCAACCAAAGTGAAATATTTACCTGTGGGATACCATAATCCATAATCCAATGTCCCCTTGATATATCTAAATATTCTCTTAACCAACTGAACATGACTATCTTTTGAAGATGACTGATATCTTTTAACCATACCTACTGCATGCATGATGTTTGGCCTCGATGTTGTCAAATATAAAATACTACCAATCATAGATCTATATAAAGATTGATCTATAATAGGTGAATCTTCATCCTTGCTCAACTTATTTCCTATACACATTGGTGTGCCAATTGGTGCACAATCCTCAAAACCAAATTTCTTCAACATTTCCTTGGCATATTTACTTTGAGATATGAAAATTCCTTTATTTCATTGAATATTTTAAATCCTAAGAAAAATGGCAATTCTTCAAGCATAGACAGCTCAAATTCTTTTTGCATTCTATCAAAAAATTCTTTTGTCATCTTTTTAATATTTCCTTCAAAAATGATATCATCAACATATACCACAATAATCAATTAATGTTCACCTTCTATTTTGATGTAGAGATTAATATCAACAAATCCTCTCTTGAAATCTTGATTTTGTAGGTACTTATCAAGTCTTACATACCAAGCTCTGGGATCTTGTTTCAATCCATACAATGCTTTCTTCAATCTGCATACATGGTTACTAATATTTGAGAGAATAAATCTCTCAGGATGCTCAATGTAGACCCCTTCTTTAAGATTCCAATTTAGGAAGGAAGATTTGACATCCATCTGAAACACTTTGAAATTTTTAAACATTGCATATGCAAGAAACATTCTAATATCCTCTAAACTTGCCAGTGGTGCAAAAGTTTATTCAAAATTTATTCCCTCAATCTGAGCATATCCTTTACATACTAATCTTGTTTTATTTCTTGTCACTTTTCCATTTTCATTCAACTTATTTCTATAAACCCATTTTATTTCTATCACATTGTGATCTTATAGTCTAGGCACTAATTCCCAAGTATCATTATTTTCTATTTGATTTATTTCTTTATCCATAGCCTTAACCTAATGCTTATCATGTCTATCTTTGAAAATTATTCTAGGCTAAACTTTGGAAAACAAAGAGAAATTAACTTGCTCAGATTCACTTACCGTCATTCTTCTAGTGTGTATTCCTTCATTTATGTCCCTAAAGATGTCATTTTCATTATTATTTCTTTGAACATATTTGGATGGAGTTTTGGTGCCCTTTTTCTCCTTTTCCTCATCTTCATCTGATTCTTCTAAACCTTCCTCTTCAATGATTTTAGCAATGTCTACTAGATCACTGATTCTTTATGTTCCATCTTCTTCTATCCTGACACTTACACTTTCAAAAAAATTCTTGGTTATTTTGTTATAACATTTATAAGATTTAATTTTGAAAGAATAACCATGAAATATACCTTCATCTACTCTAGATTCAAACTTACCAAGTTTTTCATTGTTTCTCTTTATGAAGCATCTACTGCCAAAAACTCTAAAATAATCAACTATTGTTGGTTTGTCTTTCCATAGCTCATAAGGAGTATTTTCACTATTGACTCTCAATAATGCTCTATTTTGAATATGTACTGCTGTAACAACTACTTCTCTCTAATAT
Source organism: Torreya grandis (assembly GCA_037957365.1). Classification (NCBI taxonomy): domain Eukaryota; kingdom Viridiplantae; phylum Streptophyta; class Pinopsida; order Cupressales; family Taxaceae; genus Torreya; species Torreya grandis. The sequence continues at coordinate 947,955 of JARHVA010004645.1, read as the reverse complement.
TTATCTGCTATCTTGGATTCATTTAGCATTGTCCTTGCCATCTCCTAAACTTTTCTATTTTTCTGTCAACTACTCCATTTTGCTATGGAGTTATGGCTACTGAATAATGTCTCTTTATTCCATGATCTTCAAAAAAACTCAATAAATTGATCTGACATGAATTATCCTCCTCTATCTGATCTTAGACACTTAATCTTCAAACTAGTTTCATTCTCAACTAATACTTTGAATGTTTTCAAATGTCTAAAAGCTTCTAATTTTTTCTTTAAAAACATTACCCAAGTCATACGTGAAAAATCATCAATAAGAAACATAAATACTTTTTACCTTGAGTACTTTGATTTCTCATAGGTCCACATAGATTAGTGTGAATAAGATCTAACATCTAAGTAGTTGAGTACTCTTTTGTTTTGAACCACCTTCTAGCCTGCTTCTCATGCTGACAAGGTTCACAAAGCGTGTCAGATGGCTTGTAATTTTTGGAAAATTTTTGACTTCTTGCTTCTTTATGATGTTAACAAGATTGTCAAAATTTATGTGCCCCATTCTCCTATTCCATATCCAACTTTCTTCAATTTGGCTCAAACAACATCTTTGACCTTTGATGTCTAATAGCATATACAAATTATTACCTGTTCTCTGAGGATCTACAACCAACATATCTAAATATTTTATTTTAATTTCAAAACCTTCTAAATAAAAACTTAGTGTGTACCCCTAATCACAAATTTAACTTACACTTAGAATATTATGCTTAAGACCTTCTACTTACAAATCATTTTCAATTTTAGTTATACCATTATCCAAAACTTGTGTACCTTTTCTATCAATTCTGGTAGTAGTATTGTCTCCAAATTTCACTATGCCACCATTGATCTTCTTCAAGATTATGAACTTACTCTTGTCTCCTATCAAGTGCCTTGAACATCCACTATCGATGAACCATATATTTTCTTCATTTCTTGCATGCAAAGTAGTATGCACCAACATAGATTTTTTAGGTTGTTTCTTTTGCCATGAACTTGTCTAAACTTTCCTCTTGATGATTGGATCCTTAAAACTCTGGTCCTTCTTGGTTGACTCAAACACAGTTATATAATACTAAGCCATGTGTCCAATGTTGTTTCACTTGTAACAAATTATGGCCTCTTCATTAAAGCTTGATAAAGGAGCAAAAGAGTTGTGGCTTCTGCTTGACTCTACATGACTTTTATTTTCTTTATTTTTGAAATTGTTTATCTCTTTTTTGACATTCTAATTTATTATGACCATATCCATTACAATAAAAATAGTAACCATTAAAATAGGACCTATTTTTGAATCTCTAACCTGATTGCTTTTTATAGCTTTGTTCCCTCCGTCCTTCTTTATTTGAGATGTCCTCTGTATTCTTAACTTCTTCCCTTTTTATTTCTTCTTTTGTAGGAGCTTCAACATAGCTCTTTTATTTTTCCTTATATGTGAAAGTAGTGACCTCCTCTTTCTATTTTAAAAATCCAATACCTATCTTATCTGACATTTATCTTTGATTTTCTAATATCTTATTCAACATATTAGTGTTATTCTCAAATTTTGAATCATTGATTGCTTTATTTGTTTTATCAAGATCTACTTTTAAAGAAGAAATTTCAATAACATACATTTCACATTCTTTAATTACTATTTTCAATTGTGCCATTAGATCTTATTCATTCTTCTTGGATTCTATAAAGTGTGCTTTTAGATATTCAATTATTTCCTTTCACTCCTTTTCAATTTTATTGATCTAGAGCTTTAATCTTTGATTCTTATTTTCAAGATATTTTAACTCTTCAAAGGCACAAATGAGTTCTCTTTCCAGAATCACTTCAAATTCATCCTATTCTTCTTCTTGATCACCTATACTTTTGCTTGCAGAGGCATCTTCATGTTTGACCATGAATAGAATCTCTTCTTCTTCTGCTTCACTGAATCTACTATCTTTGGCTGAGCTAGGATCTTTAGAATACAAACTCTTCTTCTTGAATCCCTTCTTGAATATGCATTTGAAATTTTTCTTATATGTAGAATTTCCTTCTTCATTGTCATCATTACCCTTAATTTGTCATTTAGCTACAAAATGTCCAATCTTTCCATAATTAAAACATTTAAAAGGTAATTTTTCTTGATATTTATCTGTGCCCTTTTTTGGCTTGTAAATGAATAGAGCTCCATTATCATCTTCATCATCACTAGAATCATCACTTGATTATTGAATTTTAGCCTTATATTTCTTTGATGTCTTGAAAACCACTTCTATCTTTGAAGGTTTATCTTGTTCAGTCTGCATCTCATATGATGTAAGAATACCATGAAGCTCATCCATCTTTAGCTTGGCTAAATTCTTCATCTCTTCAATTTCTGAAACTTTCACATCATATCTCAATGGTAGATATCTCAAAACCTTTTGAAAAAATAATCAACTCTTCTAAATTTTCTCCAAGACCTTGAATCTTATTGACTATTTGATCAACCTGTAGGAGATAACTTGTTATATTTTCTTCTTCTTCCATCTTCAAACTCTCAAACTGTCTTTTGAAAATTTGAAGCTTAGCTTGTTGAACCTTTCCATCACCTTTATAAATATTCTAAATTTTTACCCAAGTTTCATGAGTAGACTTACATTTCATAAATTTAAAAAATTATAATTCACATAAACCACATAAAATAGCATTTAAATCTTTAGAATTATTTTCAATTTCCTTCTTTTCTATCAGAGTAGTTAAAAGTGTTTGTGGCTTTTCATATTTCTCCATCAATGCTTGCCATATTGCGAATCCAAGAGCCATTAAATAAGTATTCATCCTTATGCTCCAAAAAATATAATTAATCCCATAAAACAAAGGTGCATTATTTGTAGAAAATCCTTCATGTGATCTAGTCATCATGATTTCCTGATCTTCCTTCAAGCTATAAAACTTTTTCAAAAGGAACCTACTCTGATACTAATTATTAAGCATGAAATATACTGAGAGGGGGGGGTGAATCAGTATATTATATATCTTTTAATTAATATGGTGTATTTTATTTAACCACTCAATCACACATTCAATATATGCAATAAAATTGAAACAATAATATGCACTACACAAGAGAAAGAGACACCAGATACTTATGTGGAAACCCAAAGTGGGAAAAACCACAGAGAACAATCTCAAGTATATGAATGAGCACCATCTAAAAATACAAAGTTCACAATCACAAACTTGTAGGAACACCAACCCCTTTGCCAAGCACCAACATAACTATTTTTGAGCACCAACCCATAGGATCACCAACCCCTCTTGTGTATAAAACACAACTATCTCTCAATGTTGCTTACTCAACAAATGATAAAACTCTATAATATTTCCTAATTTTCTCCCTTCAAAAACAAATAGAAATAATTCACACTCTTTCATTTTAAAAATGGCTTGTCAAGCCTTTATTTATAGATTTCCAAATGACCTTTGGCATTCACCCTTTGTGACCCTTCAATCCTCATGGAAAATGGCACCAAACTTGTATGACCCTTTGTATCCTTGCATTTGAAAATTCATATGGTGATCCTTCATAAGAAAATGCATCCTTTCTTCTTTTGTCTTTATCTTGGTGACTTTTCACATTCCTCAAAGTGTACCTTCATGAAAAAATTCACCATACCTCTTTTGTATTCACATGGTGAGACTTTGAATTCCTCAAGATGACTCTTCATGAGAAAATGCATCCCATTCCTCTTTTTTATTTTACCCTGTGATTCTTTGACTTCTCCATGGGCCCTCTTTTGACTTATATGCAATTAAAAATATATTCATTAATATTAAATAAATATTAACACACATTAGCTAAGATATGAATATTAGAAACACCATTAAATGCAATGGGGCCTTTATCACCAATAATTATAGACCTTTGACATCAATGCCAATATTTTAAATAGATGTACACAAATACAATAGAGTCATTTTGATGTGATTATGTGTTAAACATGTGCATATAAGTTAGAAATTATACCTTCCCTATTGACCTAATATCAAAAATATATAACAATATAAATAAAATGATAAAATAATGAAAAACGTGAAAGAAAACCTGAAAGGGTTAGATTCATGCTAGGTTCGCCATAATGTATGTAATAAGAAATACATAATGTCTATATATCAATCCTAATTTGGAGAAGATAAATCATACTTACACTTATGATTAGGGATACATTAGATAATTGGGAACATGATAAATATATGGATCTACTAGACCCAATTAGGGGATATCTTATCACAATAAACAATATTAGGGAGGGTTCCAAAGCCTCTAGTCAAGCACAATCATGCAATAACCTTAACTAGGTCTTAAGTTTTCATATTGACTAAACTAATAAGAAGTAAAGAAAATAAATCTAATCTAGTGCTCAAAAAATCTTATGGCATAATATGGGGGTTAGTAAATAAACAAACATTTATAGGAGAATCTCAATTAAGCTATGTATGAGTAAGACCCTAATACATGGAGAAGAAGAATAATATTATTATTCTAAGACAATGATTATCCTACTTCTATCTACTAAAGAGAGGAGAAAAGTTAGAGAATACTTATCTAAAAGATGAACCCATTGATACTCAATCTCTCCCTTAGCCAAAGGGGATTCAAAAAAGGTTGTTTTGGTTTTTAAGGATCACTAAGAAAGGCTAAACCATCTAAGACTTCTCCACAAGACTAGATTTTACAAGTACAAACTCTAAGTTAAGACTCCTCAAGTAGAATGGTGGAAGAGCAGATTATAAATAAGCACAAGAGAGTAATAACTCTAGTTCATTAGTAAATCATGATGAAATGAACTTGTATATATATATGTAAATTTAACCCTAAGCCCTTTTGATAGTTTTGGCTGACAAGGTCAACCCAGGTCGACCTAGTACTGTTATGGATAAAAATTCACTAGGTCATGGGTTATGTTATCCAAGAGCCGACCTAGACCCTAAATGAATTCCACCCATAAGACTATAGGGTTAACTCAGTCAGCCTAGTACTTCAAACTATCAAAAGGGTCTTTAGGTGAGGAAAATAGGGATGAGAGGTGGGAAATGGCTAAAGGAGTCTGCAAAAGAGGATTAATAGTTTAGGGAATGGTTTTAGGAGCTATTTATATTTGTAATAAGTGACAATAAGGGATAAAAATACTAAGAATCTATAATGGTCTACCCGCCCCTTTCTTAGTGTACCCCTTAGGGCATGCACTCAAAGATATTGAGACTTGATGGGTTATTATAAGATAGAAAGAATCAATATTTTATAAAATTTTAAAATATTAGTGTGTATATAAAGACAAAAATAAGAGTGCTAATGTGATCAAGGATAATTAGACCTTAAATCTTAATGGTCAATGAAGGAATGATGGTTCTGGTAGAATGAAGACTAATCCTATTAGGAAACCTAATACTATAAGGTATTTTAATCCTTT